>OZ024743.1:42994018-43044018 GCA_964016885.1 Eledone cirrhosa
ATGGCTGTCTTATTCTTGAATCTTTTCATGCGTGGTCATAATAGTCAATGTCTGTTTTGGTTAGAGAAACATATTGCGTGTGCATGTATATTATCTATGTTGCTGCATGTGATTATTCGTAAATTTAAGTTCAAGTTATACACAGCGATGGCATTTAATTATTTGGCCTCATATGAGGTAATAATGTTGATTGAATACTTTATGTCACTTTAATGTAAAACAATGAATTATGTATGTCTTATGACAGCATCGATGACCATTTACGTGCCCGACAGACGCATTAGTGGTAGAAACGACCGGGAACATATGTTGTCTCGTACAATGCAACATCTGAACTCCCAAAAAGCAGTTCTCCTGATATTACTAAACGACGTGATACATTAGGCCTCGTAAGGTATATTATATCCACCTGCATTTATTAACAAATATCGGATTCAGACTGTTTCGTGATAAGCAGTGTAGTACAATGAAAAAGCGGGAATATATTAATACATACATATTGCCTCCTTGGAATAATAAATATGAAACAAAATGCTGAGATTTGAACAACCCCGGCCTCAGTAAAACAACAACAAGGATTGCAATTGAGTATCCGATAACGGAGGCAGATTTGCAGCAAACGTTATATCCAAATTTAATTTTCCGCCAACTCTTTTTATCCGGATATAATTATTGGTCGGCCATTGAATTTGCTGCCTTCCACTAGATGATATTATTCAGGTTGGGAAATTATCGTGTTCTATAAAATAAGTTTTTAAACATTTACGCCTTCAGATTATTAGTGCCGAAGTAAAAGGAAGGTTTTTCCCACTTCATAATATAATTTGCTTAATTCTATGTAGTCAAGAAAAGCCGAATAATCTGGCATAGTTCTGGATACAAAAGTACCAGAAAATCATTGTTGTGCTTTTACTTATTTCATTTCCAGTATCCTTTAAGATACAACATAATTGTGTGATGTCTTCCTAATATGTTTGTAGTAGTTGCTTATTGCTTACTCACCCTATAAAAAGTATAAAATTCTATTCAAATGATATTTTTTATTAATATGAGTTACTCTGTTTTAATACGTTTCTTTATTTGTTTTTTTTTGTTGTTCATGCGAGCAGTTTTATTTAACACTTTTCAACTGTATATGTTATTAGGCATGTTGAAAGGATATAAAAGATATGAGACTAAGTTATGATGAAAGTCTTTGATCATAGTTTACTATTCATATGTAAACTGATGCAGGTGTTCAACTACTTACACTTTATGAAATTTTAATGCAGAAATACGTGTTACTACATCCTCTAATGACGATGAGGAAAATATACCTTAATTAACCTAGCGAGAGAGAAAATAAGAAATGAGGAAGAAATAAAAATACACACATGAATACATACACACATACATAATACATGCGTACATATATACATACATATATATATAAGACATGCATACATACATACGTGCATATATACATAGATACATACATACATACATATACATACATGGCGGTCTGGGAGCGTAGGAGTAATAATATGTTCCATTCTCCATTTGTTTGTTTTCTTTATCACTTCTCAAAATTTCAAGATCATCTTTGTATGTAAAATGATTCAAGATATGATTAAATTTGAAACAAAAATTTAAAAACGTAAACATACACACCTGCGCACACACATAAAACACATACACACACGAACAGGCACACACACACACAAACTCACATATATATATATATATATAAATAAGTTATTCCGGGTTGAATCGGAGGTAACCACAGTAAGTAAGGTACTCAATACATAGCAGCGTATAAATGTTTTAATATAGAAGAGCTTCTACAGGACTAGAACTGTTTCATTCGTGAGAAATCATCAGGAATCTCTCTGATGATTATATATATATTTATTTATATATAGGGAAAAAAAAAACACAATTTCATTTCCCACTCTTAGTACGGCTGTTACTTAAATATAAGTATGTATACGTACATACATATATGTATACAGACGTACAGTCGTATGTATATATATATGCATACATGCACACATATATATATATGTACGTATGGATTCACCGAACATTTATTATAATGCTCGGTGTGTTTGTAAACAAAAATCCGGTATTAAGCCGTAATGTCTAGCAACCATCGTTGCTCGTTTGTTCAACACTGACAAAGGAACGCTGTACTAGTTTCAAGCTTATTAGCTATCGTCAGCAACGTATACGTTCCTGCCAGATTATTGAGCGTCTGAAAGTATATACTTTCCTTATGCATATTAAAGGATGAGCAGCCGGAAAAATTGAAACGAAATTTCGGTGCCCCCGGCCGATTAACCCACTCGTTACATACTAATTTTTAAGTAAGAGCCGTACTAAGAGTGGGAAATGAAATTTCGTTTCATTTTTTCCGTTTATCGTTTTCGGTGCACCCGGCCGATTAACCCACTCGATATACAAATCAGGCTGCTCATCCTTTAATATGCATAAGGAAAGTATATACTTTCAGACGTTCAATAATCTGGTAGGAAGGTATACGTTGCTGACGATAGCTAATAAGCTTGAAACTAGTACAGCGTTCCTTTGTCAGTGTTGAACAAACGAGCAACGATGGTTGCTAGACACTACGGCCTAATACGGGATGTTTGTTTACAAACACACCGAGCATTATAATAAATGTTCGGTGAATCCATACGTACATATATATATGTGTACATGTATGTATATATATATACATACTACTGTATGTCTGTATACATATATGTATGTAAGTATACATACTTTTATTTATATATATATATTCGTTCCAACGCACAAACATCGTAAAAGAATAGCTGGGAAAAATAAGCCAAAATTATTGCCACGTGAAAATGATATAGAAAGTAGAAACTGTATAGTTAACATACGTGCCATAGTCAGTCACGACATTTCAAGAAATACAAATTCCATCAAACAGGGGTTAATGATGTTATAGGGAAGCTTTTTTTTTTTTTGCCTTCCATCGTGCATTAAGTTAATGGCGTACTAACTCTCGAATCGTTATATTGAATTTATTAACAGTTAATGGCTGGTTATCTCTAGTATGATGTTAATGCCCACTTTTTCGTTGTCATATATAAGGGCAGTGGATTGGCATATCGGCAGAGGGTCGGCCATTTATGATCTGAGTTCAAATCCCGCCGAGGTTAACTTTACCTTTCATTCTACGGAGTCGGTAAAATAAAGTACCAGTAACGCACTGGGGTTGATTTAATCGACTTTGCCCTCTTCCTAAATTGCTGGCCTTGTGCCTATATAAGAAACCATATATACTAGAGGTGGGGAACCTTTTTACCATTAGAGGCCTCATTTAAATTAGGCAGTAATAAAGGAGGCCGCATAAGTTGATATACCTATAAATGCGACTTTTGTGAAATTATTATAGTTTTTGTATAGTTTTATAGCCATTTATTTATTATTTAAGATAAAAAGTTACAATATAAAATATTTTTTGTATTGACATAATTATAAAGAAATACAATAGAAAAATAATAATATTAAGTTAAAAAAACTAACATAGCAACAATACGTAAAATAATTTTATAATCCGATGGAAAATTCAAGTTAGTGGGATATTTGCATTTGTTTCTTGATTGAAAGTAATTGAATATTTGGATCAAGCTTCGTAACGCGCAGCCTTAATTAATCCTCTAAATGAGCATCTGTGGTTTGCGTTCTTAAAGTAGTTTTAATTTTTGCCACCAGAGAAAATGTTTTCTCGCAGCAGTAAGTACTTCCAAAGTAGGAAAGTAAACGGCGTGCATGCTCTCGTAGCCGTGGATATTCAACAGCATTTGACCAGATTTCTATGGGATGCTTTTTAGCGTCAAAAAGGGATTTGAGGATACTATCTTCCCCCAACTCAAATAACTCAACTTGTAGTTCCGTAGGACCCTCGGATATATCTACTAAACGTGGTACAAATACCAGTTTCATATCAGGTGTGTGTTCGCCAAAATCTGAAAATCTTGCAGTATATTCTTCTATTAAAGTATCCAAGACACCTACATATTCATCGAATATTTTATTTTCACATTTCTACTCATTCGACACTTTTGCTAGCTCCGGGAAGTGTTCTGCGGATATATCCGAGCGAGAGAGTAATGTTTTGAAAAATGTTTATTTTTTCCGAAACGCTTGGATCTTTTGCCACATTTCATATATATGCTTCGTTTTACCTTGCAGGCAAATATTTAAATTTTTTTGTTTTGTCATGATATCAGACAAAAATGCGATGTTTCTGCAAAGTGTTTCATCTGATAGATCACAAAGTTTTCCTTGTTCTTGATGAAAGTATAAAATTTGTCGTCGTAAATTTAAAACTTTTATCAAAACCTGTCCTGTTGATAGCCAGCGAACCTTGCAGTAGTACGGTAGATCAACACTGTACGTTTCCTCGTCTAGCATTTGCCTAAATTCACGATGACGCATTGCATTAACGCGATTATGGTTGGCAAAATGGTGGATTTTAAGCAAAGATTTTGCTGATGCAAAATGTAGTGAAATGGTATCAATCTTTTCAAGTTTAAGTTTTCCCTTTTTAATACAGCAACGAATCTTTCTTTCTTACCTTTCATAGAGGGTGCGCCATCAGTGAAGGCACTGACTAAATTATTAACATTTAATTGTAATCGATGACATACCTCTCTGAAGTTTTCGAAAATGTCAACTCCGCGTGTTCTTTCAGTTAGTGTTCCCAGCGCAAGAAGTTCTTCGGAACACTGAAAATCTTTACTTACAGCACGAATAAAATATAAAACTTGCGCCAAGTCAGTTTTATCAGAGCTTTCACCAAAGCAATTGAAAATTAAACATCTTCATTTTGTATAATTGTACGAAGTTGCTCTGTTACATTTTGAGCTAATTCGTGCTGTCGATCTGTTATAGTTCTTCTTGAAAGAGACAAATTGTTTGTATTTATCAACTTTTTCTGGATCTAACATACCCGCTGCTTCAACAATACCTTCATTAATTATTTCTACGTCACTAAATGGTTTGTCTCTTTTTACAAGTATATGTGCTATTTTGTAAGTAACATCAACTGCAGTGGAATTATTTTTCACAAAAGCACTAAAAGACGTCTGTTGACGCTTTTCATTTTACAATTTTTGAAGTGCAGCTTGTCGAGATTCACCATCTAAATTGAAATATGTATGTTCTTTATGAGTCAAATAGTGTTTATTTGCATTCGCTTTTTTCAAAGCAGTTAAAACTATATTGCACAACGAACACACCATTTTATCTTTCACAGGAGTAAAGAAAAAAATCTAACTCCTACTGTACATTAAATGTTCTGTTTTCTTCATTTACGTTTCTTCTCTTACAATTTGACATGATGAAGTAAAAACAAATATCAAATAATATCTTTAAGAAAGCGTATACTTGCTAGCAATACAATAACACCATGCACTAGTATAAACCACAAATCTATATTATATATTAAACAGTTTGGAGAATAATTTATTTGTGAAGACGGTCGTGTACACAAAAAATTAGTAAAGATTGGTAAAAAAAATTCACGATTTTGATTGGTCAGTTAATGCTTTAAAATGGCTTCCCTTTTTACTCTTTTTCCCGGTAAGTATATGAATGTCTCCTTTATGTTTTGTATAAATGAATTCCAAACAAATTATGTTATTTGTAGTAAAAAAAATGATGTCTTTTGTAGTTTTTGATTTATTTGTTGCTATGTTGCTGTTACACTGCTCTTTACTTTTTCTAGACTACAATTACCTGTCCGACTGGCATTTGCATTGACTGACAACAAATCGCAATGTCAAACTCTTAGCAAAATTGGCATCTATCTCCCAACCCCTTTTTTTACACATGGCCAATTATATGTTACTTTATCAAGGACACGAAATGGACCATCATCTATTATAACTATGTCTAGAAAAGAACGAAGCGTAGTCCATGATTCTGTTTTTCAAAATTCATAATTTTTCATATTTTACATTTATATAATACTATATGTGTGTATTTTAATTTTGATACAATAAATTGGTCTTTAATTGGTTAATTTAACCAATCAATATCTCTTTGATTTTTAACAATAGTTTTATTCATCGCGCACAAAGAGCGGGTAACTTACTCGTTAATTAAAACAATAATAACTAAATTTTCACAATGGCCGGTAGCAATACGAGACGAGACTGTCACAAGCACATTACAAGATTGACAAATGACAAGTCACAAGCGTCTTTTTTAGAACAGCCAATTGTAGAACGCCACCTGGCATTCTACAATTGGCTATTACCACCAGTAGTCACTAACATTTACATTCATACCGTTCTTATTTAATTCCATTAATTTTGAAATTGTCGTAATCTAAATGATAAATTATTAATTAATACAAGAGCTAGCTTTTATGAAGGCTGCACAAGAAACTCACGGAGGCCGCAGGTTCCCCACGTCTGATATATACTATATCGTTGTACATATATACCAACGTATCTTAAGCTACGCTGTTGTGTTATTTACGTAGAAGTACGTTTCAATTATGTGTCCACATCTGTAGTTCTGTGTATAATCTTTCCTTCCTGTGTTTTCTTTTATTTTCTTATCAAGACTGATAAAGAGGAAATTTGTTCAAATATATTCCAGGTTTGATCCCCCATCTATTTTTCACATAACTACTAAGGTGAAATGATGGCAAGTATCCCACCTCCTTGAATCTTATGCTGATGACATGTAAATCACTCACTGTTCAGATGGCTGCCTGTGGCCGTGAATTTATATTGATTCTCGTCTTCTCATACCTATTTGCCTCATGTTTTGTATAGGCTGAAATAAAAAGAAAAACAACATATCGCTAACAGGACACATTATGGTTAACGCTGCCAAATAATACTATTTTAATTATGATGAATTGGTATTTTTGTATTAGATCAACATGTCCTTCAACAAATTAAAGCTGTAGACAGCGCACATGATATTTATGTATATTTATATATGTGGATAAACCCAGGTAAAGAAACTTGACATTATTTCCAAATTTAGTGATACACTCAGAGCTAATCTGCCTAAGAAATATATCAGGAGAATTAAATTCAAAAAAATTTACAAAACTATACAATCTACTCAATACACATTTTGTTGAATATTCTGTATATTATGAATTCTAAAATTGATGTGAAAATAATTATAAAATATTCTAAACACAATATCATTTGGAGTGAACAATCCAATCATTGCCAAAGCTAAAAAAGATATTTCATTAAACTCGAAGTAAACTTTTCCTGATTTCTTTAACATATCACACCACAACTGATAGAAAGCGCATGACAATACTATATATATAAATATATATATGTATATATATATATATATATATGTATATATATGTATATATATGTATATATATATGTATATATATACATTCATATATATACATACATATATACATATATATATATAGAGACATATATACATGTATATATATATATATATACATTCATATATATACATACATATATACATATATATATACACATATATATATATGTATATATATATATATATATATATATGTATATATATATATATATATGTATGTATACACATATATATATATATACATATATATACATATATACATATATATATATATATACATATATACATATATACATTTATATACATATATATATATATATATGTATATATATATGTATATACATGTATATATATATATATATATATATATATGTATATATATATATATATATATATATATATATATATATATATATATATATATATATATATATATATATATATATATACACACAGACACACACACACACACACATATATATATATACAGTTTTGTCATGCGCTTTCTATCATATATATATATATGTGTGTGTGTGCGTGTGTGTGTGTGTGTGTGTGTGTTTGTTTGTGTGTGCTTAGGGATGTAGGTATAAATGGAAATACATAAATTAACTATAACAATTAGAAATAAAGCTTTATCATTAGAGTTATTTTAATCAGGAGTTTCATTGGATCTCAGCTTCATATCCAATTACATTTATTTTTCATTTGCATGTTTTATCTTACATCCATATATCATTTATTGAATCAATTTTGAATAATTTTCTGAATTCAAAGTAATTAACATATAAGTTCCAGGATGTTATATACTACTCACTCTTAACATGTTATACTACAAATCCGCTTTCTTATTTACAGACCAAACAATAAACAATGGACCTCACCACCATAACTGCTCATTAAAAGCACCATCATCAACAAAATGAACAGTATGACCGCCGTAATCTTATTATATGACGAGTATCAACATACCAATCATCAACATATTACCGGTCTGTCTACATTACGTCGTTATTCAACTATATAGGATCCACAATTGAATCCCGGAATCTCTGAACACTAACTTCATAGTTATATTGCATATTTAACGTCCAGATTCATGTAATTAACAGAAGCTGTTAATTAGGCACCTCCTTTCATATCTTCATTTCAAGATTATTGTCAATCCCGCAGAGGTTAGCTTTGCATTTCATCCTTACGGAGGTCGGCAAATTAAAGTACCAGTAACGTGCTTGGGTCGATTTAATTGACTTTCCCTCCAAGAAAATGATTGGCCTTGAGTCTAAATCAGAGACCACTATTTCGGGACAATTGATCCAACATTTTGTCTTGTTTGCTTGTTTGTATTTAATTTCATTCGCGAAAAGATTTGATTGTTGTTGTGATTTCTATGTATAATTATTTACTGTAACTTGATGTAGTTATGTAAAGTTGTAAATCGGCTGACTCAATCCATATGTTTTCATTCATTTTCAAATAAATGACAGACATCAAGTTAACTATGCAAATGAAAAGGCATACTGTAATTGTTAGCTTAAAGGTATAGAATAGTGGGTTAGAGATTGCTTGCCTTCTGAAAGTCACACCATCATTTGTTTTCAAAGATGGTAAAGAGCTGGAAACAAATGACGGGAATTCTACAGCAGTATCTAAATGTAAAGTGACTGCTAAGGGTCACAATGCCATCAAATGCCAGAATTTTATAGAAACATGCAGTAAATTGTCGATAAGAAACTCATAATATCAATTAACGTGTTATGAAAAAAAACTCAAGGCTTCAATTCAAAGTAAACTATCGGAAGAATTGTGTATAAGGACCTGTGATACAAGTCATATGGGATGCAGAAAGGTCAGCTCATGTTTGCGAAGACACACGATTATCACGTGTTCCGCACAAATCGCTTGTTTAGCAAGTTGAATCAAGACGCTAGAATTCTTTGGTATCTTTCTGAGAAAAACCTCGTACAGGAAGAAAGGGTCAGCAAAAGGAATGATAGATGGTTATGTAGAAATCCTAATACCATTCCATCCGTTATGCACACAAGGTTTTGGGCAACTGTGATTGTTCTTGGAGTCATAGCGGATGTCAAACGCCCTCCAATGTTTCCACGATCCGTAAGGGTTACACCAAATATATAGCCACCATGTTATCAAAACCTGAATCACATGTATATGCATAATCATTAAATGTGCTTATGCGCAATAAGGTATTGGCATTAGGTTTGTGTGAGTGTTTGCTATGTTTTACTCAGCTGTAGAAATGAGATGATAGGACTCGGGTCCCTAACATTAAATCACCCATGACACCTCCAACGAGATATACTTTGGAGAAGCCAGCTAAATCGCCATAGGTGTGAACTGTAACAACAATGCTATGTGTAGGCGTGAGATATGGCATTCGACGAAATAATGTGTTAAGTAGCAATACGCTGTACGTTACTTGTTTTGCTGTTCCGTTTCCCTCTATATCGTATTTTATAAATACACAGAATATAAACATTATCAATCCTAAATAGTATAAACAGGAATAGTTTCTATATATTTATTTCGAACATTTCGAAATTACATACGTCATTTTCTATGTTTATTTCTATACATTCTCTTTAATCACATTGATATTTCTAAACTCTAATTGGATATTGTATTTAGTAGTGTCGTTCTATAACGTCTCGTTGCACACACTCGAAAAGGAAAACAAGTTAAACAATTAATTAAAATACTATAGACTCACATACATACAAATACACAGAAGTCCATACAAACATGTCTACTTATAAACACACACACAGACACACACACACACACACACACACACACACACACACACACACACACACACACACACACACACACACACACACACACACACACACACATATATGTATATATATATATATATATATATATATATATATATATATATATATATATATATATATATATATGTATATATGTATATATATAAATATACATATATATATATATATATAAATATATATAATGTATAAAAATCAATACAATATAATTACCTCATTACCAGAGGTTTCCCGAATGAAGCGAATACGAAAGAAACGTCTTCATTCGTTCGTCAGACGAGGCAATATAAAACATGGGTAAATACTTGGAAAGTCTTGTCAAGAAAATCAAAAAAAATATAGACAAATGAATAAGAAATTGAAATATATAATAATCTATCAAGAAATATAGTTAGGTGTGTGTATATATATATATATACGCTCACAGATGTGGATATATGTGTATGCACACATGTATACGTATAGTGAAAAAGTGTGCGTAAATATAAAATTTAGGGCAAATGTATCTATATGTCTGTAATCAACAGACAGAATAGATACATCATAAGAAATTGAATATGAAGGCGCGCGCATAAACACACCTACACACACGTACACTTAGATGCGGAAGTAAAAGAGGTAAGGGAGTGTAATAATTAAAGGAAAGTATCAATCTCGATATATTTATAAAAATGGAACAATAAAATATAAAGAAAAAAGTTTTTAGAAAGAAAAAATTAAAGAAAAGAAGACAAAAAAGGGGTACATACATACACACACACGCATATCTCACAAAAGAAATGCAAAAATATACATGCTTATATACCCACGCACACTTACACATCCATACGTTCGATACGTACATACACACACACACAACACGCATACTTACACTCACGCATATTGACCTGTTTGCATGCACACGCATAAAAATGAGTAAGTAGAAAAAAGGGGGGGGGGGGGGCGAAGAAAAAAGGAACAAAAAGTAAAACCTAGATATCAAAACACGGATATAAAGACACATACACATACGCATAATATATACATACACACACACACATACATATACACATTTACACACACATATATATATATATATATATATATATATATATGTAGATAAATCTACCAAAAGTTTACGGTAGTGTCCAATCCGTATGAAGAACTCAATGTAATCCGGATATCATGAAAAGAAGAGATGCATTCAAAAATCACTTTCGGTGAAAGATAAACGGAAAACAGAGTCAAGATAAATTATAAAAAAAAAAAAAAAAAAAAATGAATAAACAAAGAAACAGTTCCTTATATTAAACAAAAAAAGTTCATTATTTTACGATCGTTTCTAGGACATATATGTGTTAGAATTGGTATGCATATTCAAAAGATTTATGTACAAAATTATACAAACTATCAGAGGGAATATACATACCTTCACATAGATATGCTGTCTTCAGAAATAATGATTATTTCTGAAGACAGCATATATATGTGAAGGTATGTATATTCCCTCTGATAGTTTGTATAATTTTGTACATAGATCTTTTGAATATGCATACCAATTCTAACACATATATGTCCTAGAAACGATCGTAAAATAATGAACTTTTTTTGTTTAATATAAGGAACTGTTTCTTTGTTTATTCATTATTTTTTATTTTATTTTTTTTTTAATAATTTATATATATATATATATATACATACACGCTCGCGCGCGCACATACGTAGTCGCTCATGCACATATATAGAAAGTATACACACATTAAGGGGTTCGGCCATATTGATACAGGGTGTAAAAACTTGTGGATAAGTAAGTACAAATATAAAATTGTAAGATTGGCTGCGCAAAAATAAAAAATAAAAATGAAAAATATATCTGGATTGGAAAACACAAATGACAGCGTAATCAGTTAGTGAAGGAAAAAGGGAAGTAAAAAGGGGAAGTAAAAAATGGAAAGTGAATCGGAGAATAGGGGGGGGGGGTATTGGTGGATGTGAAGTAAAAATAAAAATAAAAATAAAAATAAAAATAAAAATAAAAATAAAAATAAAAATAAAAATAAAAATAAAAATAAAAATAAAAATAAAAATAAAAATAAAAATAAATGAAATTAATGACAAGGATAAAAATGAAAGTAAGTCAGAAAGGGTAATTAAAAAGAGAATAATAAGAGTTTATGGAGGATAAGTATCTGAAAGTGTGTTAAGTTTATATGAGCTGGAAAGCAGGTGTGATTTCATGTGTGGGCAACTGGTGAAAATTTCCGTCTTTGTGTTCAGGCAGGTCTTTGGTGATTTTAGATTTTGCAATATCCAATATTTTTCATTTATGCAGAGCGTGCATTTTCTTGTTCCTCTAGCATATTTTTTAGATTGGTTCAAAATTGACCAATCTAGTTTATATTGGATGCCTTGGTCTTTCAAATCCCAAATTCTGCTAGCCAGAGCTGTTGTATATCTTTTTTCTGAATGTCGAAAGGATGCGACATGTGAGTAATAAAGCGTTTTGAATTTGTATTGCGTCATACCCACATATCGTTCACTGGTGGCTGGATGGTTGTTGCTGATGGTTGTCACTTTAGCCGCATATACAATGGCTTTGGTGTTGCATTTACCTTGTAATGGGCATTCACTTTTGATTCTACAGGAGCAAGTTGGATTTTCTCTAGGAGATATTTTGTTGAGGATATAGGACTTAATAGGGGGACCGCAGGAATAGCTAATTTTGACACAGTTTCTGTTAAATATCTTATAGTATCTATGTGTTCTAGGGAAATGTTTATCTAGGAGCTCAATGGATTTTTTGCCTACATTAGTTTTAACTGTTAAGTTAAAACTAATGTAGGCAAAAATGTTCCATTTTTATAAATATATCGAGATTGATACTTTCCTTTAATTATTACACTCCCTTACCTCTTTTACTTCCGCATCTAAGTGTACGTGTGTGTAGGTGTGTTTATGCGCGCGCCTTCATATTCAATTTCTTATGATGTATCTATTCTGTCTGTTGATTACAGACATATAGATACATTTGCACAAAATTTTATATTTACGCACACTTTTTCACTATACGTATACATGTGTGCATACACATATATCCACATCTGTGAGCGTATATATATATATATATACATACACCTAACTATATTTCTTGATAGATTATTATATATTTCAATTTCTAATTCATTTGTCTATATTTTTTTTGATTTTCTTGACGAGACTTTCCAAGTATTTACCCATGTTTTATATTGCCTCGTCTGACGAACGAATGAAGACGTTTCTTTCGTATTCGCTTCATTCGGGAAACCTCTGGTAATGAGGTAATTATATTGTATTGATTTTTATACATTAAATTTTGCTCTGATACTTACATAGAGCACTCTTCACTTCTATGACATTTTCTGTTTCCAACGGACATTTCAATACTTGTAAATATATATATACATATACATATACATATATATACAAGGTGTGTCAGAAAAGTTCCTGGACTGATGTCACAAAAGATTTATTTCAAAGCCAAACTTTACAGTAAGTGTTTTCTCCTTCAAAGCAATCCCCTGGAGTCTAATGCAGTTTTCCATCCTTTTCTATCACGCTTGCATGCACTCCTGGAAGGATTCTTCCGGGATCCCTAGCAGTTCCATTGTCACGGCCTTTTTTATGTCATCCACGTCTTCAAAACGGGTCCCCTCCGGGTCATGCTCAAAGATCCAAGACACATCATCGGTGATGACAGTCCCTAGCAAGTCTGTTTCGGTTTCAAGACGCTCGAGGATGTCCTGGCACACTTGCATGCGTCGACCCTTCTGGTGATCGTTCAGCAGTTTTGGCACCATCTTCGCGCAGACTTTCCGCATGTCCATATCTTCAGTGAGAATCTTCCAGACGCTGTCCCGATACATGCCCAGCTCATTTGCCATCAGTCGAACAGTCAGCCGACGATCGCTACGCTCATCTGGCTGACGCGCTCAACTTTGGTTGTTGAGGGCCTTCCGCTCCTGGAGTCATCTTCCACGTCCTCGCGTCCTTCTTTAAACCTCTTGCACCACACAAAAACACGTGAGCTTGACATCATCTCATCTCCATACACTTGCTGTAGCAATCCCAGTGCTCTGACGGAGTTTTCAAGTTTGTTCGTTGCTCTGTGCTCATTGCTTGACGACCTGAAACAGAGGACATGTATATAAAATTATGAAGAAAAAAGTTTGATCGCTGCAGAGAGTTAAGATTAGAGTTACATACTCCAGGGGGATTACTTTGAAGGAGAAAACTCTTACTGTGATGTTTGGGTTTGAAATAAATCTTTTGTGACATCAGTCCTGGAACTTTTCTGACACACTTCGTATATATATAGAGAAACCCAGCATTCCAACCGCATCCATTTCCTCAGCCGCTGCCTCCACCTCCAGCTCATCTCCCTTAGCTTCCGACTACACTTCCACACCTCCCCCTCTGCTTCCCCCTCCACCCAACGTATCCTCACCTGATCCTCGCGTCTCCTAATGCGGAAATCCATCCGCTCCTCCCTCTCCACCATCCGTTACCTTGACCACAAACTCACCCCTACCCTCCTCTACCTTAACTCCGCATGCCATCCCCTCCTCGCCCACTCCATCTCCCTCTTCATCCAAAAGCTCAAAACGACTTCTCCTTCCTCACCTCCACCAAAGCCCTTAAGCTACACTCACTCCTCCCCACCACCACGTTCCACCACGACCCGCCCATCCCCTTGACCCTCCCACATACCTCCCACCCTCCCCACCACCATCCACCATACACTCCCATCCCCCCCTAACACCCTTACATACCCCCCCCCCCCCTCCTACGCCTCGCATCCCTACAACCCCCCTCCCCTCCCCCATACCGAACCGAACCCAACCCCGCCTTGTCACCATACTCGTTGACCTCCCCCTCTCCGCACCTGAGCGGTCACTCCTCTGTAGAGACTTTCGCTTCATACCTCACACACCGCACAGCTACGAGTTCCGCACCCGAACGGAAGTCGAACGATTCGTGCGACGCACGAAGCTACAGGCATATTACCATCTAACCATACCGGGTCCGAGTACCCCAGACCCGTTTCTCACCCTAGGCCGCCGACTATCGTCTTGAACGCCGGCAGCAGGGCAATTTAGCACCCTGGACATGTTCGTTGACGCCTGCCGTAGCGCAGTAAATCGCTTCGACTTCGGCCACCGTTCCAAACGGAATAACATCTCACGGGGCGAACTCTTCGCTCACCGCTTCCTCCGTAGCCGAGATGACATCGTCATCAAACCGGCGGACAAAGGAGGTGCAGTGGTGGTGTGGCGCGGTGACCTCTACACGGCAGAAGGCCGCAGGCAGCTCCGTAAACCCCTCTTCTACCGCCCTCTCCCTCTGACCCACACCCCTCTACCAACAACACATTTCCTCCACTATCAAACACCTTGTCTCCTCCTCCCTCCTCCCCCCCACCGCTTCCCACCTCATCGTCCGCACCCCCCGCACTCCTACTATCTACTTCCTCTCCAAACTCCACAGACCTGACAACCCCGGCCGCCCCATCGTCTCTGCTTTGAACTGCCCCACTGAACTCATCTCCGCCTTTCTTGACTCCCACCTCGCCCCCTCGTCACCACCTTCCCCTCTTACACCTTTGACACCAACCACGCCCTTCGCCTGTTCGACACCTTCACTTTCCCACCCGGCCCAGATCCCCTCCTCTTCACCCTAGATATCCAGTCCGTCTTTACTGTCATCCCCCACGCCGACGGCCTTCGTGCCCTCCGGCACTACCTCGACCTTCGCCCCTCCTCCACCCCACCCTCCTTCGCCTTTCCGAGCTGGTCCTCACCCCCAACTGCTTCTCCTTCTCGGGTGAGTTTTACCAACAGGTCACGGGGGTAGCCATGGTATCAAGAATGGGCCCAATCTATGCCAACCTTTTCGTTGGCCATGTTGAGGCCCAAATATTTGCCCAGTACACCGTCCCCACGCCCGAACTTAATGGTCGTTACATCGACGACTTTATCGGAGCCACGACCCTCACCTGAGAACAACTCGACTCCTTTCTCTCTTTCTTCTGTTCCTTCCACCCCTCCCTCCACTTCACCACCTCTATCTCCACCACCCACGTCCACTTCTTAGACATCTCCATCGCCATCGACCACTCCCACCGCCCCCTGGACACTGCCGCCTTCTCCAAACCAACAGACTCCCACTCCTACTTCGACTTTACCTTCACCCACCCCACACACACTAAACACTCTATTCCCTATTCCCAACTCCTCCAGATCCGCTGCCTCTGCAGCCGAGATGCTGAGTTCGTGTCCCAAGCCCTTTCCCTAGTCAGCCATTTCATCTGACGTGGTTACCCTCCACCTCCCTAGTCCACACCGCCTTCACTCGTGCCCGTTCTGTTCTCTGCTCCACTGCCCTCACCCCATGCCACCGCCGACCTACCCACCCTCTCCCCTTCGCCATCAACTACGATCCCTCCAGCCTACCTACTCTCTCTCCCCCTCTCTCTCTCCCTATCTCTCTCTCACTCTCACTCGCCCCGCTCACCCTACATCCCTTCACACACACACATCCCACTAACACCTCTACTAATATACACCCCGTCACCCCACGTTACCCCCTCCGTCCTTCACACCGACCCATCTTCTCCCCTGTCCACCGCACCTCCACACACACAGACATACACACAGTCTACACCACACTGACCTTACACCACCTGTCAGCCAGCTCTGCTGCTATCTCCTCCTCCTCCTCTACTTCTATCTCTTCACCTTGCCTTGACCCTCTGACCACTACCTGTTGCGCGCGCACCCCACTTCCCGCCACTTCCGACCACCACCAACATTGGAGTCCACACCACCGGACACTTCTCCAGCCATCCACTCCATACCATGGAAAATATCCAACACTTCTTCTCACACTCGATGGAACTACCTCAGGAACTTACCCACGAACATACACACACATTTTCTTTCGTACCACGCCACCTACATCCACACCACATATAAACACAAACACACACGTGCGTACCCCCACCTATATACACTCTCAACCTCCGGAATCCAGAACATGGAACCTCGTCCTTCTTTTCACATACACACACACTCACGTACACCTACACACATACACAAACATCACCTTCAGCCTTCCCCGCTTCCACTCAACTCCACCCGCCACCACCCTCACACGCCTTACACCCTTCACCACTTGCTCATCTTATTGTTAATTCTTATGTTTATTTTTCGTTTATTTTTATTTATGTTTGTTCTCCTTCACCCTTTTTTTCTAAATGTATTTCCACACACCTTCGGAACTATCTTCCTAACCTATTTATCCCGAAGAAGGGCTTGTGCCCGAAACGCCCACCCCCTCCCTACTATCAAAAGCGTAAACCTAATAAAACTTTAATTGTCTGTCTCTCTGTTTTGTTACTGTATAAATGTGCACTATATATATATATATATATATATATATATATATATATATATATATATATATATAACAACGTAGGCAGCAACAGTGATAGCCTTACCGTGGGAAATAGACGGAACCGCGACAGAAATTGCAACTGCCGCAACAGAGGACGCTGCCCCCTTAGAGGATACTGCTTGACTGATAGGGTTATATATAGATGCACTATTACTAGCCACAATAGCGTTAAACATTATATAGGGGCTACCTCCGGCCCGTTCAAAATTAGGTTTCGAACACATCTCCACTCTTTCACAAATAGAAAACTAAGGCATTCCACTTCGCTCGCGGAGTACATCACATCACTAAAGGACTTAAACATCAGCTTCTCCACGCAGTGGGAGATTGTCGGCAGGGCTGCACCGTACAACTTCAAGAGGAAATGCGATCTTTGCCTCATGGAGCTCTACCACATCATAACTGCACCCCACGAGCTCTCAACAGCAGAGCTGAAACAGTGATAAGTTGTACACATCGCTTAAAAATATCCTTCTTCAGATGGGTTAAGGATAAAGAGTGAAACAGTACACTGGATCTCCCTGCAGCAAGTCTGAACACCCTGGCGGGCAGGCACTGCAAAATAACACCCAGGAAACAATCCTTGCATACCAGACCCAGCCTCAGACAAACGGATGCAGCAAAAAAAAAAAAAAATTGTCCGGGAAAGACTGCCCTAACACTAGCCAGAGTTACCTCCCTTGACCTCTTGCAAAATCAAAACAAGATATTTTTTGCGAGCAATGAACCTTGATGTGGATTTAACCTCTAAAACTCTTTCCGAACAATATAAGGAACACTTGTGATTATTTATGCCCTTGAGAAGCCCAACTGGGCGAAACGTACGTAGGTGCTGTTTTAAATAAACATGTTTTAACGGTCTATTCTCCGATTTTTTACTTTCCCACGTGCTTACGCTCTGCTAACTCTCTAGCCCACTAAATATTAACACTTCGAATATTTAATACTGCCGGCACTAGTATCGAGCACCTTTGGCATACGCTATTTGGCAAATAACTATATGTATCACCTATCCCCCCTTTTTTTCTCTTTCTCGATACGTAAATACTATATATATATATATATATATATATATATGTATATATATATATATATATATATATATATATATATATATATATATATATATATATATATATATCATCATCATGTAGTCTACTGACCCATTTCAATATACGTTCTTCGGACCAGGCCCACGTATATACCCATAGTTACCCGCCTTTCATTCATCTGAGCTGACACACCACGCATGGCTTCTGATCAACTACTAACGTAGTTCTACGTCTATTTCTGTGAATAACATATCATATTACTTATGGCCAACGATTCCTTCTCTCTACGATATTCAGTTCTCGGAAATTGCCTGATTTCCAAAAGACCCTCTCACATCATACTGCTACTCCTTTCAAATTGTGCAAACGCACACAACCAGGAAAACGCTTATACACCTATATATCGTGCGATACTCCCATGGATTTATATAAATTCGACACACGAAACATACACATACACATAGATATACGCATGGGTAGGTAAATACACGAACATACAAAAATACGACGACGCAAACACACATTAAGTATACGCCAAATATCCATACACTCTTTCACTAATACATACATTGAGACTGATACGAATAAAGATCACGCAAACTGACAGACACATTATGAATTACTTCCACAGAAAGAGAAAGAGTGAGATTTTGTGCGTGTTTCAGTGAAAGAGAAGAAGGTTTGTTTGACATCAGTACTAGACTAATCATTTTTAAATCGACCTAGTGAAGATGAAAGGCAAAGTTGGTCTTAGCGGTATCTGAATGCTGGATTGCTTTTTCTGATTGTTTTATACATTGTATTAAAACATTGGAAAAATGTTAACTCTCCTGTTTAAAATGACAAAACTTCATCTTAACAAAATATGACCTCGCGTGTCTCAAGGTAAACAAAAAGTAATTATACAAAGTCATATTTCAATAAATGGGGAAGAAATTCTCAACAGCTTAGTGGTATTAACATTACCATAGACCAGAACAGATTCACATGGAAATAAATTTACTAAATTTGAAAAAATGCATCTATTTAGAATAGAATTTTTCGAATGTATTGAGGTGATTTCTTTTGATTTTATTTTTATGCTTCCTTATTTGATACGAGGCACCTGGTATTTTTCGATTAAGATTAATTTAAATTACTACATTAAGGATCATTCTATTCAACCTCCATGTTGGTAGGAGAAAATGTGTTTTTCTGTGTCAATATAGAGATTATATTAAGCAGGTTTAAATGATGGCCATTTTCCACTTCATATTTCTCTACTAAACTGGAAATTACAAAGAGGAGAACATTACAAACATGATTTGAATTACAGATGAATCATAAAATGGCATGTGTATATATGCACATACACACACACACATGCAAACACACATATATATATGTTTATATATATATATATATATATATATATATATATATATATATATATATATATATATATATATATATATATATATATATATATATATATATATATATATAAATATACATACGTAAGTATGCACAAGTGCATATATACATACACACACACACACGTATATATATATATTTACACACACACATATACATATATATATACATACACATATCTATATATATATATATATATATATATATATATATATATATATATATATATATATATATATATATATATAGAGAGAGAGAGAGAGAGAGAGAGAGAGAGAGAGAGAGAGAGAGAGAGAGAGAGAGAGATTAAGAGGTGAGATGACAGCAGAAATGTGTGGTAAAGTTATATATGTATAATTACTGAGATGACAGTTATGACTGCACGAACGTGTAAATATATACATATCTAGTATGCAAAAATGCCAGAAAATATGAATTTCCCCGTATACATCATATATATATATATATATATATTCTCGCCTTCTCTCTCTCTCTCCAGCTCCCTCTCTCAATCTCTCTCTCTCTGTATATATATATATATATGTGTGTGTATGTATATACTTACGTTTTACATGTTGACGATTGGTGGTTGCGTATGTATCTCACCGATCGGTGAATTTGATGCAAATCGGGTAAGCACTCAACGTCATGTATTTTCTTCCAAATATAATTTGATTGTTCGTTCGGAGTATATGTAGAATAATAGAAATGCGAAGTTCGGTGTAGATGGTCAACATTCTTTATTAATAAATCTGTGATATATATTTCAATGGCGCTCATTGTTACTCGATGGTTTTATCATGCAATATTTCAGTGGACATCATCAGTCAACGTCTTATCTAACATGGTTACAATTAAATCTAAATCACGGGAACGGAGAGATATGAATCTTTTTAATTGCCAATATCCGTGTCCTTGTGAAATTTATTTCCACTCTACAGATGTGCGCATGCGAGGTGGTGGAAGAATGAATAACAATCTGTGTATTA
This sequence comes from Eledone cirrhosa, assembly GCA_964016885.1. Lineage (NCBI taxonomy): Eukaryota > Metazoa > Mollusca > Cephalopoda > Octopoda > Eledonidae > Eledone > Eledone cirrhosa. The sequence continues at coordinate 43,015,115 of OZ024743.1, forward strand.
TCCATTCTCTGCGAGCAACCCGAGCTACAGATACAAGCCTTTCACACATACCAAAGACGTACGCCGCTGTCGAGATATTACAGTAACAGATGTTTCAGTTTACTCCTGGGTACTCGTCCAGCAGAGGCCAGAATTATTAGATAAATATTCCAGTGGTGGCATTCTTGTATCTCGGCGTCTTCTACAGCTATTTTCTGGCGGGACATCGCATGTCATCATTGTTTAATTTCCCATGAATATGTGAAGACATTGAGCTTAGCCTTTCGAAAAATAAATGAAGGTTGGCGTTGCACCTGGAAAAAAGTGTTTTGCCAAATTAATGTGCCTAAAATTCAACAGGCCATTGACAAAGTGATTGAAATATGGAGAGAATAATGTTTAAAGTTGCATAATTACAACATTTTAAGACCTCCAATGTCCTATACTAAGATGATTCTATCAAGGAGTATGAATAGCCTATGCAACGGAAATAAATAAAATTCTCAATAGAATCTTTGAATAGAAAATGTCACAAAATGTCGATATGTGATTATCTGTAAATTAAATATTGTATTTTATCTGACGATAATGTACCAAAATAATGCTACCCTTGAAATGTGTATAATAATATAAAATGTCACAGGTGCGATTTTGTCACATGTGACAAACTCGCACTTGAGCTACTGAAGCATGGAGGAGAAACTGTTTTAGACATACGTACGGTCATCTGCAATAAGATCTGACAGACTAGTGAATAACCAACCCACTGAACTTTATCATTGGTTATACAACTTCCTAAACCAAGGCACCTCCAACTACACTAGAACTAGCACACTATCAACAACACCAGCCATACAATCTTAGTTATGCTCAAAGTTATTCTGAATAGAGAGAAACATCAGGCAGAGACCATCATAGCTGGCGTCTATAACGTTATAAGCAGTACTGAACGAATCTCTTGTAGATGACTTTTATAGCTTGGTTGGAAAGAGAGGATGAATTACTCGAACTAGGTAAACACATTGATAAAATCACCACTATGTATGGCAAGGAAATCAGAGCTGAAAAAAATTCAAGATAAATGGTACAATATTTGAAGAAGGAAGGTATATGGAGATTGTACAGTAGTTTAACTTACTGGGGCTGGGATCCGTAATAACAAAGGATCGAGAATAGAAATCCTTACAAAACCCCACAATTTCAGTATAGCATGGGAAGATAATATCAATACAGAGAAGACAACAACGTTACTGCTTGCACGGTTGCTATCCATATATCTGTAAGCGCGAAGAGATAAAGATACACACACGTACACTAGAAGTTCTCATAATTGTGATGAAAAGCAGTTTTGGTGTCATGGAAATGTAACACGAGATAACAGCCTTGCAATTAGATCTTACAAATTAATTTGGAGGGAAAGAAAAACAGAGTCGGTCAAAAAAAGATGCCTAGTAAACATAAAAGAGTAGGCAGTCCTGTTACCACGGTGCTCCTACGATTCATCCGGTAGTTGAGGTTCTAAGAATACAGACACACACATATGCATATACACACTTATGTATATATACATATAAATGCATATATATATATATACATATAAATGCATATATATATATATATATATATATATATATATATATATATATATATATATATATATATATATATATATATATATATATATATATGTTATACTTTGGGAGGGTCATGTTGCCAATAAGAAACACACGCACCAGTTGCTTTCACTTCAATTTATTATATATAAATTTATAATTTATAATTTATAATTTACGATTTCAGATAAAGAATCTTGCTAAACAAATTCAGAAACGAAATATATATATATATATATATATATATATATATATATATATATATATATATATACATATATATATATATATGTAGGAGGTGAGTTTTATTGTAGTACAATAAAGCAATGCAGATATCTGATAACAAGCACTCTACAGTTTGTAGGACTGGAGTATACATAATACATATAAGATCAAAAGATGGTTAAATGAGTTCCATGTATTTTATTATGAGCATTTCAAAAACAAATATCATCATGCAATAACATTTGTGTTTTCATCAGATAAAATAGGGGGACATGATATGAAGGTTAAAAAACACTTGTGGATAGTGCAGTTTTAAATCAACATATGAAAAGTAGTTTTAGATTGATGTGTGATATTGGGAAAAAAAAGTTGAGGGGTGGGGAGGTTGGACAGGATGAAAAAGAGGAGGAGATGAGAGTAAAAAGTGGAGGGGAGGAGTATAGTGAGGAAGGATGAGATAGGAGGAGAGATGGGTGATAGAGAGAGAGAGAGATAGCTTTTATAACTGAGAAAAATATATTGTTTTACATAGAGAGGTTGAAAAAACCGCTGGAAGATAATGTATAAATTAAAAGAATTTGAAAATTAACGAAGAGAAAAATAATGTAAAGTAAAGGTTTGTATATTGAAGGGTTTAATAATATGTGCGATGAAAAGAAATTGTTAATATGTATTAAGAATAATATTTAAGGGTTTAATAATATGTGCGATGGAAAGCAAATGTTGATATGTATTATTAAAAAACAGAAGTAATGTAAGTAAGGATATATTGTAAAATGAGCATGAATAAGTTAGATGAAAAGGAGAACAAAATAATGAATAGGGGATGAATAATCTAACGTCAAAAAATGTTTATGTTTACGAAGGATTTTTTTCAAGGTGATATGAAGTAAGAATATGGTGTATTGTGTAGTAATTGTTTCTATGTTAGGCACAGTGAGAAAAGGTACAGATTAGGGGTTAGAAATTAGGAGTGTTGTAGAATATAATAAATATAATAAATAACTTTGAAATAAGGTAGAAAGATGGGTATATTTTTAAAGAAGTATATATATATAAATATGAACATCCAACTTCTTAATCAACGTGATTGATTATTTAACAAACACGCATACAATTAAAATAATTCCCAAATTGAAACAGATTGGCAGAAGATGCGACAATTATGGACACTTGAATTCCAGACATATTCAAATCGACGGGCGTTTTCTCTTTCTGCATATCAAATTACTCTCACAAGTTGGTCACCCCGAAAATATGTTAAAAATATTTTGCCAAGATGCCACGCTGTGGTATCCAATTCTGTACCCCATGAATGTATAACAACCCCCTTAACTCAGTCACGCCTCGTAGATAATACTATAAAGTATTGTTTGTTATTAGATGAATGGCGCTAAATATCGCTAGATATTTTACACGTGGAAAGGCCGTAGCCGGGGGAATATAGTGTTCTTAGTATGGTCCTACATTTTGCCTTCTGCTATAACACAACATTATGTGCTTGAGCAAGTCATTTTATTCCACGTTCTTCCTGTCTAGGTTGCTTGTAGAAATGAGATGTACCTGTAATTCAAAGAGTCACATTTATGCTATACTGTATCATGTTGAACTCAAACGTGTCTGTGAACTTCACACCCACATGCACATTAATTCCGCGGCGATATTTTTTCTTTCTTCCTACAGCTTAACCCCTCATTATCGAAACGAAAGAAAGTCCAACACTTCATTTTACAATCTTTGTATCCTACGATGAACTTAGCCGAAAACCTTATAAATAAAGCATCATGTAAATATATCGTAACAATGCAACCGTACATATAAAAGCATTTTAATTGAAACATACCCAGGATTTATACAGAATATAGAAAATTCAAACACAAAATTTCATATACATGAACCGATATCCGCCATTTTGATTGAGATGTATGTAATAATACTTTTTGTGCAAAGAATTGGCCGGAGGCACTACCAAGTAATTGCTGCCTATTAATATACATGACTTTTTTGTGCTAAGAAGAAATACAACCAATAACAACAACAAAGAAAATACAAGTTACAAATAGCAACGACCGTGAATACTTAGCACCAAGGTCATATTAGTAAAAGGCTGAAATATTCAATTACAGCGGAATCTTATTTTCCAGAATCTCAAAAGATAAGCATCTCTTTTATATAGGTCAACCTTACTCTGTAATATAAATCAAAGCCAAGCTACAGATCTATTGGGGATAGTAATTGTTTGTTATATGTTTGAAAATAACGCATATCAGATAATATTATTCCTGAACAAATTGTCGTATCCTTTCATATAATAATAATATTGACGTTTTGCAATGTTTGGTCTATGAAAATATCCAGGGATGGATTTCAGAAAATATTTCGTTACACTTTATTAAACAATAGGCTAACAAACATAAATATTGTTGAGTGTGATACAATTGTTTTCGCAAAACGGATGAATTAGAATATCTCTCAGAATATATTAAGATGATTTTATTTTTATTTTCTAGAGTGTAGTTTCTATCAAAATGTCGACAAGGTCAACGGTGCCTCTGTCCCTTCCATGTCAGAAAAAATAAAGTTTCAATCAAATACTGGGAGGGTTTATCGTTAGCCATTCTGGCTAAGTTGGAAGATTTCTACATAAACTAGAAAGCATATTGTTAGAATTGTATAACGTTACATTAAAAATGTCTCCATTTTCACCTACACTTTGTTTCTCTGTTGTCATATGGCCACTAAACTATTCATTCTTCACTGCATCATGCTGGCTGCCACCAATATGTAACAAAAAAATAACAGACTACGTTAGAAATAACATCAATTAGAAGCAATAAATCTACGCCATATGAATGTATCTACGTTCACGTTAGAGCAGTTATCGTTCACGGTTTGGGCCCCGCAAAATAGTACATTTTTAGTTTTATGACAATTTGTGTTAATTCTTATATATATATTTTCTTTTTAAAAAGGTCGTAAGACTTCCTTCCTTCGTTGCCCTGTGCAGGGAAAAATCTATATTTGAGAATTTTTGTCACAAATATTTGAATTTTGCTTTTAATTATTTTTTTTATGGAACTGTCGGTTTGAGATAAACTCTACAGTTGCTGAGGTGAGGTTAGGCGGACCCATCCTTGATGCGCCCAACCGACGAACCCGTGTTGCAGTCACACATCTAGTGTTCGTGTATTTCTGATTTGTAGAGGTATGTTGTACAGCTGTTACCGCGTGTTGGACGGATCAGGATATTGTTCGGGTCCATTATGAAATTCATCTCTCCCAGAATTTTGGCTGGAAAGTACTGGGAAATTTTCCGTTTCATTGTGGTTGTAGTGAAACAGGTTGTGTGTTAGACCTCATATTAATCAAGACAAATTGTATAGAGGTTAAAGGATTAGGGTTATAATTTGAAATGATATAATAATTAGGAGTAAAGGATATCCCAGGCTACAGAGTATTCCATATTAGAGATATTTAGTGCATTTATATGTCTGGCTAAAGAAGTAGAAAATATTTAATTGCTATTTTTAAATGAATGTTTGAGAATTAAAACGTTTCTTGAAAGCGTTAGCTGTAGATCCAATGTACGTTTTAGTGTCATTATGGGTTTTAACAGTGCATCTATATACTACATTATTAGTTAGATATCGACCATTCAGAGGGTAGTAATTAGGATTTCTACAATTACGGTTACGCTTAGCGGCAGTAGAGATTGGAGGTAAAGGGATAGAATTAGTAAGCATATCATATGACAGTGAGGTGATAGGAAAGTTATAAGAATAACTGTTAATGTTAGAATTATTCGTATATAAAGAGTTAAGTGGTAGGGGTAAATTAACAGAAAGGGAGGCGCTATGTTGTTTAGTTTCTTATGGATCCTGTAATACTAAGAATTGACGTGCTACTACGCACACTAACTTTAAAACACTCTAAACGTGCCTATAAACCCTACTAAAACAGCTCACTCTGCACCGAAATAGATCTCGAAATCTGTCATGGTTTAATCCTCCGTCCGCCCATACTATTTTATCTAATCTACCTAAAAGGTTCTTCTCCATCTTACGCAACAATTTCCCTCCTAGTCTTAAGTACTAAGAATTATTTTAAAAAACAAATAACGTCCAGATTTCTTTTTCTACTACCTCCACCTTGGCCCATTATATTGCTTTTAGTAACCATAAGAAACTAAAACAACATAGCGCCTCCCTATTTACCCCTACCACTTAACTCTTTATATACGAATAATTCTAACATTAACAGTTATTCTTATAACTTTCCTATCACCTCACCGTCATATGATATGCTTACTAATTCTATCCCTTTACCTACAATCTCTACCGCCTCTAAGCGTAACCGTAATTGTAAAAATCCTAATTACTACCCTCTGAATGGTCTATATCTAACTAATAATGTAGTATATAGATGCACCCATAATGACACTAAAACGTACATTGGAGCTGCAGCTAACCCTTTCAAGTCACGTTTTAATTCTCACAAACATTCATTTTAAAATAGTAATTGAACTTTTTCTACTTCTTTAGCCAGACATAAATGAACTAAATATCTCTAATATAGAATACTCTGTACCCTGGGATATCCTTTACTCCTAATTATTATATCATTTCAATTTATAACCCTGATCCTTTATCCTCTATATATTTTTTCTTGATTAATATGAGGTCTAACACACAACCTCTTTCACTACAGCCACAATGAAACGGAAAAATTCCCAGTACTTCCCAGCCAAAATTCTGGGAGAGATGAATTTCATAATGGACCCGATCAATATCCTGATCCGATTAACACGCGATAACATCTGTTCCACATACCTCCACAAATCAGAAATACACAAACACTAGATGTGTGACTGCAACACGGGTTCGTAGGTTGGGCGCATCAAGGATGGGTCCGCCTAACCTCACCTCAGTAACTGCAGAGTTTATCTCAAACCGACAGTTCCATAAAAAAAATATTTTAAAGCAAAATTCAAATATTTGGGAGAAAAATTCTCAAATATAGATTTTCCTTTGCACAGGGCAAAGAAGGAAGGAAGTCTTACGACCTTTTTAAAAAGAAAATATATATAAGAATTATTACAAATTGTCATAAAACTAAAAATGTACTATTCTGCGGGGCCCAAAACGTGAACGATAACTGCTCTAGCGTGAACGTAGATACATTCATATGGCGTAGTTTTATTGCTTCTAATTGATGTTCTTTCTAACGTAGTCTGTTATTTCTTTGTTACATATTGGTGGCAGCCAGCATGATGTAGTGAAGAATGAATAGTTAGTGGCCATATGACAACAGAGAAACAAAGTGTAGGTGAAAATGGAGACATTATTAATGTAACGTTATACAATTCTAACAATATGCTTTCTAGTTTATGTAGAAATCTTCCAACTTAGCCAGAATGGCTAACGATAAACCCTCCCAGTATTTGATTGAAACTTTATTTTTTCTGACATGGAAGGGACAGAGGCACCGTTGACCTTGTCGAAATTTTGATAGAAACTACACTCTAGAAAATAAAAATAAAATCATCTTAATATATTCTGAGAGATATTCTACTTCATCCGTTTTGCGAAAACAATTGTATCACACTCAACAATATTTATGTTTGTTAGCCTATTGTTTAATAAAGTGTAACGAAATATTTTCTGAAATCCATCCCTGGATATTTTCATAGACCAAACATTGCAAAACGTCAATATTATTATTATATGAAAGGATACGACAATTTGTGTTCATGAATTATATTATCTGATTATGCGTTATTTTCAAACATATAACAAACAATTACTATCCCCAATATATCTGTAGCTTGGCTTTGATTTATATTACAGAGTAAGGTTGACCTATATAAAAGAGATGCTTATTTTTTGAGATTCTGGAAAATAAGATTCCGCTGTAATTGAATATTTCAGCCTTTTACTAATATGACCTTGGTGCTAAGTATTCACGGTCGCTGCTTTTTGTAATTTGTATTTTCTTTGTTGTTGTTATTGGTTGTATTTCTTCTTAGCACAAAAAAGTCATGTATATTAATAGGCGGCAATTACTTGGTAGTGCCTCCGGCCAATTCTTTGCACAAAAAGTATTATTACATACATCTCAATCAAAATGGCGGATATCGGTTCATGTATATGAAATTTTGTGTTTGAATTTTCTATATTCTGTATAAATCCTGGGTATGTTTCAATTAAAATGCTTTTATATGTACGGTTGCATTGTTACGATATATTTACATGATGTTTTATTTATAAGGTTTTCAGCTAAGTACATCGTAGGATACAAAGATTGTAAAATGAAGTGTTGGACTTTCTTTCGTTTCGATAATGAGGGTTTCAGCTGTAGGAACAAAGAAAATATATTGCCGCAGAATTAATGTGCATATGGGTGAGAATTCCACAGACACGTTTGAGTTCAACATGATACAGTATAGCATAAATGTGACTCTTTGAATTACAGGTACATTTCATTTCTACAAGCTTCCTAGACACTATGAACGTGGAATAAAATGCCTTGCTCAAGCACATAATGTTGTGTTATAGCAGAGGGCAAAATGTAGGACCATACTAAGAAGACTATATACCCCCGGCTACGGCCCATCCACGTGAAAAATATCTAGCGATATTTAGGTTTAAAATGGTCATCATGCGCATTTCTATGTAAGTGCATCATACACTTTGTGAGCTATCGAAGAATATATCAAAGTATTTATCAGTAATAGCACAGAGGATCATTTAAAACTAGAAGTATACGCCATTCATCTAATAACAAACAATACTTCATAGTATTATCTACGAGGCGTGACTGAGTTAAGGGGGTTTTTATACATTCAAGGGGTACATAATTGGATACCACAGCGTGGCATCTTGGCAAAATATTTTTAACATATTTTCGGGGTGACCAACTTCTGAGAGTAATTTGATATGCAGAAAGAGAAAACGCCCGTCGATTTGAATGTGTCTGGAATTCAAGTGACCATAATTGTCGCATCTTCTGCCAATCTGATTCAAATTGAGAATTATTTTAATTGTATGCGTGTTTGTTAAATAATCAATCACGTTGATTAAGAAGTTGGATGTTCATGTGCTCGGACCACTAAACATAAAATTTGGAAACTAACAGTGGATTATGTAGAAGATTTGAAGTTGTACCCTTATATTCTGTAATGCCTTATATTGCCAGGAATATAAGCAAGTAAGTGCTGAAAACAACTAGTCATGCCGTATCCGAACAGGTAGTACAACGTAGAGTACGGAAGTAGAAGCATCCTTTGTAGTAGTTATATCAGACGGCACAGATATGTGGGTATTCCTCGCTGCATTTACCACTTTCGTTACAATATCTGTAACAAAATATACTGCATCCGATTTGAATATAATTTTTAAAATACTAAATAATTTGTGCTCGTATTGTAATAAGTGTCTTTCTTAGTATTTGAATCATAGAATTTAGCAAAGATTCGTATATATATTTGTATATTTAACTCCGATGACATATACAAATATATATATGAACAGCACTTGGTATAGAAAAACAGAGCGGGTTTAGACAGATTCGTATTAAAATGATTTTAATATAATTTATATATTGATCCTGACACTATTTTTATAAGGATATTGTCAATAATAGCGAAGGGAAAGATATACTGAGATAAATAATACATTAGCTGTTAAACTTGGTGACCTTCTTGTTATATATATATATATATATTTATTTATATATATACATTTCATAATGCCTTTCATGTTACTGAGTTTCTATTTCTAATAGGTCATAAGACTCTGTAAAGATTATTTAGCATATAGATTTTTTAGCACAAGCTGATATAATATAATATTTTAACACTGAATTAATCAAAGATATTACAAATAACTTCTTTCAAATAATGTTGCAGAATTTTTCTTAATTTACCAAAACAATATTATACAATTTATCAAATTTTAACTGTGATAGGATATTTATTTAATTTATTGTTAATCATCCTTGATAAAATATATGCATTATTGAATGAAAGTAAAGGTTTGAAAGTATTATTACTCAAGTCCTAATTGAATTAATATTTTCAAGTCAAAGGTTATCCAGGGTTATCCAGTCTGTACTTAGATACAGAATTATACGTAATATTTCTTTATTTTTTGTGACAATCTATAGGTCGCAACTCCAGGTAGAAGAAGCAACGTGACATAAAGTGTTTCACTCAAGGACATAACGCATCGCCCGGTCCAGGAATATATATATATATATATTACGTGAAGGCGTTTGGCTAATTTGTTAGAGAATTGGGTTCACAATCCAGAGGTTGTGAGTTCGATTCCTGGACCGGGCGATGCGTTATGTCCTTGAGCGAGACACTTTATATATACTTATAGGATAGGAGAGATTGGTGAAGGTATTAGAAGCGAAAGATTAGAAGCGGCTGCTCGATGTGCAGTATGCAGTGGAAAGCAGTTGGAAAACTGGATTCATGCGGAGGTTAAATGTACAGAGCTGGAACTTAATAAGATTATTAAAAAACTAAGCCCTCCAGTGTAAATTTAATTAACCGCAAAGCCCAGGCCTTGGTTAACGATTTACATCTTGACAGTTTCACCTACCCATATGTATCAAAACACCAAGATTCTCTCTCAGGAATCATAAGCCCAACTTTATTGGGAAACCTTCTATTAGGCTTATTAGCTCAACCACCTCTGACTTGAATCGTATCAGCAAGAACATTCTCGATAGGATCATCCCTGGAATGCGAACGGTATCACCTATAAACTGTGGTCTAACACCGGCCAGGTCATTAGATGCTTTGCAGATTTTGGGCCCATAGCCTCGATGAGGTTTCTCCCATTCGACATTGACAGTTACTAAGCTTACATATCCCCGGCACTGCTTAACAAAGCATTAACCTTAACTCGCACTAAGTCAAACATAACTTATAATGAGATTGACATCATTCTTATGGCTAGGCAGACCATTATTGAGTTCAATGACTCGTTCTGGACAAGAAAAGAAAGAACGGATAATTTTGACATCACAATGGGCTCTAGCGATTCTGCGCAAGTGACAGACTTAGTTGGACTCTACCACTTACATAACATTAGTGCTGAGCTCCCAATTTTTCAAGGTGGATTATATAGGGACGACGCCCTATCTGCGGTCCACAACTGCACGAATCGCGCCATTGACTTGCTAAAAAAACAACTACATAGATTCTTTAAAAATAACGGTCTATCTATTACCATCGAACCTAACCATAAGTTAGTGAATTTCCTAGATGTCACTCTTGATCTTACTAACAAGTCATATTACTCTTATCATAAACCAGGTGAGATACTTACTTATATTAGCCCGTACTCTAACCACCCACGATAGTCACCAGAGCGGACATTAATTCTATCTCATTTCATTTCATTTCATTTCATTTGAGTTTGAGTCCATGCTCAGGCCAAGTCGAAGACTCCACCCTCAGAGTCTGGTGTGGTTGCCAGGTTGGATTCTCTGTTTAATTTTGACATGTGTAGGAGCGAGTTTGAGTCAGTTTGTGCTTGTTGTGTATATCCTGGGAGATGGGGTTCATCTCTAATGGTGCTTAAGTATCTATCCAGCTGCAATTTGAATGATTCCACACTGCATCCTGATAGATTTCTGACATGTACCGGAATGGAGTTGAATAGTTGTGCCCCTCGAAACAACAGACTTGACTCTCGCAGGGTTTTTGCTGCCTGGCCAGCCTTTTTGTTGATTGGTGGTAGCTGGCAGCGTCTTCCGTGGCGCAATGAGTGGTAGGTTTTGATACCAAAGTTTGGCACCTTTTGCTCTATCATTTTCCAAATGTATATAATTCGGTATCGCTCAAATCTTCTTTCTATTGAGTACATCTTCAAGGTTTTGAGTCTTTGCCAATAGTCCAGGTCCCTCGTTTTTGAGAAGTATGAGGTAAAATTTCTTTGGAGCGATTCCATCTTAGATAGTTGGCCCTTTGTTGTTGGTGACCACAACTGAGAACAGTAGTCAATCCTCGGAAGTATCATACTGTTCCAGAGGGTTTTCATTGTTGAGGTATCTCTTGATTTGATGGTGCGCAAGATCCACCCGCTGTACTTTCTTGCAGTAAGACAGACTGAGTCAAGGTGTTCTCTGAATTTTAGGCTGGTTCCCATGTGGATGCCTAAATCTTTCACACACTGATTTTCCATTATTTGTTGTCCTGATGGGTTTCTGTAGTTTGTTGTATTTTTCAGATCTTGATCTGTTCCGTAGCGAATTAGTTCAAACTTCTTATCATTGAACAACATGTTGTTTGTTTCCTGCCATTTGTATATGGTGGTCAGGTCCTTTTGTAAGGCCTCTGTATCCACCTCATATAAGATTTCAATGCTATCCGCCAATGAGGAGATATTTAATGGCCATGCAGCATATTATAATAAGGCCCTCTCTGTATCTGTTTATGCACAATCTATCTGCTACATACCTAAAGACCATAAGACAGAACTTCACCATAACTCCAATTACTTTAACAATGGAACTAGAAACGCATTATCATTTAACCAAATTTGCCGGAAATTTAGGCCTACCAATAGCTATACAAGTAATAGTAATAGTGGCAGAGGCCTACTCCATACTCCTAGGAGCAGATTAGGAATCAACCCTAGAATAGGAAAGAATAATAGGCTGACCATTAGCAACCACATTGGCAATAATAACCCTACCAATGCTCCTGCCGATTCTGCTAGACCCCACAGAAGTAACAGGCCTAGAAAAATCACCAGGCTTAACCCCCCCCCCCCCTCTCATCTATTTAACGACTGACATCCATAAACGCCTCTTCTCCATCCTATCTAAACATCTCCCCACCCCCACCATAGGTATTACAAACTCTTTAATAAAAACAATATTACAATCTCCTTCTCCACCACACCGAACTTAGCTAGCCACATCGCATTTAGCAACCATCATAAAGTAAAAAAATATAACTCCTGCGCTGCGGCACCACCCCCTCTATAAGTACACCATGAAACCACACCAATACTCATCCTAGTTTCAGAACCCCGCCCCTCCAATCCCATTAGTACACACCAGCAGCACAGCTGAAACAACCCTGCTCCCACTAATCGCAATCCTAATTGCAACTGCCGTAACCCCACTGCATGCCCGCTTAACGGACATTGCCTTACGCCCAATATCGTATATAGGTGCATCGTTAGAACGACCTCATCTACTAGCTCCTATATTGGCTCTACATCTAACCCATATAAGGTTCGATATAACGCGCACTTATTTTCCTTCCGCGACCCTGGCCATAGGTAATTTCGCTGACAATAAGGTAATTTCCATACAAGAAGCCATCTTGTGCCTTTCGCGGCATTGTTTACTTTCAGCCTCGACAGATATGTAACGTTTCTTTATACCATACACTTTAATTCCAGTGCCAAGAAACCCCACCTAGAGGGCTGCTAATCTGACGATATTTACGGACACCTTACCCTCTTATACTATTTTATTTTATTTCTTCTTTATACATATTAATATTTTCATTATCTAACTTCAAGTTCCGAGGAGCTGCTCCATAATAATATTTGGTGTTAATTATCTTTCTCTGCACCAAATCATAACGATATTACTATCGATTGATCCAGAATCATTATATGGAGTAGTGAAACAATTGTAAACTGACATTATTACCCCTTTTTATATTAAACTGCACTTAATATTTATACTTTTCGACTAATGTCTTCTATGTGAGCTTGTGATCTTGATTTGCTTAACTACTGAATATATATATATATATATATATGAGCGTATATATATATATATATATATATATATATATATATATATGGGCGTGAAACTAATAAACCGGTGTTCCCACTGCTTCTGTTTTGTTCCCTTTCCATTTTCCACTATATATATATATATATATAATACACATTATTTTATTGTTTTATTACAGTTTAGTGACACTTGCAAAGTGTATTTCCCTAATACATATTCTTCTGTAGTGTCAATCAATTTACACATGTCACAAAAGCAATTTGAGATATTTTCGTTGAAAGAACTATTTACAGATAACGTATCACTCCTTCTGAAATAGTTTCGTAAAATATATACAAACTCTATCATTTATATTATTGAGACACAAAGTACAATGTTATCAATTGTTACTAGGATTATTTCTAACACCATATAGGCAAATTCCCTGATGATAAATTCTAATCAATTAGATAATATCGTACAATTTGAGCAGATTTATAATTACTTTAGACAAACAATTTCGAGTATAAGTCCATTGGATCGAAATTTAATTTCTTTCTATATGTAAATAAGGATATTACTATTACAATATGAGTTTAATATACTACCTAGTGTGATTACGTAATTACCTTGTCTCAGCTTCATGTGTTCAGGTGTTCGATCAGGTTAAAGTCAATATCGTGAATCAATACACAAATGGTTGTATATTCCACGTGTACATTTCTCTCTCCGCATGAGAAAATAAGTGTCGATGAAGGATGATTGAATTACAGTTATCATCCGTCAAACGAGCTTCTGTGCAGTTTCTATCAACCCAATTTCACTCTGGAGTCTTTAATAGATCTGAAAGATGCTTGCAAGAGTTGCCATGCTGTGAGATCAAACCCTTAGTCTCAGGATTGCAAACGAACTTCATCACAACTCAGTTATACTACGTCTACACATATTCTGGGAACATTTATGTTAATGTATATTCGTATTATTTATTTGTTCTCTCAGTGATTTCACTGGTGTGATTGTTATATACAATACGGCTGAGGTCGCGTGAAGTGTTTTGTCGAGGGTTTTCAAACTCAAGATCTCACACGGATCATCATGCCCTGGAGGAGATTCACAGTAGGCTAAATGTAATTTCCAGCAGTACAGCAGATAGGCTGCTATTTTGCGTCATTAAAAGGAATAACATAAAAGTAAGGGGTTTAGGTAAATTAGCATAAAATTGAAGAGGAAAACGTTTCTATTTTAAATATTCTGCCACGTATTAATTGATTATATCAGCCCGAGTACTTATTTTAATCTGTTACATATTTATTCCATTCATAATTTTCAGATCACTAAGTTAATGGATATAAATTTCAACACAGCTGCAACCTTACGAGGTATATTGAAAAACAGTTAGACAGAATAGACTGAGGTTGGAAATTTCTATAGGAGAAACCGGCGCATGAGAAATAGTCAGAGGAGAAACGTCATGGGAATAACGCTGCGTATTATTTAAATACCTACACAAGATGGTATAATTAAAATAGTGGAAAGTTATATCTATAAATATTTACAGAAAAACAAACGACTGGAAACATCAAATTTGGATTAAACTCTTATTTTCTTAGCCAAGAATATGAATTTTTTCTAGTGATTTTTTTTCTTTCGTTGCTCACCCATAAACTCATGCAAATATTTACAACAAGGCCAATCGAAAAATGATTAGATGAAAGTAACATTGGTAGAAGATCGTTCGCAGAAACATAATTTGAAACTTAAGTGCGACTCGTATTTTTAAACGACATATTGTAAATTTAAGAATTTAAGATCAATTTACATTTTAACAGAAATGTATTTTCAGGCTAACTGCACTTTATTCTTTTCAGAAAACAAATGTAAATTGAAATAAATCGTTTTTCTATGAAACATTTCTATCCAAAATAATACACTATATCTCGAAGATAATCCAAAGTATCTATTTGCAGAGATAAACAGACGAATTCGAGATGTTCCTTCCTTAAGCAGTAACGATGTCTTGTGGAATCGCGCACAAGTCACCTTCCCATATACTCCACACATACTCCAGAGACAAAGCCAATGATCCGCACTCAAACACGAAATGAATTCAACTTTATTCTAATTAGCCTGCTGAAAACATGAATTTCAACATTTTGTATACATGAACAACATCAATATATATATATATAATTATCTATCATGAGACCTGAAGTGGTTGCACTAAACGGGGAATACGACGCAATCAATATACATTAAGTACATATGCAATGGTGATAAACTGGCAGAAACATTACATCTGACTACGAAGTACGTTTACTTGTAGCCAATTAAAATAGTGTCAATGTGTCAAACAGAATTACTGTTATTTGGGATCAAGACAGAAAATTTGATTGAGAAGCAAACCATTCAGCCAGACGCTTCCTATACCTTCCCACCAACACACACACATACACACATACACACATACACACACATACAAATACACACACACATACACGCTTCCCCATATATATATATATGTATATATATAAAATGATATTAAATAAATGGAAACTATATATATAAAACCATATTTATTCTATTATATATATTTCAAGGGTACCAAAAACTTTGGTACGCTTTCATCAGATAAAATACAAAGAGTGTTTTAGACATTTTGACATAGCCAAGGAAAAAACATACCTTATCAGTTGAATATTCCTTGGGTAGTGAGAATATAGAACGGATTTTTCAAACTTATGGATGAATATGCAAATGAATATGTAAATAATTGTTTCTACTTTAGGCACAAGGCCAGCAATTACCCAGTGCATTACTGGTACTTTATTTTATCAACCCCGTAAGGATGAAAGGCAAAGTCAACCTCTGCGGGATTTGAACTCAGATCGTAAAGGGACATAACTATGCTGGAAACATGGCGTCCGACCCTCTACCGATACTGCCAATCCACCGCCTTTTGAATGAATGTGTAAATAATGTTGAGTTATATGAGTGAAAAACCGTTATTTTAAACGCTATGGAAAGTTTAGATATGTAATAATAAGAGACAAAGAAAGAAGAAGGAAAAAAGAAAAGGAAAAATAAGAAGAATGAAAAGGAAAGGGAAGAGACACATATAACGTTAATTTGGGGGAAATATATTCGAACATTTGTCTATGTATATATTTATATGGACAGTTATGTTTGTAAGTATTTATCTTATTATATTGTAGTGGGTTAAATATATATATATATATATTTTAATATCATATGTATTTTATTAAAAGGATAATTTACAATTATTAGTTGGTTATAATATGAGTTACGAGGGAAGTTTATTTTGTCTTTTAAGTAGATAAATAAATAAATAAATAGCTAGTTCAAGATTTCGGTGGTGTTCTAATATGAGTTACGAGGAACATTGATTTTGTATTTTATGTAAATAAATATGTTAAAATTGACAATGTTTTAAATTAAATTAACGGAGTTAGGTATAATATTTATATGATTGAAAAGGAAAGATAACTCTGATTTTATTTGTTAATCGTTAGTGTGAGATTACTTAATTATTTAGTCGAAAAAAATATGAATGTTTAGGATACATCTACGTTTAAAGAATAGCTTTAGATGGTGTCGTTGTACTTAATAAAGAATTAAGAAATTTAAAAAATGTGTATGCAAATTACTACTCCGCTATTACTCCTAGTTTACTTAATAGGGTTCTTATCTATGCATCTAAACATACAAATTTATCTATAGAAGAAATGCATATCATTCTAACTGCACGGAAAACTTTAATTGAATTCAACTATCATCTCCGGACAAGAGCCGATAGAAAAAATAATTTTAATATCACCATGGGATCATTGAGTCGGCGCAAATAACGGATCTTGTGAACTTATTTATTATTAATACACTGCATAGAAAATGCCAGAGATGACCGGTGGTTTATATCGTGATGATATGCTGCTTTTAATTGAAAACCATAGTAATTGTGAAATTAATAAGAAAAGAAAATCCATAATACAATTCTTCAATAATTATAACCTTAAGTTAGAAATAGAGAATAACTATAAAATCGTTAACTTTTTAGACGTAACATTAAACCTTAGCACAGGACTCTACTATCCATTCCATAAAATTATTGAGAATCTAAGTTACGTAAGTTTTAACTCTAATCATCCTAGATCTATTATGAACACTATTGAAAATAGTGTCTAAGATCGAATCTCACGCATCTCTGCTAATAAAAAATATTTTTGATGATAAGGCTGAATATTATAATAAGGCAAATCACCCTACTATTAATTGTAATAATAATAAACAATTTAACTTAAACTCTAAAACAAACAATAGAACTAGAAATATTATTTGGCATTCACCCCCATTCTCATTAAGCGTTAAAACACCTTTAGCAAAGCAATTCTTTAAAGAACTAGACAAATGTTTTCCTAAAGCCCACATATACCTCTCAATCGTTAACAGACACACTATAAAACTATCCTAATCTATACTATGAACATAACTCAACATATAAATAGAATTAATAATGGAAACTTAAATTTAAACCCTAACCAAAATAACCATAATAGCAATAATAATATTTCTTGCAATATCCAACCAAATAGTACCGTTCCGAGCAACAGCAACTCCGTAAAATGTACCTGTAGAATCAAATCAAACTGCCGTTTACAAAATAAGTGTTTAGATAAAAAACGTAGTCTATAAATGCACAGTTAAAACTAGTGAAAATATATTTGACTATGTCGGTGCCACTTCTACAGAATTTAAAGTTCGCTGGAATAACCACAATCACTCTTTTAAAGGATCTGATAAAAATATTCTACTTCCCTTTCACAACGTATATGGAACTTAAAAAGCAAGAATATAGACTATTCAATATCTTAGAAAACGATTTCGAAAGCACCTGCATACTGAAACACGGCTTTATCAAGATTCTGAAAATTATGTATTGAAGAAATTGTTTATATAATTAACTGTCAACACTCTATTAATCTCAGAATAGAATTATTTAGTTCCTGCAGACATCGCCAGAATTCAACATTCAGAACTATATATATAACTTATAATATACTTATAATAATTCCTATTAATCTCCAAAATGATCCTATCTGCTTTAACAATTTATATTTTTACTATATTGATATCTTTAAATCATAATATCTCTAATATTTGTAGTACTTCCACCTTTTAGAAAAAAAATTATTATAATATATACGTATGTATATAATTCTAATTTTTAAATTTTAATTTTTTTATTTTTTATTTAAAAATATTTTTTTTAATTTATTTTTTTTAATTTATTTATTTTTATTTATTTATTTATTATTTTTTTTAATTTATTTATTATTATTTTTTCAAATTTTCTTAATTTCTTAATTCTTTATTAAGTACAACGACACCCTCTAAAGCTATTCTTTAAACGTAGATTAATAACCATTAACTGATTTTAGCAAAATGTATTCTAAACATTCATATTTCTTTCGACTAAATAATTAAGTAATCTCACACTCACGATTAACAAATAAAATCGGAGTTATCTTTCCTTTTCAATCATATACATATTATACCTAACTCCGTTAATTTAATTTAAAACATACTCAACGTTAACTACATATTTATTTACATGAAATATAAAATCAACATCTCCCCCGTAACTCATATTAGAACAACCGCCTAAAACTTGAACTACCTATTTATTTATTTATTTATTTATCTACTTAAAAGACAAAATCAACACCCTCGTAACACGTAATCATTTGCATATTCATCCATAAGGTTGACAAATCAGTTCTATATTCTCACTACCCGAGGAATATTCAACTGATAAGGTATGTTTTCCCTGGCAATGTCAAAATTTATAAAACACTCTTTGTGTTTTATCTGATGAAAGCGTACCAAAGTGTTTGGTACCCTAGAAATAGATATAATAGAATAAATATGGTTTTATAAATATAGTTTCCATTTATTTAATATCATTGTATATTTACTCCAGAAACTTGTCGAGTGCTCTGTATCTGTTCTAAACATTTATATTTGTTAGATTTGCAACAAATTAAATATCCCTTCTACTTATGTATATATATATATATTGTTACAAACGCAAAGCACTGTATATATATATATATATATATGTATATACAAAACACCAGCACCAACAGTTTTGCAAGAGATGTCAACCTAAATGGACCTGTTGTTTTTATCTAAAGACATATTTTTCCAATTCCATCCAACCCGTCCCCTCAATCTATCATATTTCTCATTCTTTCTTTTGATGATAGACTAGCGTCCGAAACGTTAAGACCCTCTTCCTGCTATATCAAGCATTAACCTAATATATCCCTTCCATATACTGTACTGATTGTGTTGTTATTTCTGTTTATCTTTTACACCACCCCCCCATATATATATATATATATATATAGTAAAAAATTGAACGGGAACAAAACAGAGAGGCAGCACGAACAAATGTTTATTAGTTTCACGCTCTTGAGAGTGAGGTGGTGGTGGGGAATATATATATGTATATATATGTATATATATGTATATATATATATATATATATATATATATATATATATATACATACATATATATATATATATATATATATATATATATATATATATATATATATATATACACACACACATATATATATATATATATATATATATATATATATATATATATATATATATATACACATATATATTATATATATATATATATATAGTGCGCTACGTTTGTAAGATTGTGTGTAATCGTATACGCATATCTCAGTCGTATTAAATTCTTGGAATCCATCCATTATCGAAAGATATTTTCTAAGGAACACAAAATCTTCATTAGATTTAATCAACAACCAGTGCTTATTGTTAGATGGCAATCTTTGAGTAACACTTGCACAATATTGGTGTTCCACATATAGATTGATTTTAATGAATACACAGGTGTTGGGTTATCTTCATCTTTACCAGTAATCACAAGTGCTTAACGACACCTGCTTAAGCATTTGATGACGTATTCAAATGCTGAAATTTAAATGGAAAACAGAATACAGCACATGTGTCTTTTGATGCAGTTTTCTATTATTTTTCTCCGTGATCTTTGATGAATGTTACCCATTCGGTTATAAATGTCCTGTACAATATAGGCGCCTGTTCGCTTCTGCGACAATTCTCCGTATTTGACATTTACAGGTTATATTTTCGTGATGGTGATGGTGGCGATACGTTTGCGGATGATTATGAAAGGCGGTGGATTGGCAGTTTCGGTAGAAAGTCGGATGCCATGCTTTGAAGCATCCTCGTATGATCTGAGTTCAAATCCCGCCGAGGTTAACTTTGCCTTTCATCCTTCCGGGGGTCGATAGAATAAAGTACCAGTAATGCACTGGGTAATTGCTGGCCTTGTGCCAAAAGTAGAAACAATTATGAAGCTGAAATGTATGATTGCTTTTGACATATAAGGAATCGTGAATAGTTTGAGAGAATAACCTGAGAAGTATCGTTTATGTTTATATTAATTTTTTGGTTTTCGGTAATTCTTTTTTATATATAAAGATATATGGTTATGTGATACATTTGGATATTTTATCATTTACAATGTTATATATTATATTACAATGTTATATATCATATTTCCCCGTAATAAATTTCCTCTTGTAATAAATAAAATCCTAGAAATTGTTCATAAATATTAGTAACAAAAATAGGTGACATTTGAAATTAAGGTAAATATCAGTGACCAGATATAATCATTCGTAGATGATACAACAACCCGGATTTCAACGTATATCTTTCGTATTTTAGTTTTGAAAATCCCAGTTGCAACAAACTTAGTTTTCATCAATATATCACTGCTTGAATGGTTACGTTACAAATATTTAATTCGATTAAGATAAAAGTACCATCTCACCAACACATTGGTAAAAATATAATTATTATACAATACGTAAGATTCTTGAAGTTATCTCATTTGAAGTATACACTCTCACACGTATCTTTAGATTTATGACCGTAATGGAATTTTCGCTCCGACAAACTGTATACATATAAGCATGTGAATTTTGTATATATAATGATATATGGGGTATTTACGAAAATACATTTTGAAAGCTTTTAGTTATCAATATTAAACAGCTGACGCCTAACGCCACCTAGCAGATTCCAGCAGAGGATAAATGTCAATGCGTTTCTGGCCTACGGCCGTCATCAGGTCATGGCTTCTCCCGCTCTGCTCTTTGCTGGAATTTTAAACAGGCGAAAATATATAGTTTTTCCGCCTAATTACATTGGCTGATTAGCTAAATTTGCATATGGACAAAATAAAGGAATTTCGAGAGACACTTTGCAAATAATTGTTTCTATTTTTGGAACAAGACCAGCAATTACCCAGTACATTACTGGTACTTTATTTTAACGAGGCCATAAGGATGAAAGGCAAAGTTAACCTCGACGGGATGTGAATTCAGACCGTAAAGGGGCGTAACTATGCTAGAACTAGAAAGCATGGCGTCCAACCCTCTACCGATACTGCCATATCACCGCCCTTTGCAAATAATACAATATACATCAGAATTACTGTAACACCTAATTATTCCACATATCACATGCTTCTCTCTTGAGAATGTGATTAAGATATTCAGTAGTATATTCAAAGATAAACAGTCTAAAAGAATAGAAGAATTACTCATAGGATAATTTTTATTATAGGTCTGCTCAGTCGAAGATGACCTGGGCCCAAGCAACAAAATAATTACAACTATAGAAACCACGTCATTCTCTCTTCACATATTGTTTTAAGATGCAAAGTACACATTGCATAATATCACCTTATAACATATGGCTTATCATATAGCGCATTTGATCCGAGGTCTTGTAGACCAAGTAAAACGGCAAGTAACCATAAGAAAATAGTATGAGAATGAACAAAGTGACTACACAATTCTCTCTTGTATTATAGGAATAATGCTAGCTTTGTACCAAGTCTATATATTAGCTGGTGTTATTGTTTACCCTAAATAAAGCTCCGACCAAACAACCCTACGATCTAATGCATTCCAATCATGATCATTCGATGTTTCTTCTGTTATTGATAACATATCAGTGACTACAGTATCAATGATGTCATCATTTTATAGGACTATAGGTTGTAATTTGGTGGAAAATTTACTGCTATTCCATTCAGATCAATTGAAAGGTAAGGGTCCTCTTATTTATCCAAGTAGTCTGAAATGTCATGATTATAGGTACTTATAGAAGGGCCCAGTTAGTGTGTTCTAATTAAAGAAATGAAGGTGACAAATTTACAGATTCATATTTTATGTTAACTACATCGATGGGATTAAATGCAATGTTTGAACCCAGTCGGATTTGAACTCTGGGTGCAGAGATCTACAAAAATTACAACAGCATGTTCTATTCGCTGCAATATTGATTCTGCCACATGAAACAGTATCTATATAGCAACTTTTCTTGCAGGTATTCAATACAATCAATTTTGAATATATATGATCTCGTTTTACTTTCTCACTAATTATTCTCTATTCAAAATATATAGAGGATATAAGAAATTTTAACTGCATGATACTATATATTAATGTATTGTTTACCATTCTGTGTCGTCTCTCTTTGTCTTACATATTCGGTGTCCTGAAATTCTTCCCTTTCATCATAATATTTATCATCATCATCAGGAGCATTATATTACTAATCTTCATTTTTTTTCAACACCACCACCACCACCATCACCACCACCACCACCACCATCATCATCATCATCATCATCATCATCATCATCATCATCATCATCATCATCATCACTGTCATGATCATGATCATCATCATCATCATCATTCATCATCAATATCATCTACATTTTTATCATCGACATAATTTTCCTTTTCATCGTCATTTAGTTTTTCTCTATAATCGTCATCATGTGTTCCTATTATTCACCTTTCACTTCTAATTTTAATACACCTCTTTTCACCTGTTCCTTCCACTCCTTCCTCCCCCTCTTCATACATATATGAATAAAAACAGAAAGACATGGCTACTTACTGATTTGCGCTACGCTATATGACATCGTCAATGTAATAAGGTAAAGATAA
Organism: Eledone cirrhosa; assembly: GCA_964016885.1. Lineage (NCBI taxonomy): Eukaryota > Metazoa > Mollusca > Cephalopoda > Octopoda > Eledonidae > Eledone > Eledone cirrhosa. The sequence continues at coordinate 43,038,800 of OZ024743.1, forward strand.
TCAAATAATATCAATATTTCTGACACTTACCCAATTCGTATTAGAATGAAATGTATAAAAATATGAAGACAAATTAGAGTTTTAGTGGTTCTTTGTCGCACAAACTTTGTTCTTTAATCGTTACAGGTTACCAGGCAATTTCAAAGAAATGGTAATAGTTATATATTCTACGGTAATTACATATCCAACTATGTCTTTAGATATGTCACTAATTAAGAACAGAGTTTCTAAGATAGTTGAATACTTTCTTGAATGGTTATTGTTATCTACGTACAATAATGTTCAGTCATTACGAAATTAGATAATAAAACCAGTAACAAAGAAAAGCAATGATCAATACAATAGCAGTCAATTGAGAAATATATCTTAAATTGATTCTGAAAATGCATCGTATGTTGATTCATGATGAAGAGCATCACAAATAAGAAGAGACAGTTCCAGTTCACTAGATTATTTAATAAACTAAATTATATATTAATCTTCAATACAAGCGAATAAAGATAGTTATAGGGTGGTTTGGCAGTATTGGTAGAGCGTCAGACACCATGTTTTGCAGCATAGTTATGGCCCTTTGCGTTCTGAGTTCAAATCCGCCGAGGTTAACTTTGCCTTCATCCTTACGAGGTCGATAAAATAAAGTATCAGTGGTGCACCGGCGTAAGGTCTGGCCTTGTGCCAAAAGTAGAAACTCTATATTATTGTAACTTAGAGTGCCATATTGACTTGTAAAGGAATTGTGGTATACTTCACACACATTCTAGAAACAGTTGGGTCCCCGTTAATTTCGCGCATGTTTCAGGCATCAGTACACCAAACAAGAAAATCTATAACACATGATTTCACACATTTCTAGTATAACAAATGTTATTCTTAGCTATGTTAAGGTTGGTGGATTGGCCGTATCGGTAGAGGGTCGGGCGCCATGCTTTGCAGCATAGAGTTACGGCCCTTTATGTTCTGAGTTCAAATCCCGCCGAGGTTAACTTTGTCTTTCATCCTTACGGGCTCGATAAAATAAAGTACCAGTCACGCACTGGGGTCGATTTAATCGACTCCCCACCTCCAAAAAATGCTGGCCTTGTGCCTATATAAGAAACCATTCTTAGCTATGTTAGAAGTACCTAGACGACATACCGTGCCGTTGATTCGAACCTGTCATCGACTACCTGCAAGGCGAATATCTTGACGAAACATGTGTACCAATAATCATTTCTGGTGACAAATTGATGAACTGTTGTAATTTCCTGTTAATATAAAATGTAGATTTTTAGCGGTAACCATTTTTACTGTAAACATTTTTAGATCACATTTACTCGACAGAGACCATCAACAACGTCAAGGAATTCCAAATCATACCATATTGTATTATAGGAAAAGAAAAACAGATCATTTAATTGTTTTACCGAAAAATCTCAAATTTTTAGAAGTAATTATCGATTTACTGAATCATATGAAACTAGAAATATTTATCATCGCCATTGTGGTACTTACATTCCTCCTTGAAGGATTACCTTCAAACTTCATTTGCTCCGGAACAAACAGATGACAGGATTTCCAAAGATAAGTAACGTATGTTTTGTTTTTAGATTGACCGTGCCATACAGAAGATAATGCAGTTCAAATATATGTAAACTGGTTTTATAATTGAAGAACATACATATATACATACATATTATGCATGTATGTATGTAGCTAGGTAGGTAGATAGGTACGTAATTAGGTATATATGTATACATATAAGTATTTATGATGGTAGGGAAGTAGGTAGTTATGTATGTTATTAGTTAATTAGTAAGTTGTTTACTTAGATACATATGTAAGTAGGTAGGTATTGATGACTTAAAAAAGCATATATATAAGATGATATATTCTGTATTGATTTCGACGTTGAACATAACATTGCACAATAAAGTAAACACCTATAATTCTGAACGCAATCCTAGTTTATTATCAACAGAAACAATACATGTCAAGAATGTGACAATCCATTCACGGTGTTGTTTCTATTTACCCTATTTCATTCACAACAGGTCATTCTCCGACAGTTTTGCGGTCGTACACTTGGCAGTGGAGACTTCTGGTGTGCTTGGCCCTAGCGCTACCTCCCTACTCACCATCATAGGCCCTGGGCTGGCCAGCCGCAGGTGTAAGCTTCGTGAGCTGGAATGGCTTTTCCAGCGCGTCTCCCTTGCCGTCGTCCGGGGAAACGCCTTCTCCATTCTCTCCCGCCGGGGCTGTGGGGGTGCCACCAATGTGATTGACCGACTTGTCATTTTACCACTCAACTGTTTGATGCCTTCCATTGTCATAACACATTTCTTGTCCTAAACTAACAAAGAACCTATGACGTCATGAATCCGAAACGAACGCCGTAACGACGATAACAGGCTTGGACAATTATTAAGATTAATTATTGTTTTAATTCATGGTCAACGTCAGATTTGAAGGGGAGGTGTAATCCGATTAAACCGACCCTAGTGCGTGATTGGTACTTTATTTTATCGAACCCGCAAGGATGAGAATCAAAGCTAGGCTAGGCGGGATTTGAACTCAGAATGTAAAGGGCCGTAACTATATGCCACGAAGTATATCTGACGCCCTACCGATGCTGGCAATCCACCAATAAACGTTATTTCAGAGACATAGAATACGATGGTTGGTTGGCAAGTTCATAGCCTGAAAAGTTCATATGCTGACCAAGATGCTCTCATGGAATGACAAATGGAGTGAATCTCTGAACATTGGTCCCTAGAAATAATCCAGGTAGTTATTAATGAGGAAATTTGAAATTAAATCATGCAAGATTTCACAGCAGTAGCATCATTCCTTCATAATCAGGATATGAACTTTTCAGCCGACTCAATAGAAATATAATTTATTATTAAATATTAAATTGTATTTCCAAATTATAATTTATTATTCATGATTATTAATTCTGTTCGACGGCCAATTTAATCGCATTAAACGGAACCAATCCTATAATGAATGTATTAATATAAATTACGAATTGTTTTGATGCTTTAGAAATTTGAAAATCTCTATTATCTAAGGTTTCTATTACTAATTATTTTCATATTTTTCAACGTAAACAACGATATAGTAATAAGCGTAGTAGATAGTAAAGTAATAACATTCAGATAATTTTGAGAAGATGAAAAGAATGATGGTTTTCAAAGACTAACACGCTATGATGTGGCTTCATAATGTTATGAAAGTGAAGATCAAATTTTTAGATATTTAGAATATTGTATACAAGAAATGTACTTCATTTATTGTACTCACGCGTCATTGTAGAAATTCTTTGATATTGTATATTTTGTTACACCTTTAAATGTATGTATATATATATATATATATATAGGTAAGTTATTCCGGGTTGAATCGGAGGTAACCACAGTAAGTAAGGTACTCAATACATAGCAGAGTATACAAGTTTTAATATAGAAGAGATTCTACAGGACTAGAACATTTTCTTTCCTGAGAAATCATCAGGAATCTGACTGTCCAAGTAAATATAGTGCTATATATATATTTTCTGGTGGTAGGAGAGGGTGGGGAGAGGGATGGATAGATGTCATTGCTTGAAAGAAAAGGGAATTCATTAAAAGCTAATTCTTTAAAGCTATAATTTATATTTAGTGACAAAGGCAGAAATAATTCTATAAACACGTACAAATTGGAGTTCCACATTGTAAACGAAAATGACAGAGGTTATTAAAATATATATTTCCATTCGTTTCTACTTTTGGCACAAGGCCAGCAATTAACCAGTACACTACTGGTACTTTATTTTATCGACGCCGTAAGGATGAAAGGCAAAGTTAACCTCGACAGGATTTTAACTTTGCCTTACAATAGTAAAGGTAAATAGTGAAGTTTTAGGCCAGCACATACGTATGCGCCGACGGACATAGAGATACATATACATACGAACACAAATACATATACACACGCAAACACACACACACACGCGCGCGTGTGTGTGTAAATTTTATGCATTTATACTGTAATTTCACCAAAATTAAGACATAGGTTACTTATGTACTCCGGATAATCATACGCACTTTCATTTTTCCAGATGTTGATTATAGGGCCTCCCGGCAGATAACCCCCTTTAACCACTTCCTTGGAGTCGACTGAAGCACTGCAGTGCAATGCAACAAAACATCATAACTTCTGGAGTTCGCAACCGATTTTTACAAAACCTGAGACATGGGCTACGTTTGTTCTACAGATGAATGTGAACTCTCAGAATCGGCACATATTGAGTAGGGGACCCCTCGGGCCAGGAACTCCCATTTGAAAAAGCCGATGATTTTGTAAAAGTATAGTTTTCGAAGCAGCACTGAAGTATTGACATAAATGGTATACATAACTGCTATTTAATACCCGAGCAACGCCGGGTACCTATGCTATTATATATATATAAGATCTTTCTATCCCTTATTACGAAGCATTTTCCGCCTACACATAAATATAGTAAATTTTTTAATAGAAATACAATTAACATTTCTTACTCTATGACTCCTAACCTTGCACATAACATCACAGCTTCAAATTTAGCTAAATTACCTAGCCGAAGGAACACGTGCAACCCTGTAGTTAGTACTAACTGTAATTGTCGGAATCGGGTTGATTGCCTCCTATCCGGAAAATGCCTCTCTAGTAACATTGTCTACAAATGTAAGGTTGAAACACCCACGTCCCGTAGGGCCTACATAAGGTTAACCGCCAATAGATTCAAGCAGCGTCTTTACATGCATACCCATTCTTTTCATTACCCTCTAAGAAGGAATATGGCGTCACTTTCAGCTTATATCTGGAGTCTAAAATACAACCACACCCAATATAAGTTACACTGGGAGATCCTAGCTAGGGCTAGATCATATAACGGAAATAAAAGACCTCTGCGCCGCTGATGCCTTGGTAATACTCTACGCCACAGACCACATCTTAAACAAAAAGTCTGAGGCAATTTCGCCTTGTAAACATAAATTGCACAAAACTTTCCTGTATTACAGCCCCACATTATACCCTAAGGGATAGTACGATCTATACGTAGATATTTTACCTCTTGTTGTCGTAGCTAAGTATATGTTATGTTTATACGATTACTTATTTGCATAGGTAAGTATATATTACCTGTATGTTTTGTAAAGGTACGTATACTTTCTCGTACGTATATTTGATTGTATATGTTATGGCGTATATTTATATAT
>OZ024743.1:43049018-43051518 GCA_964016885.1 Eledone cirrhosa
CAGTCTTACTCTTTGACGACTCTAAATGGATAAAAAGAGCTCCCGACTCACCCTTCGACGTCAGCATGGGCGCCACGGATTCGGCGGAGGTCACAGATCTTATAGGATTATTCCTAATAGCCAAACTCACTGATATGTTTCCTGCATTCGGTGGTGGATTGTACCGTGATGATGGGCTCCTTACCCTTAAAGGGTACAACCCCAGTAGTACAGATCGGGCCCGAAACAATTAATCAGATTCTTCCGCGACTGGGGATTTAAAATAACCCTACAAACGTCCCTGACCAGAGTAAACTTCCTGGACGTGACCCTCGACCTCGAAAACGACCTGTACTACCCATACAGGAAACCTAACGACAATCTGCACTACATCCACCGCCGATCAAACCATCCTAGGAACATCACAAACAGCCTGGTCAAAAACATCTCCCTCCGCATATCCCGTTTGTCAGCTAATGAGCGGATATTCGATGAACATGCGCCTTATTACAACCAGGCCCTCAAGCGGAGTGGTTTCCGGGAGGAAATATCCTACAGTCCAGCTCCCATTAGCGGAACCAGCAGGAGACACCGCCGCTCACACAATGTAACATGGTTCAATCCTCCCCACAACGCAGAGGTGACAACTCCCATCGGGAAACTATTCTTTAGGCTCATTGAAAAACACTTCCCATTACAACACCGCTACCACAACATAATTAACAAAAATACCATCAAACTCTCTTACAGCACTACACCAAACTTCGCACAAAACATCGTCTCCTCTAACAACAAAAAACTCAACCCCGATGGCAGAAATAACCTAAATAGCAGTGGAGAACCGACCAGGAGGTGTAACTGTCCGGATAGATCTATTTGCCCACTCGACAATAGATGCAGAGACCGTAATGTGATCTACCAGTGCTACGTGAGGACAGATACCTCCAACAAAGCCTATATAGGACTTACCGCATGTGACTTCAAGACCCGGCTATACCAACATAGACATACCTTCCGAAACCCGGCCCGGCGTCACGCCACTACACTTTCGGGCCACATATGGGACCTCAAGGACAACAACATCACCTATGATCTCACTTGGACATTACTGTCCAGAGCCAATTCTTACACGGGAGGGCGCCGTCCGTGCAATTTATGCTCGGAGGAAACTTTACAAATGCTGTTTTCGACGGACCAACTCCTAAACAAGAAAGATGAACTGGTTACTGCATGTAAACATAGATTGCGTAGGACTTACCTCGCCCTCAAACCCCATAATGACCCGGGGGGGGGGGGGGGGGGGTAGACTAGGGCTATAACACCCCACTTGCCGATTTTGCAATGGGTAACCCCTGCTTGCCAAGGGAGACGTAAGATCTTCTTTGTATTCCTTTATCGCTTCCTTTATTTCCTTCCTTCCCCCCTCTCTCCTTAGTCCTTCTACCCCAGCTCTTCTCCTTTGTCGGCGTCTTTTCTCGCCCACCCGAGGCTGCCCTTTGGCCCCTTGTAGCCTTAGTACCCCCACCCCCTCCCCTAGTCTAGGATAGATTTGGCGGACTCCGCCCTTTATAGCAGTTGGTTTAGACCCCGGATACTTGTCCCCTTTTTCCGACCGCTCCCACTATTCTCTGTGCCCTCTATATTTCTTAGTGGCACTTATGCCTTATTTTCTCGTTTCAGTATTTCTTTCTTCGCTTTTCTTTTGGGCGGGGTGGATTCTGAATTTATTCTTCCGTATTCTACCTTTACTTCGTACGAACTTTCATGTAGCTTGTTTTAGATCTTTTAGAGTTAGCATTAGTATATATTTTTCTCGGGACCCAGAATTATTATCTCGTATTAGTTCACTTTGCTGCACTGGGTGGTTGCTGGAATTGTGCCCGGGATGGAAACCTTTATTGTTTATTTCGTGGTAGTCTCTTTAGTATTTTGGCCCCTTTTGTTCACCCGTCACCGTATCATTTACGTACTTATACCTCTTAAAAGGGTCCTCGCCTAATCCGTCCCACCTAGTTCTTTTACTTATTTCGTTATTTCTTTATTTCTTTCTTTACTTCTTTCTTTCTTTATTTATTTATTCTAGACTAACAATAGCTAGAGACCTAGGTCGTAGATTTTAATTTACTTTACTTTTTTCTTTACACTCATTTGTTTTTCTTTACACTTATCTGCTTTTCTTCACTCTCAGTATTTTTTTTCTTTCCTATATATTTCTACCCCCCATTGTTCTACCTACCGTTCCGACTTCCCCCCCTCCCCCTCCCCTTATCTTCTTTGATTTCACGCCTAGCTGTAGCTGGCACTACAAACGCTTGATTGGGGCTACTCCACCCCCTCCCCTCTTTCTCCTACTGGCAGGTTTAGCCACCATCTCCCCTACTAATTTGCAACCACAGAATTACTACTGATTTTTGACAATCACTTTGACCATATATGGAATTACCCCTTGAGAAGATCGGCTATTTAAATACCAGGATAAATTTTCATTTAGTCCAGAATTAGCCGTCGAAACGGCTTGAGC
>OZ024743.1:43056518-43144018 GCA_964016885.1 Eledone cirrhosa
TAGACAAGCAAAATCTTACGTACAACTATTTGCATATCATAGAAATTATTTACATCTGTCCAATAGACATACGTAGCCATTAAGTAATAACTGTGTAATACGGCTGAAAAGGACATTTCATATGTTATATAATATGGTATGTTGCAAAATCGAATTAATAAGAGATAACCTTTTGTCTTTGTTTGGTGATTTAGATAAATGTGTAGAGCGGGGGAAAGGTTATTGTATAAGCGTATGGTATTGGAGTGGTCAGGTCAAATACATCAGGGCACCTGATGTTTTGACACACCATGCTACATAACATATCTCGCTTAGAATTTAGACAAGCAAAATCTTACGTACAACTATTTGCATATCATAGAAATTATTTACATCTGTCCAATAGACATACGTAGCCATTAAGTAATAACTGTGTAATACGGCTGAAAAGGACATTTCATATGTTATATAATATGGTATGTTGCAAAATCGAATTAATAAGAGATAACCTTTTGTCATTGTTTGGTGATTTAGATAAATGTGTAGAGCGGGGGAAAGGTTATTGTATAAGCGTATGGTATTGGAGTGGTCAGGTCAAATACATCAGGGCACCTGATGTTTTGACACACCATGATAAAGTTGACTTATCAGGATAAGAGATTATTTTTCATCCTGCAAGTAAGTGGTATCTACACATATACATAAATACATAATATATTTGACACAAACACTCATATACATTCGCACTTGAACTCAAATGCACACACGCACACATACACACACGCACACACACACGGATGCGCACACACACACACACACACACACACACACACCTATACACAAACCCATACAGAAACGCATACATACATCTGGTTCTACTGTCATGTATTGCACATATAGATGCATACTCTGTTGTCCATTCAATTCTAGCTGTAAATGTTCACGTATGTATCCCCTCAGTCGAAAATACATCCGTAAATTGTTCCCGTCTAGTCTATGTTTTGTTTTCATTGGGCTATGATCTTTTTTGAAAACCGACATTGCAAGTCCAATAACACCTTATTGCGTGAAACTGCCCTGCCAGCAATGTGGTTGACGAGGTAATGATGCATTTATATATTCTCCTTATGCAACTCTTTATATTTACTCGATATTCCATGACACTTTTTTATTAGAATAGCTTCTCTGAATAAAATATCTGTCTGACTATTATTTGTTGTTTTAAACCAAAGATTAAATAAAATAGTTCCCAATTTGTTTGAAGTGTTGCGGGTTATAACTACATGTAGGAAGACATATCTACCCTGTTACTTTTTAATATTCATCGCCCCAACTTTAACACAGAGTTACCAATCTTCAAATACAATATGTCTAACTCCATATGTACGCTATATTATTTAATATGTTTCCCGTCTGTTCTTGACATTATTTGCGCATTATAAGTATTAATTTATGAGTAACCAACCGGATATTATATTAATATATGTTTTCGCTGCCGTTCTGCGAGGCATATTTGTGAAAGTTATCTTATTATTTAAAAGAGATCTGAGATTTCAATATCCATTTTCGTTGGAATGTGGTAATACCATTATTCTCTTGGGAAAATCGATCACATGGAAATGGCGGAAGATTGTGCAATATTGAAACTTCGTTTTTACGGATATATCATACATATAGACGGAGGAAGATTATTATATAATTCTTATTACATAGCCATCTGGCTTAATAAAAATTATTTAAAGGACATTATGAATATAAATACGTGCTCATATATACATCCATTTATACATATATGTACATTTGGACAAACTTCCTAATCGTATGTAGGCATATGCCGACACAGACACACACATTTATCTACAAGTGTGTGTGCGTTTAAGTGTGCCTTCATAAGATTTGAAATAACATACTCTAAGACATACGCATACATATATAATCACACCTCCACAGATCTATACACACGTACCTAACTATATACATACATGTATGTATGCATTCATATTTATGTTGGTATGTATGAATATATATGTCTATCTGTGTGTGTGTATGAGAGAATGTGTATGTGTGCGAGCAGATGTATTTACACAGTAAGAGAGAGGAAAGTGACGGTATGAAAATCGATATCAGCTTCATTCATTTTATAATTTCCAGTTTTTTCCCTTTCCTACTGTAGTGAATCTGTATAAAGTTCAAATAATCAGCCATTTGTTTATAAACTGTCAGAGTATTCAATGATCAGTAATGTTAAATCTCCTTTGAAAACTGACACAGAAGAAAGAGAGGGAATATAATGACATTAAATCAATATTTGTTAAGTTAGTTTATTTTAAATCTATGACAGAAATGTAGGATTTTACCTCTTCTTATTTCTATTTTTCGTATTAAACATGAAATATTTGCATTGCATTTTTATGAAAAAATCATTTCGTTCATTTAGAATTTTCTTTTCAACGATCTGTTTTATTATGTGATAATATATCTTTCAAATAGAGCATTTTATAGTATAATTCATGATATATTAACGAGAATCAACATAAAATCCAATCGTTTGAACTAAACAAAAAATAAAAACAGGCCTTGTCTTGATATTCGATATTACACATAATTACACATATGAATACACAATCATAGTAATGAATACATAAATACATGCATACACACACACACACACACACACACACACACACATATATATATATACATGTATGTATATATATATATATATATATATATATATATATATATATATATATATATATATATATATATATATATATATATATATGTATATATATATATGTATATATATATGTATATATATATATGTATATATATATATGTATATATATATATATATATATATATATATATATATATATATATATATATATATATATATATATATATATATATATATATATATATATATATTCAGAGAGTGAAAGAGAGAGAGTTAGTTAGATAGATAGAGAGAGAGGGGGAATTATATGTATGAATCTTAGTATATATGTATATATAACACCCCAATCTTCTTAATCTTTTCCAATCTGTCAAACACTCCATCTCTTGATGAAAGACTTCCGCCCGAATAACTGGTCACTCCTCAACTTCTTCCATAACGTGATCCTAATAACTCTTTATATTTCTGCATACCTGTGTTTCTCTTCTTGCACACCGAATAATCAGTATCATGAGGTATTATGTATAGGTATCAGAGGGAGTATCAAATTCAAGAAAGAAGAAAGACGGTTTCCCATATTTAACTTTAGTTTATTGTTCTTCTATCACACATGTTATGCCCTTTTCAAGAGCATTAAAATGTCATTATTTAAAGGATGATAGTCAAAGTTAACCTCGGCGGGATTCTATTCTGAGCTCAAATCCCGCCAAAGTTAACTTTTCCTGTCATCCTTACAGGGTCGATAAAATAAAGTACCAGTAATGCACTGGTAATTACTGCCCTCGTGCCAAAAGTAGAAACAATTATTTAATGGATATCTAATGCGTTGTCGTCACGCTGTTTTCATTTTGTGTTTTCGATATTCCTGTCAGTGAAGGAATGTTGTCAGTTCAGTTTCCGGCAAGCATATGCATTTTCAACGCTGGTGCTGGCAAGCAAGAGGTAGAGGAGTGGTACCTATTTTGATGATGTGATGAGGTGAAAATGAACAACCTTTGTAACGTTTAATACATGGTACTAATTTCACTTACGAATTTCTTCTACCGATCAATTACTGAAGCTGGGACATTACTCTGTCCTCGATTTCACTTATACCATATATATTTATGGATGTCTTGCACTGCAATAATGTGTTCATAATAAAGACCCTAGTACTACAATCGACTTCTAATAAGGCCTCTCCATTTGTATATACATTTTGATCGACGGTCCTACAGAATATATTTTCCTTTTATGAACCTTGGCAACGTGAGCATTGAAATCTTATATCAGCTATCTACATATAACGCTGTAGTGAATTCATTTAGAAATTATTTATATTCGGACACTGTTGCGCGCATAAAACTTTACCACCTACAGAGATATATTTTGAGCCAACGCTTCAAAAGGAAATGCTCCTCCCAAAGGGATCTAGGCCATAACACATTCCAAGAATTGGGGAACTGTGAGTATCCACACTCGCATCTGTGAAGTCATTTCTACGCCACACCGGAAAAGTGGAGTTCCATCATCCATCTAAATCTACAGTACTAGAGCAACGGATATGTATTGAGGAAATTGTGACTATATACCAGTAGCATAAGACCTCTTCAATTATTTGCTCATTATCTGTAAGTGTTGTGATGTTCCAACTTTTTTTCATTTTAAATTTGCTTCCTTCATGACCCGCTTTGTGTGTCTTTGTGTTTGCAACGTTTATGAGGCCATCTTAAGCTTCGTAGGACAGGTAGCAGTTCCATCGATATTTGTCACAGCGTTGGATTGAGAATGCAATATATTTTTGGAACAAGTCCATCTACATAAATTGTTGTTACACCTCGTGCAGACCGATAGGTCATGAATGATTTTATTGCATCTGTACTGTATTGCTATTTTTTAGTGTTTTTGTCTACTAGTCACCAATGTGATACATCTATCAGGCCCACGGAGTACCAACGGTCACATTATAAAGGTTTTGTGAAGTATTATATATTGGTTTCAATTAATGCTCCTAAAAAGAATCATACAGTTATAACAACAACATATATTTCGAATTAATCACATAAATATTCACGTAGTAAATGGCAGTTACATAGCCAGTTATATTGTAAACATTATAGGCATATAGTAAATTGTAGTGAGAGTAAAATAATAGTCGTACTTAGTAATTTGTATACATACCTTGTCTTTTCAATATTTAATGACATGGTACGTTTATATTGTTAAACGAACATTCAACACATACATAAATTCTGGGTTTTGTATTTCAGCCGATATATTAATGGTAAAAATGTAGATATTATATCTAAAGAAACGCTAGTAGGATTGATCTCAGAGAGGGTAAAACTATATTAGCACGATATTTAAATAAGATTGTTAGCTGTATATGTCATCTCATTGTACAGGCCATCTCTAAAATTACATTACAACAAACAAGCTGATTGTAAATACTTTCTGTGATAAGCCTTCCATTTTCTCATTGATATAATCATACAAATGGGATCACAAGGCGCAAACATTTAAATGCTGTGGAAATTGATACAGGAAAAGAATGACAGGGAATCACGCACGGTATTTTATAAGACAATTGATTTTAAGTAGTATTTCAAAGTAAATAAATTAAGAAACTTTTCACACCGATTGACTGCAAAAATAGAATTGATTTCATGCTTTCACTCTACTGAGAAAACCAATTTATAACAAGAACCATGTTTGGTGTGAATGTATAATCAAAGAAATTCTTAATTTTACACTAAGTATTCATTGCATGTAAAGCTTTTCTCCCCAATGCTAAATATGATTATTGTTAGTTAACAATTAGATAAATCCTTGGGTGGTTACCTATTTGTGGAGTAATTCCTATAAACAGATACAAGAGTGAAACATGATTAACGAATTCAAATTGTTTCTAGCCAAACGTTATATTATCAGAAAACCACCTTTCTCTAGTAAATGAAAGTACTTATCCATGTATATGAAATTCACTACCCTCTTAATCAGATGGTTTGATAGAAAGAGAGATAAAACAATACATAGAGGGACTGGTTATTAGATAGATAGATATGTACATAGATAGATAGATAGATAGATAGATTTCTTTATTTGCCACAAGGGCGCACAAGAAAAGGGGACAATACAAAGACATGCCGGGGATTTTACATACAGTCGTTTAAAAAATACAAAAACAAACAATTACAACAATCGAAATCCCCAATAGGGAGGAAGCGCCACAAATAGGTTGTTTAATACCCCGTCGATAGAACAACCTTCAACTCCAGGAGCGTGTTGTGCAAGTGCTCCTTTCTTCCTTTTGTTCTCGTCTTCAACCTACAGGCTTATAAGCAGAGAAGGCCTAATCACTCGGGCCATTTTCGCTCCATTCACCCACCTTTCAGTAAATTTACTGGGGTACAGTGGCTCTCTCTCCACTCTGATTCTCCTTCTAAAGTGATACTTAAAGAAGGGAATCAATTTGTATCCGGAGAGAAAGGCATCTGTCCTCATTCCTCTCAATCTCGTCCACCATATAACTTCTTTCACCATAGCCACTGTACAGAGGAAAACAGCCTCTCTTTCCTTTTTGAAAGAGGCTGGCGGTTTGATCCTTACCATAGAATCGGCAATCAACTGGATTTGTCCCATACGAGACAGCAGTTGTTCTGCATAGTTCCACTGGTCGGTTACGCCCGGGCAGTGTACAATTGCGTGCAGGACTGTTTAAATGTCCTGCGCGCATCTTGGACACGTCCTCTTGGAAGGATCCCTTCCGGGGCGTCCGTGCCTGTAGATATTGTCACGAACCGGTAGAGCTCCTCGGTAGCACTGCCAGGCCAGGGATCTCTGGAAGTTGTCCATAGGTCCCGGGCGGAAAGTCCTACCATACAGACTGGTGAGCTCATCGTCTTCAACGCCCAGAGTCTCTCCGAACACATCGTCGCCGTTGTATCGTACAATCCCTCTAGAGAATGTCGAATGGAGTCTCCACTGATTGCTGCGCCCACTTGCCAGAGGATTGGAAGCGCCTGAGCGCATTCCATGTGCCAGGCGCCCATCGTTTTCCGTCTTTTCTTGACCCAGGACTGCAGCTCCGTCAGCGAGACGAGCTGTGGGAAAGCCTGTCTCACAAACGGTGCCCACACTGGTTGGGGGTCGGTGAGGAACACGTGGAGATGCCGCAACCTCAGCGTTCGTTTGCGGATCATCAGCCACGGCATTCCCATCCCTCCGTTGGAAGGGTGCTGACAGCAGACGGATCTCCTCACCAGCGGAGCCTGATTCTTCCACAGAAACTGGAAGAGCATGCGTTCCATCTTGGCAGGGGTGTTCACGGGGACAAGGGACGACAGTCAAGCGGTAGTAGATGGCTGACGCTATGAAAGTGTTCGCCACCTCCGCTCGACCTTTCAAGGACAGTTTGCACTCTGCCCATTTCTGGGTGAAAGCAAACACCTTGGCGTGACCTCATTCAATTTTTTTTCCACCTGGAGGTCTGGACCGACCCAGACCCCGAACAATTTCACCAGTCCGTCCGTCCAGCGTCCAGCGACGCTGTCGGACGTCATCGGTTTTCCTCTCCACCTACCGAGTTGCAAACCGACAGACTTGTCCGGGTTTAGTTTGCTCCCGTCAGCGTTTCGTATCCTCTCAGTAATTGCCGATCACCCCGATTTCCGAGGTGCTCGACACCATTAGCGTTACGTCGCCGGCATAAGCCGACGCCGCTTTGCGCAGTCCAGGTTCTAGAGGGATGCACTGCAACAGTTCCAATTTCCGAAGTAGTGGCTCTAGAGTCAAATCATACAGAATGGAGGAGAGAGGGCACCCCTTGTCGATAGGAAAGCGTGATTGCGAACGGCTCCGATAGGTAGCCGTTCATCTTGATCCTCGAGCAGATGCTGGTGTGAATCGCCTCGATCCAGGCTCTGAAAACGGGACCGAAACCGGCTGCCTTCAGAACCGCTTCCAAGTATCGATGGTCGACCCTATCGAATGCCTTAGACTGATCCAAATTGATCAGAGCCCCACCGAAGCCGGGTTTACTATCCACCCTCTCTATGATGTATCGCATGAGGTGGAAGTTGTCGTGTATGGACCTGGTAAGGATTGCACACGTTTGCGCTTTTCCAACCAGTTTCCCGACGACAACCGCAACCTCGTCGCTAGCACCTTGGCCAAAATCTTTAACTCTGTGTTGAGCAGAGTTATGGGCCTGAAGTTGTTAATTTCGGCCCCCTTGTTCTCGACTTTCCTGATCAGCGTTACTACGCCCTTGCCTGCAGAACTGGGAATTCTCCCGTTCTGCTGCCAATTGCAGTAGACGGCTTTGAGGACGCCAGAGAACAAGTCCGTCATGCCTATGTAAATCTCATAGGGTAGACCATCTAGACCGGGTGTCTTGCGTTTCCCGCAGCGGCCCAGAGCGTCCCGTATGTCAGTGTCCGTGATCGGTCTTTCGCAGAACTCGGCGTCCGTGTTCGAGAGACGTGGCAGGCTGTCGAGGTATGAAGTAAAGTCAATTGCTCCGTTCTGCTCATCGTCGTTCTGCTGAAACAGTCGCGCAAAGTGCTACTGAAAGGCCGCGCACATTTGCTTTGGGTCAAGTAGCACACGTCTGTTTTGGTCTTTCAAAGACCGAATCGTGGACTTGTTGCCACTTTTCGCCACCGCCTGTCGGACCCAGCTGACAGCTTTCGCTCCCTCGTTTCCTATAGAACGTGTTTTGCTTCTGACTACGCAGCCTTCGTGTTTCGCATCGAAGAACTGGTCCAGTGCCGTTCTCGACGCTAACACTCTAGCCGCGTTATCACTTCTAAGTGCCCCCTCTACCTTGGCAATAAGTTCTCTTTCTATTTTGTTTTTCTCTAAGGCTAACTCTCTGCTAAACCCTATCGATTCTATTCTAATTTATTTCTTGAGAGAATACCACCATTTATTGTTGTCGATGGCTCCCATTAACTGTTGCTTGACTACTCTACTTCTCCGTTCACTGTAAGATTTACGTGCCGGCAACGACACGTTCAGCTTCCTGTATCCGGGTCCTTGTCCATGTGTTCTATCACGGTTGACTAAGCAGACGACTAATTTGTTATCTGAATAGGCAATCATGTGCATTCGTGGACAGCTTAACATCTCCTTGTCCCTTTCTCTAATGAAGAACCTATCTAAATAGTATCTAGATGTCCCGCTGCGGTTTTCCCACGTCCACTGTGGTGCAGTCGGGAAATCCAGTCGATACCTATCGGCCAGTTGGAATTGGCCGATTAAAGTCTTGAGGCTGTTGCACCCCCCGCCCTCTACTGGGACATGCTCCCACATAGTCCCATCGTGCATTTAGGATACCATTTCAGTCCCCCACTAAAAGTTAAGAGCGCGACGTTCCCAGAAAAGACTCTAGACGCTTAAAGAAGTCTGGCCGTGATTGCGATTGCCCGATCGGGTCCAAGTGTACTTGCTGTACTTCGACGTCCAGATTCTTCCGAAACATGACAGCCACTCTCCCTCCACCTCCTGGCTGACAGAGAGCGGCGTAGATCTCAAAGTCGTCGAAGATGGTGGTTAGTTGCTGCCTGTTGTGGATCCTGGACTCGATGATGTCTATCACACCCATACCGTGTGACCTAAGGTTGTTTAAAAGTTGGCCCTGTTTTCAGGGCATCCCTAAGCCACGCACATTCACGCTTCCAACTCGTAAACTAGCCATGTTGGCGAAGAAGAGTTGGAGACAAAGGACGAAAGGTTCACTTACCTTTTCGTTTCCTGGAGATCGAAAGAATCGTATCAATTTCTGGCTCTACTAAGCCAGCCAAGATCCACCAGATGTTAATGTTTGGCGGTATATATTTTTTTTGTGTCCTTTTTCCCATGTATGTAGGGAAAAAGGTGAATGATTTTGACACAATTGGTGTCACAGAATGTTTTTGGGCGAGAGCCTCGCTTTTAAACAGTACGGAAACACTTCCGTTCTGTTTTCCTCGTTGGAGAAAGTCGATGTTTGCTCGAATTTCCATCAAAGTATCTTCTATATATCCTTGACTAACAAATATCGGCTTTTCGTGGTATTGGATACAGTCCTAAAGTTCACTGTCCTTTGAACGAACTGTGTATTCTTTTATTTCGAGGGGTGAGTTAATTCTAAACCCACCCTCTCTTCGAAAGTTACACATTTTCTCCCTTGCTGCAGCATATCTCTTGCTTTGGAGATGTCAAGATTTATAAAATCCTGTTTTTTGTTCACTGTTTCAGCGAAAGACATTTTTTGTGTGTGGTGTTGCTGTTGTTGTTGTTGTTATCGTTGTTAGCCTCAGTGTTGGAAATCTCACTTTATGTGTAGATGTATCTGTGGAGTTGTTGATGTTGTTTTTTTCATGTGTATGTAATAGATTTAATGCATGTGTTTTCATTTTTCTCCGCTTCGATGGTAGAAATTGTACAATCTTCAAGTGGTAATATTTTCCCCCTTTGTTGACAGTCGTATCTATTGCGACATCCATAGTAGCAGAAGCAGATATAACGTTAACATCTGCCTCTTTCTCTCTCTTTTCTCTCTCGACGTTCTCTAGCGTTCTTATCGTGTTTTACAGTTGCCAAAATTTGATATTTTAAAACAATATTTAAATTAAATTTTAAAAGGGGCGAAAAATGGGGCGACAAATAGGATTACCGCCCAGCTGACAATTCAGCTTGGGGGTTAATCTACAAAATAATATTTTTTTTCAAACAATTTGTTCTGTTTTTCGTATATAAATTAACAAAAAATCTTACCGGCGATGTTCCACGCGTCAGGCAGATAGAGTGATAGATAGATAGATAGATATATTTCTTTTATTTGCCACCAGGGCATC
The DNA here is from genome assembly GCA_964016885.1 of Eledone cirrhosa. Lineage (NCBI taxonomy): Eukaryota > Metazoa > Mollusca > Cephalopoda > Octopoda > Eledonidae > Eledone > Eledone cirrhosa. The sequence continues at coordinate 43,066,998 of OZ024743.1, forward strand.
AAAAGTGGGACAAGTACAAAGGGTGGAGTGTACACGAAAAGGCGTCCTCAATAAGGAGGAGGCAATAACAAAATATAAAAATAAAATAAAATATAACAAAAAAAAGTGTGCAACACTTTTCCTCAGGAGCACAGAGAGGGGGGTGCTCCCTCGTTCCTTCCTCTTTTCCACCTACAGGCTTATGTAAAGTGAAGGCCCATTCACACGGGCCATTCTCGCCACTTTCACCCACCTTTCATAAAAACGACTGGGGTGGAGCACCTCTCTCTCCATCCTGATCCTTCTTCCGAAATGATATCGGAAGAAACGGACCAGTTGTTGGCCAGAGAGAAAGGTGCCTGACCTCAGTCCTTTCAGACGCGTCCACCATACAACCTCTTTCGCCATGGCTATTACGCACAGAAACACCGCCTCTGCTTCATCTTTGAAGGGGGGAGGCGGCTTGATCGTTACAATAGACTCGGTGGTCAACCGGATCGGTCCCACCCTTGACAGCAGTTGTTCGACATAGCCCCACAGATCGGCTACGCCCGAGCAGTGTACCAATGCGTGTGCAACGGTTTCCTCGTCGCACACGCATCTGGGACAGATCTTTTTGGCGGGGTCCCTACCCGGGCGCCCGTGTCTGTAGAGCCTTTCTCGAACGGGTAAAGCCCCTCGGTAGCACTGCCAGGCCAGGGACTTCTGGAAGTTGTCCATAGGTCCCGGGCTGAATGTCCTACCGAACAGGCTGGCCAGTTCGTCCTCCTCCATGTCTAGGGCTTCTCCAAGGGCGTCGTCGCACCTGCTGCGTACCAGCCCTCTATAGAATGTTGCGGTGGAGACTCCAATGATAACCAGATCCGCCTGCCAGAGGGCGGTGAGCGCCTGGGCACACCCAGTGTGCCAGGCGAACAGTTTTCTCGGTCTTTGCTTGATCCAGGATTGCAGCTCGGTGAGTGAGACGAGTCTGGGAAAGGGCGTCTCACAAACGAGGCCCACACCGGTTGACCGGTGAGGAATACGTAGAGGTGCCGTAGCCTTAATGCGTGTTTACGCATCATTAGCCACGGCATCGCCAGCCCTCCTTTCGAAGGGTGTTGACAGCAGATGGATCTCCTCACCATAGTAGCCCGCCTCTTCCAAAGGAATTGGAAGAGTTCGCGCTCCATCTTGGTGAGGGTTTCCCTTGGGCAGGGCACTACGGTCAGGCGGTAGTAGATGACGGACGCTATGTAGGTGTTCGCCACTTCCGCCCGACCTTTCAGGGATAGTTTGCAACTGGCCCACTTCTGGGTCAGTGCAAACACCCTGTTCGTAACATCCGCCCAGTTTTTCTCCACCTGGAGGTCCGGTCCGAACCAGACCCCGAGCAACTTCACCGGGCCCTCCGTCCAGCGTCCGACGACGCCATCGGAGGGCATCGGTCTGCCCCTCCACGTGCCGAGTTGCAAACCGATCGACTTGTCCCGGTTCAGCTTAGACCCTGTGAACCTTTCGTACTCCTCCAGTAAATTGCCGACCGCCTCGATTTCGGAGGCCGTCAACACCATTACTGTCACGTCATCGGCGTAGGCCGACACCGCTTTCCGCAATCCCGGTTCCAAAGGGATGCCCTGCAACAACTCCAACTTCCGCAGTAGTGGCTCGAGAGTCAACACATACAGAAGGGAGGATAGAGGGCACCCTTGTCGGATGGACCGCGCGATTTTGAACGGCTCCGAGAGGTAGCCGTTCACCTTGACCCTAGAGCAGATGCGGCTGCTGTGCATAGCAGTGATCCAGCCCCTGAAAACGGCTCCGAAGCCTGCCGCCGCTAGCACCGCATCCAGGTAACCATGGTCGACCCTATCGAACGCCTTAGATTGATCCAAGTTGATCAGAGACCCACCAAAGCCGGGTTCGTTCCCAACCCTCTCTATGATGTATCGCATGAGGTGGAGGTTGTCATGGATGGACCTGGACGGGATAGCGCATGTCTGCGCATCTCCCACCAGGTTTCCCACGACAAGCGCCAACCTCTTTGCTAGCACCTTGGCCAAAATCGGTAACTCTGTATTTAGCAGAGTTATGGGCCTGAAGTTACTTATTTCGTCCCCCTTGTTCTCGTCCTTCCTCACTAGCGTGACTACGCCCTTGGTCACAGTACAGGGAATTCTCCCGTTCTGTTGCCAGTTGCAGTAGACCGCCTCGAGGAGATCGGGGAACAAGTCCGGCATAGCTAGATATAATTCGTAAGAAAGACCATCGAGACCCGGGGATTTGCGTTTGCCGCATTGGCCCAGCACGTCCTCTATCTCAGCGGCCGAAATCGGCTCCTCGCAGGACTTCGCCTCCCTGTCCGAGAGGCGCGGCAGGCCGTCGAGGTATGGACCGAAGTCCACGTTCTCAACCGGCTCCCCGGCCCTCCCGAACAGTCGGGCAAAGTGCCTTTGAAAGGCCTCACACATCTGCTTAGGCTCAAGAATCGCCCGTCCATGCAGGTCTCGCAAAGACCGGATGTTGGATTTAGTTCCACTGTTGGCCTCTGTCACGCGGGCCCAGCTAACAGCTTTAGTCCCCTCGTTCCCTAGAGCACGTATTTTACTTCGGACAACGCAGCCTTCGTGCTTCGCGTCGAAAAACTGGCTCAAAGCCGTTCTCGACGCTAACACTCTGGCCACGTCGCCGCTTCTAATAGCCTCTTCTACTCTATCTATTAGCTCCCTTTCCTTCCTATTCCTATCCGCAGCTAGAACCTTACTAAATTCTATCGAGACTACTCTAATCTCTCTCTTTATTGATACCCACCACCTGCTGTTGACGATCGCTCCAGTCAACCGTTCCTTAACTAACCTACTAATCCGATCCCTGTAGGCTCTACTTGCCGGCAAGGACAAGTTGAGCTTCCAGTAACCGGGGCCCTGTCTATGCGTTCTATCAAGGTTGACCATGCAGGTCACCAACTTGTGGTCTGAATAGCCAACCATAGGGCATTTCTGGACAACTTAAAAAGTCCCTGTCCTTATTTCTATCTAAAAATCTATCTAGGTACGACCTAGATGATCCGCTGCGATTTGACCAAGACCAGGTTGGCACCGTCGGAAAATCTAGTCGAAATTTATCGGCCAGGTCAAATCGGCCGAGTAACCCTTTGAGGCTGTTGCACCCTTCTCTATCGGGACATGCCCCTGCATAGTCCCAACGTGCATCCAGGATACCATTCCAATCCCCCACTAAAAGCAGGGAACGGGACGTCCCTAGAAAAGACTCCAGACGCTGGAAAAAGTCGGGCCGCTCAGTCCCAAAAGGGGCATATGCGGCTACCAGCCTAAAGGCTCTACCTTCACCACTGCCAAGGTCCAGAACCACCAGTCGACCCCCTGGGTCCAAGTGAACTATCTGTGTTGCAAGGCCCATATGTTTTTGCAGCAGAACGACAACCCCACCCCCACCTCCGGGCTGACAGAGAGATGCGTGCATCTCAAAGTCGTCAAAAGGTGGGGGCTAGCTGACGCATGCTGCTGATCCGGGCCTCGCAGATAACCATCACATTTATAGATTGTGACCTGAGGTCATTTAGAAGCATTGCTTGCTTCCAAGACGAGCCCAGGCCACGCGCATTTAGACACCCTACTCTTAGCACAGCCATGTTGGTGGTAAGGAGAAAAGGCACTTACCTCTCTGCGTCCCGGGAAACGGGCCGCTCAATTTCCATGCTGGTTGGGGATGGGTTGTTGGGTGGGGTGGTGGTTTGTGGAAGTGAAGGGGCATCGGTGTGTTGTGGGGTTGGGGTGTTTGTGGTTGAGTGCGTGTCGGGGTGGGGTGGGGGGAATTTTTAGGAGGACGCGGTTGATTGGTTTGGCGCAAGGGGGGCCCACGTCCTCCGTGAAATTTATTTTCAGTGTTTTGTACAAGTGCATTGGGACTTTTATCATTTTTAAATGAGGTAGTCCCACAGCAGTTTTAAAGTTAGGCCCTTCGGTTTGGACCGAAGGGTTTGCTGAAATTGTTTTCCGTAATTCTTTGTTGTCTATGTTCATGTATGTATATTGTAAGGTCTTTTTTTGTGTAGCAGATAGTGTTGTGTGACAGGGAGGGGTGGTTTGTGTGTAGTTTGTGTTCTCTTGGGGGGGGGGGGGTTAAAGTTAACATGTGTGTCTGTGGTGCGTCTCCTCTTCTTTCTTTTTACTTGTTGGAAGGGATCTTTTTCGTCTTGCGACGAAAGGGGTTCGTCTTCCTTGTTGGGGGGGAGGGGTATGTTTTCTGGTAGTGTTTGCGGTGTGTGTGTTTTTGTATTTGTTTTGGGTGGGGAGGGATTGGGTGGGACGGTATTCTGTGTTATTTTTTCACGTGTTTGTTGTTGTTGTTGTTGTGGTGGTGGTGGTGGGGTTGTTGGTTTTTGTTGTTGTTGTTGTTGTGGTTGTTTTTGTTGTTGTTGTTGGGGCGGTGTTGGTGTTGGTAGCAGTGTTTTTTTCTGTGTGAGCTGGGGACAGGCAGCCCTCAGGTGACCTCTATTGCCACAGAGGTAACAGGAGGGACGCCTACCCTCCACAATAATGTTGAGGTGGGTACGGTCATCCAGCATGACGCGCTCAGAGATTTGGGCGATGCGTTCTGGCCTTATTTGGGTCAGAACTTCGATGCTCATTCCACTGAACGCGTCGCCGGATGCCTTCCCTATTGAAATGAGGTTGTCCTCGTCTAAATTGAGGAAGCCGGTTAGTAACCACCAGTAGTTTATGTTTGGGGTGATGGTGGTTATCCATATCCTATGGGTTTTTTTACCTATGTAGGTGGGGAAGAAGGTGTAGTGTGTGGACCGAATTGGCGACACAGAGTATTTTTTCGCCGCCAATTCGTCTTTCATCAATATGGATAAACTCCCATAGAGTTTATCCTTTTGTATAAAAGTGATGTCTCTCATCGCGTCTTTCAAGACTAACTGAATTTCGGCTTGAGATGGTTGCGCTGGTTTTTTTGTTTTATTTAAAATTGTTCGGAATACGACAGTTCGTAATTCCGTCTGTTTTTTTAGTTCTGGAGGTGAATGTATAGAAAACGAACCGTTTTCGCCAAAAGATACATATTTCTTGGCTTTTTCCATCATTTCTTTTGCTTTTGAAATATCTTCAAGCACATACGCGACTGATAATTTAGCCGTTTGTGCAAAAGATATTTTGTTTTCGCTTTGGATTTTAGTATTGTTTTGTTTCTCGTCGTTTGAGTTGTTTTCATCTTTGTTGTTGTTGTTGTCTTTCTCGTTTGGTGTGTGGATACTTGTGACGTTTGTGTTGTTGTTGTTTTTGTTGTCTTTATTGTTGCTGTTGTTGTCGTTGTTGTTGTTGTTTTCAAATTCTTTTGTAGTTGTGGCTACATCTAGTGGTCGGTCAACAGGTGAAGACAATTCTTCCTCTCTCTGACCTCTGCCTTTGGCATCTGCTGCTGTGACAGTGGAAGGGGGAAGCTGTGAGTATGACTTCCCCTTTCCTTCTTTGATTGATGGTGAAGATGCTTCAGCCATTTTTCTCAAAATAGGGTTTTTCGAAGTTTTTCGAAAGATAAAATGTTCACAGATAGATATGTTTCTTTATTAGCCACAGGGGCACAAAAGAAGGGGACAAATACAAAGGCGGAAGTTTACATACAATAAAAACGTGTAAAATATTATCACAAATGTAATTTAAAAGTTAATCGATTTTCCCCAATAGGGGGAGGCATTTCATATGGGTAGCACATACTCCCGAAAAAATGTGCAATCCTCATCTCCAGGAGTACGAAAAGTCTGTACCCCTTTCCGCTCTTCCTCCTTTTCCTCAACCTACAGGCTAATATAGAGAGAAGGCCCATTCACTCGGGCCATTCTCGCCACTTTCACCCACCTTTCAGAAAATGTGCTGGGGTACAGCCCCTCTCTCTCCATCCTGATTCTTCTTCCAAAGTGGTATTTGAAAAAAAGAATCAGTTGTTGGCCGGAGAGAACGTTGTCTGACCTCAGCCCTTTTAACCTTGTCCACCATAAAACCTCTTTCTCCATAGCTATCACACAAAGGAAAAGCGCCTCTCCTTTGTTTTTGAAGGAGGGTGGCGGTTTAATCATGGCAATGGACTCGGTGGTCAACCGGATTGGTCTCACTCGCGACAATAGTCGTTTTACATAGCCCTACAGGTCGGTAACGCTCGGGCAGTGTATGAATGGGTGCGCGACGGTTTCTACGTCGCACGCCTCTCGGACAGATCTTTTTCGAAGGGTCCCTGCCCGGGCGCCCATGTCTGTAGGGTTTGTCTCGAACTAGTAGAGCTCCTCGGTAGCACTGCGAGGCCAGGGACTTTTGGGAAGTTGTCCATCGGTACCAGGCGGACGGTCCTACCGAACAGACTGGCCAGTTCGTTTTCCTCTGCGCCTAGAGCTTCTCCGAACGCGTCGTCGCACTTGCTGCGGATCAACCCTCTAAAGAATGACGAAGTGGAGTCTCCACTGATCGCCGGGTCCGCCTGCCAGAGGGCTGTGAGCGCCTGAGCACATTCGATGTGCCAGTTGCCCATTTTCCTCGGTCTCAGCTTGACCCAGGACTGCAGCTCGGTATGCGAGACGAGTCGTTGAAGGCCCACCTCACGAACGGGGCCCACACCGGTTGTCCGGTGAGGAATAGGTATAGATGCCGCTGCCTGAGCGCGTGTTTGCGCATCGTCAGCCACGGCATCCCCAGCCTTCCGTTGGAAGGGTGTTGGCAGAAGACGGATCTTCTTACCAAAGGAGCCCGCTTCTTCCAAAGGAATTGGAAGAGCGCGCGCTCCATTTTGGTGAGCGTTTTGACTGGACAAGGCACGACGGTCAAGCGGTAGTAGATGACGGATGCTATAAAAGTGTTCGCCACCTCCGCTCGACCTTTCTAGGATAGTTTGCACTCGGCCCACTTCTGGGTGAGTGCAAACACCTTGGCCGTCATCTCGTTCCAGTTTTTCCCCACCTGGGTGTCCGGACCAAACCAGACCACGAGCAGCTTTACCGGTCCTTCCGGCCAGCCTCCGACGACACCATCGGAAGGCATCGGTTTGCATCCCCACGATCCGAGTTGCAAACCGATGGTCTTGTCCCGGTTCAGCTTCGCTCCTGTGAACGTTTCGTATTCCTTCAGTAAGGTGCCAACTTCCTCGATTTGCGAGGTACTCGACACCATTACTGCTACGTCGTCGGCGTAGGCCGACGCCGCTTTCCGCAGTCCCGGTTCCAGAGGGATGCCCTGCAATAGCTCCAACTTCCGCAGTAGTGGCTCGAGAGTCAATACGTCCAGAAGGGAGGAGAGAGGGCATGCCTGTCGAATGGATCGCGTGATATGGAACGGCTCCGAGAGGTAGCCGTTCACCTTGCCCCTTGAGCAGATGTTGCTGTTGTGCATTGCAGCAATCCAGCCCGTGAACACAGGTCCGAAGCCTGCTGCCTCGAGCACCGCATGCAGATAACGATGGCCAACCCTATCGAAAGCTTTAGACTGATCCAAATTGATCAGGGCCCCACCGAAGCCGTGTTTACACCCTACCCTCTCTATGATGTGGAGGTTGTCGTGTATGGACCTGTTCGGGATTGCGCATGTCTGCGCTTCTCCCACCAGGTTTTCGACGACAAGCGCCAACCTCTTTTCCAACACCTTCGCCAAAATCTGTAACTCTGTGTTTAGCAGAGTTATGGGCCGGAAATTGCCTATGTCATCCCCCTTATTCTCGTTCTTCCTGACTAGTGTGACTACGCCCCTCATCACAGAACTGGGAATTCTCCCGTTCTGCTGCCAGTTGCAGTAGACCGCTTCCAGGAGACCGGAGTACAAGTCCGGCATTGCGATGTAAAATTCGTAGGGTAGACCGTCGAGACCTGGAGATTTGCTTTAGCCGCATTGGTTCAGCGCGTCCTCTATCTCAGCGGCTGAAATCGGCTTTTCGCAGAACTTCGTCTCGCTGTCCGAGAGTCACTGTAGGCCGTCGATGTATGGACCGAAATCCATAGCTCCTAACGGCGCGCCGCCCTGCCCGAACGGTTGAGTAAAGTGCCGCTGAAGGCCGCGAACATCTGCTTCGGCTCACATATCACGCGTCCATCTTGGTCCTTTAAAGACCGAATCGTGGACTTTTTGCCACTTTTTGCCTCCGTCACCCGGGCCCAGCTAACAGCTTTGGCTCCCTCGTTACCCAGAGCACGTATTTTGCTTCTGACAACGCAGCCCTCGTGCTTTGCGTCGAAGAACTGTTCCAATGCCGTTCTCGTTGCTAGCACACTGGCTACGTTGCCACTTCTAATTGCCTCTTCTACTTTATCTATCAGTTCCTTCTCAGTCCTATTTCTATTTAACGCTAATTATTTACTAAAAACTAACGAGTCTAATCTAACTGCCCTCTTGAGAGAGTACCACCATCTGTTGTTGACAATGGCCCCTGTCAAGTGCTGTTTAATTAAATTGCTAATCCGTCTACTGCAGGCTTTGTATGTCGGTAACGACAAGTTCAGCTTCCAGTAGCCGGGTCCTTGTCTTTGGGTTCTATCAAGTTTGAGCATGCAGGTCACTAGTTTGTGATCTGAATAGGCAACCATGAACATTTGTGGAGAGCTTAACATGTCCCTATCTTTATTTCTAACTAGAACCCTATCTAGGTACGATCTAGATGTTCCCGTGCGATTAGTCCACGCCCACAGTGGCACAGTCGGAAAATCTAGTCGATATATATCGGCCAGGTCAAATCGGCCAATTAACTGTTTGAGGCTGTTACACCCCCGCTTTATCGCGACATGCTCCCACATAATTCCAACGTGCATCTAGGATTCCATTCCAGTCCCCCACTAAAAGCAAGGAGCGGGACATTCCCAGAAAAGTCTCTAGACGTTTGAAGATGTCTGGCCGCGGTGTCCCGGATGGGGCATATGTGGCCACCAGCCTGAAGGCTCCACCTTCACTACCGTCAACGTCTAGGACCACCAGTCGACCCTCCGGGTCCAGATGTATCGTATGTGTTACGTGGTTCAGGTGCTTACGCAGCAAACGGCAGCCCCGCCCCCACCACCCGGTTGACAGAGAGATGCGTAGATCTCAAAGTCGTGGAAGATGGGGGCCAGCTGTCGCTCGCTGTGGATCCTCGACTCGCAAATGTCTACTACATCCATAGTGTGCGACCTGAGGTCGTGTAAGTGTTTGCCCTGTTTCCAGGCCGCGTACATTCACAAATCCAACTCTTATATTGGCGATGTTGGTGCTGAAAAGTTAAAAGAAGAGGAAAAGAAATCACTCACCTTTTCGTCTCCTGGGGACCAGGCTGTATGATTTCCATGGGGGTGTTGGAGGGGTTGTCTGGGTGGGTGGTGTTTTCAGGCAGGGTGGGAACGGAGATGTTTGGTGGGGAGGGGGTACCTGATGGGGCGGGGGTGTCTGGGATGAGGGTGGGGAAACATTTTAAAAGGACGCGGTTAATGGGTTTAACACAAGGATTACCCTTAGGAAATTTTTCCTTTAAAGACTTATAGGTGTCCGTAAGGGACCCTAATCATCTTTAAATTAGGTCTGTCTGCACAGTTCGAAAAAGTTTTCCATTCGGTTTTCACCATAGGGTCGTGAGAGATGACCTCCATTAAAGCTTTGTTTTCACTGTTTATGTATGTGTAATGTTCTTGTTGTGTTGTGTTGTGTTGGTTTTTGTCATTTGTTCTTGTGTGAGCTTTCGTTTTGTTGTAGGTGTTTGTGTTTGGAGTGATGACGTGGTTTTGTTTTCGGGACGGGGGGTTTTTGTTTGTAATGTTTGTGTTGTTTGTGTTGGTGGTTGTATGTTTGTAATGATGTTTGTTGCTTTTTTGTTTTTGTGGTGTCTTTTCTTCTTTCTTTTCGAACGTAGAGGCTCTCCCTCATCGCCACTTGGTGATGATGAGGGGGCCTCGTCCGTTGTGGTGTCTGTGTTATTTGGAAGGGGTATGTTTTGGGGAGCTGTTGTGTTTGTGGGTGTTTTTGCAGTGGTTTTAGGTGGAGTAACGTTGGGTGGGACTGTGCTTGCAGTTTGGTTTGTTGTTCCTGTTTTGGTTCTGTTTGCGTGTTGTTGTTGTTGTTGTTGCTGCTGTTGTGGTGGTGGTTGTGTTGTTGTTTTGGGTGTTGGCAGTAGTGCCTCTTTTTTTTGCAGCTAGCTAAGGACAGTAAGCCTTCAGTTGACCGCTGCTTAAACAGTGGTAACATGAAGGCCGCCTACCCTCAACAAAAATGTTTATGTATGAAATTCCATCCAGAGGCACACGTTGGGGTATTTTAGCTATCCGTTCTGGCCTCATTTGGATCAGAACTTCCAGGCTTGTTCCATTGAATGTGCTTCTGGAGGACTTTCCCACTGAAATGATGGTGTCTTCATTGAAATCGATGATGCCAGTCAAAAATCCACCAGAAGTTTACATTTGGTGAAATGTTCGAAATTTTAATGTTGTGAGTTCTTTTTCCCATATATGTGGGGAAAAAGGTGTAAAGGGGGGGGGGGGGGGGCACACAATCTGCGACACAGAATATTTTTGTCCCGTCAATTGGTCTTTCATCAACACCGAAATGCTTCCAAAAAGTTTACCTTTTTGGATGAAGGCATTATCCTTCATTGGATTTTTCAGAACCAGTTCAATGTCGTTTTGGGCTAATTGGACTGGTGTTTTTGACACATTTGAATTTGTCCTAAAAATTATTGTTTTTAGGATAGGTTCTCTACGTAACTGTTGAGAAGTGATTCTGAAAGCACCACTCTCACCAAAAGTTACATACTGCTTTGCATCACTTAACAGCTCCCTAGCATTGGAAATGTCAAGGTATGTAAACAGTTCCGTCTTTTGGACGGTTTGAGCAAAGGAAATCTTTTCCTTGTTTGTGGAGTTGTTCGTGTTGCTGTTGTTGTTGGTGGTGTGGTTGTCATCATTATTGCTGTTGTTCTTGTTATTGTTGTTGTTGTTGTTCACATTTTTCATCTTATTGGTGGTGTTGTTTGTTTTTTCGTGTGTAGTTGTGTCAATTGTTTCAATTAGAGCATTTTCTGTGTTTTTTGGTTTCTGTTGTGGGCTGTTATTTTCATCTCTTGTTGTGTAAATATTCATTTCTTTACGAAACGAAGTTTTGTTGTTGTTCGTTTTCATAGATACTTTTATGGAAATAGAGGGAGATATCTCTCAGTCTAGCGTTGGTTGTAAGTCACACATTGTTAAAGTTAGGAACATTTTAAAAACTTGTGGGGCGAAAATTGAGATTACCACCCAGCTGACAATTCAGCCTGAGTGTTAATCTATCAAACAATATAATTTTTTACACAATAAATTCTGTTTTTTTATGGAACATTTTACAAAAGGTTACCAGCGATTACCGCACGTCCGATACAGAGACAGATAGATATAGATAGATAGATAGATAGGTAGATAGATAGATAGATAGATAGATAGATAGATAGATTTCTTTATTTACCATAAAGGCATAAAAAGAAGGGACAAATACAAAGGGGGAGTTTACATATAATCGAGTAAAAAGGGTGTAACATGAAAATAATCGAAAATAACCTCAAAAGGGAGGGGACGTGATGGGGGTTGCACACACCCCCGAAAAAGTGTGCAATCCTTTGCCCGGGGAGCACATGGAGAAGGTGCTCCCCTCTCCTTTACTTCTTTACCTACAGGATGGTATACAGAGAAGGCCCATTTACACGAGCCATTCTCGCCACTATCACCCACCTTTCATAAAACTGCCTGTGGCCAAGCACCTCTCTCTCCATTCTTATCCTTCTTCCGAAGTGATATCGGAAGAAGTAGACCAGACTATGGCCAGAGAGGAAGTTGCCTGACCTCAGACCTTTCAATCGTGTCCACCAAACAACCTCTTTCAACTTGGCTATTACGCACAGAAAAACCGCCTTTGCTTCCTTTGTGAAGAGGGGAGGCGGTTTGATTGTCATCACGGACTCGGCGGTCAATTTAATCGGCGCCACCCGCGACAGCAGTCGTTCAGCGTAGCCCCACAGATCAGCCACGCCCGGACATTGCACCAATGCGTGCGCAACGGTTTCTTCGTGACGCACGCATCTAGGGCAAATCTTTTTTGAGGGATCCCTGCCCGGGCGCCCGTGTCTGTAGAGCCTCTCTCGAACGGGTAGAGCCCCCCGGTAGCACTGCCAGGCCAGTGACTTCTGGAAGTTGTCCATTGGTCCTGGGCCGAAAGTCCTACCGAACAGGCTGGTCAGTTCGTCTTCTTCCATGTCCAGCGACTCTCCAAGGGTGTCATCGCCCCTGCTAGCCACCAGCCCTCTATAGAATGATGAGGTGGATTCTCCACCGATGGCCTGGCCCGCTTGCCAGAGAGCCCTGAGCGCCTGTGCACACTCAGTGTGCCAGTCTCCCAGTTTTTCGGATCTTTTCTTGACCCAGGACTGTAGCTCGGTGAGCGAGACGAGTCTCGGAAAGGCTCGTTTCACGAACGGAGCCCACACCGGTTGACCAGTGAGGAATACCTGTAGGTGCCGTAGCCTTAATGCGTGCTTGAGCATCATCAACCACGGCATCCCCAGCCCTCCTTTCGAAGGTTGTTGTCAGCAGATGGATCTTCTCACCATAGGAGGGCGCTTCTTCCAAAGAAATTGGAAGAGCATGCGTTCCATGGTGGTGAGTGTTTCCTTAGGGCAAGGCACGACAGTCAGGCGGTAGTAAGTGACGGACGCTATGTAAATGTTCGCCACCTCCGCCCGGCCTTTTAGGGACAGCTTACACTTGGCCCATTTCTGGGTTAGTGCAAACACCTTGTTCGTAACCTCGTTCCAGTTCTTTTCCACCTGGAGGTCCGGTCCAAACCAGACCCCAAGCAACTTTACCGGGCCCTCCGTCCAGTGTCCGACGACACCGTCAGGAGGCATCGGTCTGCCTCTCCACGTTCCGAGTTGCAGCCCGATGGATTTTTCCCGGTTCAGTTTCGCTCCTGACAACCTTTCGTAATCCTCCAGTAAAGTACCGATCGCCTCGATCTCCGAGTCGGTCGATACCATTGCTGTTACGTCATCGGTGTAGGCCGACACCGCTTTGCTCAATCCTGGTTCCAGGGGGATACCCTGCAACAACTCCAACTTACTCAGTAAAGGCTCGAGAGTCAATACGTACAGAAGGGAGGAGAGAGGGCACCCCTGTCGAATGGATCGTGTGATTTCGAACGGCTTCGAAAGGTAGCCGTTCACCTTGATCCTAGAACAGATGTGGTTGCTATGTAAGGCAGTGATCCAGCCTCTGAAAACAGGACCGAACCCAGCCGCCGCTAGCACCGCATCCAGGTAACCATGGTCGACCCTATCGAAGGCCTTATACTGATCCAAGTTGATCAGGGCCCCACCGAAGCCGGGTTTGTTGCCAACCCTCTCTATGATGTATCGCATGAGGTGGAGGTTATCGTGAATGGACCTGGATGGGATAGCACATGTCTGCGCATCTCCCACCAGGCCACCCACGACAAGCGCCAACCTCTTTGCTAACACCTTGGCCAAAATCTTTAACTCTGTGTTTAGCAGGGTTATGGGCCGAAAATTATTTATACTATCTCCCTTGTTCTCGTCCTTCCTCACCAGCGTGACTACGCCCTTGGCTACAGAACAAGGAATTCTCCCGTTCTGCTGCCAATTGCAGTAGACCGCTTCGAGGAGTTCGGAGAAGAAGACCGGCATTGCTAAATAAAGTTCGTAAGGTATACCATCGAGACCTGGAGATTTGCGTCTGCTGCATTGGCTCAGCGCATCTCCGATCTCATCAGCCGAGATTGGTCCCTCGCAGGACTCTGCCTCTTCGCTCGAGAGACGCGGCAGGCCGTCGAGGTATGGACCGAAATCCACGCCCTGCCCGGACCCTCGCCTCCCCCGAACAATTGGGCAAAGTGCCTTTGAAAGGCCTCGCACATCTGCTTAGGCTCCCGGATCACCCGTCCATCTTCGTCTTGCAACGACCGGATGGTGGATCGATTTCCACTCTTAGCTTCTGTCACGCGGGCCCAGCCAACGGCTTTGGCCCCCTCATTACCTAGAGCACGTATTTTACTTCGAATGACGCAGCCTTCGTGCTTTGCATCGAAAAACTAGTTCAAGGCCGTCCTCGATGCCAGCACTCTGGCCACATCTTCGCTCTTGATTGCCTCTTCTAATTTACCTGTTAATTCTTTCTCGTTTCTATTCCTATCGGCAGCTAACATCTTGCTATAACTTATTGATTCTGTTCTAATCTCTCTTTTGAGAGATGCCCACCATCGGTTGTTGACGATTGCACCCGTCAACCTCTCCCTAACTAATCTGCTAATCCGGTTTCTGTAAGTCTCTTTTGCCGGTAAAAGACAAATTAAGTTTCCAGTAACCGGGACCCTGTTTATGTATTTTCTCGAGATTGACTACGCAGGTCACTAATTTGTGATCCGTGTAGCCAACCGTGCGCATTTCTGGACAGCTTAATATGTCCCTATCCTTTCTTCTAACTAAGAATCTATCTAAGTACGATCTAGATTGACCACTGTGGTTTCTCCAAGTCTAGGTAGGCACAGTTGGAAAATCTAGTCGATATCTATCGACCAAGTTAAAACGGTCGAGTAACCCCTTGAGGCTGTTACACCCCAATCTATTAGGACATGCTCCTGCATAGTCCCAACGTGCATCTAGGATGTCATTCCAATCCCCCGCTAGAAGCAGGGAATGCGACGTTCCCAGAAAAGTCTCCAAACGCTGGAAGAAGTCGGGCCGTTCAGCTCCGAAAGGGGAGTAGACGGCGACCAGTCTCAAGGCCGCACTTTCACTACTGCCAACGTCTAGCACCAACAAACGACCCTCCGGGTCCGAGTGCACAACCTGTACGGCAAGACCCAAGTGTTTTTGCAGCAGTACGACAACCCCACCCCCACCTCCAGGTGGACAGAGAGATGCATGCACCTCAAAGTCATCGAAGGTGGGAGCCAGCTGCCGCACGACGCTGATTCGAGTCTCACAGATAACCATTACATTTATACTACATGACCTGAGGTCATTTAGAAGCTTTTCTTGCTTCCAAGTTGAGCCAAGGCCACGTGCATTCAAACATCCTACTCTTAACACATCCATGTGGGCGGCAGAGCCAAAGGAGAGTGTAGAGACCTACCTTTCCGCTTCCCGGGGTTCGGGTTGCACGACTTCCATGGGGTCGGGGGTGTTGGGTGAAGGGGTGTCTTGTGGTGGTGTGGGGTCGTCAGTGTGTGGTGGGGTTGGGGTGTTTGGAGTTGTGTTGGGGAGGGGAAGGGGAGGAGGAAAGCTTTTTAGTAGGACGCGGTTTATGGGTTTGACAGAGGTTGGTCCTACGTCCTCCTTAAAATCCTTTTTTAGTTTCTGGTAGAGGTTCATTGGGTATCTTTATTAATTTTAAATGTGGGTAGTTTTCTGAAGAAACAAAGTTTACACCTTCGGTTTGTACCGAAGGATTATTGTATATGAGTTCATTTAATTTATTATTGTTTCTGTTGATGTAAGTATAGTGTAATGTCTTTTTTTCGGATGGTGTGAGTGTTTCGAAGAGGCGAGGGGCAGGTTTGGTTTTGTTTGTTGCTGGAGGGGTGTTTTCTGTTTTGTTGGATTGTGTTGAGATTTGGGTGGGGGTTGTTTGGCTTTGTGTGTTTTGCACATGTTTTCTTTTTTTCCTTTTAATCTGTCTGAAGGACTCCGTTTCTTCCTCCGAATTCGTTGGGTTATCTTCAGTGCTGGAGGGAAGAGGTATGTTTGCTGGTAATGTTTCCGTGTTGGTTTTCTTTGTGGGGGAGATGGATGTCACTATGTTAGACTGTGTTGTGTGTAGTGTCTGCGGTGGTTGTGTTGTTTTATTGAGTGAGAGGTTGGGTGGGCCTGTATTTTGTTTTGGGGTAATGTGTTGTGACTGTTTGTGTTGTGGTGGTGGTGTGGTTTTACTGAGGGACGGGTTGGGTGGGACTAAGTTTTGTTGTTTGTTTATCTGTTGTGGTGGTGGTGGCGGAGCTGGTGTTGGGAGCAGGGTTTTCTTTTTGTTGAGTTGGGGACAAGCGGCCTTCAGGTGCCCTCTGCCTGCACAGATATGGCAGGACGGCTTTCTCCCCTCCACGCTAATGTGTATATACCCGTGGCCCTCTAATAGGATTCTGTCGGGTATTTGGGCGATGCGTTCAGGCTTCATTTGCACTACCAGCTCTATACCTGTTCCACTGAACGCATTGCCTGTGGTTTTCCCAATGGAAATCACGTTGTCATTCACTGGATCGATGAAGCCAGCTATGAGCCAGCAGTAGTCCACATCTGGCATCATTGCATCCAGCCATATGCGTTGAGTTCTTTTACCCATATAAGATGGATAAAAGGTAAAAAATTTCGAACGAATCGGTGACAAAGCACATTTTTTTGCCGCCGATTCGTTCTTCATGATAATTGCTAGGCTTCCATACAGTCTGTCTTTTCTTATGAAAGTGGTTTCATTAACTACTTCTGTGAGTACTGTTTTGATATCTGCTTGAGAAGGCTGTTCAGGTTTATTTGTACTGTTGTTGATGGTGCGGAACTTGACCGTTCGGCTTTCAATGTCTTTGGTGAATTCTTGAGGCATTTTTACCGATAAAATACCATTCTCTCCTTCACTTATGTATTGTTTGGCGTCTGTGATTCTTCGTGCCACATCTGAAATATTTTCCGGTATATAAGTCAAAGATTTCTTTGTTGTCTGTGCAAATGAAATCTTGTCGTCTGCTTTGCTTTCTGTTATGGTGTTATTTTCAAATGTTATTTTTGTGTTTGTTGTGTCTTTGTTTGTGTTATTAGTATTGTCATGCAATTTTTCAAATTTTTTTTTTCGTTGTTGGAATCCATGTCCAGATTTGTGTTTTCGTCATTTTTTTTCTCCGCAGATTCGTCTGTTTTTATTTTAATTTTTCCTTTCTTCTCTATGACGTTAGTTGGGAAGGAAGGGGGGACTAAAGCGTGCGAGCTTACAACTCTTACCGCTGTCCCCCCACCACTATTTTCGTTCGCTGCGTTTAACATTTCTGTTAGACGATTGACATTTTTTTGTCACAATTTTTTTTTTAAAACAGGTTTTTCACCTCTAGGAGGGGTAAAGATGAGCTGACCCACCGCCTGACAGTTCAGACGGGGGGTCAAGCTACACAATTGTATCAAAATTAAATTTGAACTCACAAAATTTCCGCAATAAATTTGAACAAAACTTCTGCGCGAAGTGAATTACATCCACACTGTAGAACAGACGACAGCTAGATTATAGATAGATAGATAGATAGATAGATAGATAGATAGATAGATAGATAGATAGATAGATAGATAGATAGATAGATAGATAGATAGATAGATAGATATTTAAATTATCATATATATATTAGGTAGTAGCAACACGCTAAAACACAAAATATTGCCGTAAAGAATGACAGACCAAAGATTCAACACATCCATGGCAGTGAGAGCGCATGCCATTTCTCTACACCTATGATTTCCCCGATAGAATCTGTAAGGATAATAATTCATATACTCGTAGCTCCAGTTATTTCACATTGCTCCTTGCGGGAAGATACATAATTCTAGACTGGAGGTTTATTTGCTTTTCATGCCATACTCAATAGACAGCAGAAACCCACCCTAAATATATTGATTTGGGGAGACGTGTAGATGTCAGTGATACCCAAAAATATCGAGGGATAGGATGCATACGGAAAGTACTTAAAGGTTGTTTTTTTATCACAATTCAATCATAAGTCATTATTAGATTGTTCAAATTATTTTGAAAATAATCAGGAATGTGGAGGGATTTAGCAACTCAACTGACTTTCACGTTACTTTATTTGGAGCATCATTTAACTTAGATAAAATATAATAGAAGATTTGCAGATGAAACATATATTAAACAGATATTTTAAAATATATACCCTCGTATTATGCAATCAATAGAGGCTGCAGGGGGTGTTATACCAACCGATCTAATCATCTTCGCTTCTTCGCCATAACTGATACAGTCAGGCCTCGACGAAACTGTTTATAGTCATAAATATAATCGTGTTATATGTGTTTAGAACCAGCGTATGACCTTGGAATCATATTTTCTATTGTTCATATTTCTGTAAATATATGCGTCTCTGTAAATATGTATATATGTGTTTATGTAGCAGCGTCCTCTACCGTGTCTACTTGTATGTGTTATCGCTTTATATCTCGTAAGTAATTGGATTGTCAAATGAAAATTGACAAATTAAGTATCACGCAGAAATATTTAATATCGCGCGATTTGATAAACACTTAAATCTGGTATTCCAAAGATGCAATCCAATAACTAAAATAACTAAAGCATTACTAAAGCAAATATAAATTAATTTAAAAGCCATCTTATGAATCATTGTCAAGTGTTTATTTCGTGATCCTAAACGTTCTGTATTCAAAAACACGTTTTATCAATACTTATTTTTTACTATATTTTAATATATTCGCACATGAATCTTGATTTAATGAATTAATTGTCGGGGATATAATGATTGAGGATTTGTTTAATATACTATATTGCTGGAAAATGTTTCGTGAGTGCAGAAAAAAGATCCATATAAAATCTGCTAACACACATTAATACCGAATCGATTTACACTAAATATATATTTCTAATCTCGGTTCATAATTCAGTAACAGATTTATGCTATTTTGAGAGGTGTTAGTTGGTAAGTTCCCATAAGAGACTCAGGGTAATACATTAATCGTAATTACCATTTGCCATTAACTCTATCTGTCCATTCCACTAAATTTTAAAGTCTGCTTTAATTGATTTGTCGATTAGTAATTGTACTCAGTTCGAAAATTTCATTGGAATTGATCGTAGTTGCAAACGCCTAAGTAGTAATTTCAAATTCGAACAATCGTTACACACACACACACACACACACACACACACACACACACACACACACACACACACACACACACACACACACACACACACACACTCCCACACACATACACACATACATACACACACACACATATATATATATATATAATACATATATATATATATATAGAGAGAGAGAGAGATAGAGTACGGACGGTATTTGAGAACAGATTTATGGTTTAAAAACACGCTTATATAGTAAGAGAAAAAAACGGTATTCTTATAAAAATAACATAAACATAAAGCTAAATTATCAATTTAATAATTTCACTCAATAAAACCACCATAAGTAACAAAACTGCCTCTACACGGGGTCGAAATCATTTGCAAGCTCGGGTTAAGTGGTCCTTGTTCATATCGGACATGACTAGAATTATGGCGGCTTTCAAAGAATCTTTAGTGCTATGGGCGTGTTCATTGACATTTTTGTCAACGATGCTCCATACATAGTCCAGTGGATTGAGATCTGGAGAAATAGGAGGCCAAATGTTGGGGGAGATGTGATCATGCAAATTGTCAGCGATCCATTCTTGTGTCATGTGAGTCTTGTGTGATGGTGCAGAATATTGTTTAAAGACATAAGGCCCTACATTGCATACACTGTTGATCCAAGGCATAACAACTTTTTCCATATCCTCAATATACGCAGCAGCTTTCACCCTAAGGCCTTGTGGAAAAAAATGAGGAGGCATCACATGCCCTTCATTGCTAACAACACCCAAAACCATGACACTTGCAGGAAATGTTGTATGCATTGCTCTTGGAGCCTCAGAAGGGTCTGCACATAGCCACCTATCATTTCTTCTGTTAGTTTGATGGTCCTGGTCAAGATTTTTCTCATCTGAGAAAAACCAAATCACACCATCTTCTGATGGATTTTAAAGTTTGTTTAAAATCTTTTGGATCTGATTTTGGATCTTTTGTTTTTTGACATGAATTGACCTCTCCTTATCACGTAAGATTTGTATCTGATATCTTCATGCACAACATTTCTGATTGTTTTTTCTAACACACCAACATTATTTGCCTGTGACCTCATTGAATTTCCTTCATTGTCATCAATGCTTTGCTTAACTTCCTGAATGAATTCAGGTGTCCTGATAGACTCAGAGCGTTTCTCTAATTCACACCGAACCTTGTGGACAAAAGATCTTGCAACTTTCAGAAAACCAGAAATGTCTAAATCCCCATGCTTACACTTCAAAGCCACAATCACAGCATGCCTTTTCATTTCATAGTAATTTTCATAGTAATTTTCATTGTTATTTTCTGAAATGGAAGTTCAATAAAAATTATTCAAATAAAATAATGACTAAAAATGCATGTGTCCTGAAATACCGCCCGCACGCTGTATATATATATATATATATATATATATATATATATATATATATATATATATGCCCGAGTTCAATCCGGGGTAACCACAATAAGTAAGATACTCAATACAAAGCAGAGTATAAATATTTAATATCTAATACAGAAAAGGCTTCTACACGACTAGAACTGTAGAAGCCTTTTCTATACTATATATATATATATATATATATATATATATATATATATATATATATATATATATATATATATATATATATATATATATATATATATATATATATATATATATATATATATATATACATATATATATATATATATATATATTTCGTTTCTGAATTTGTTTAGCAAGATTCTTTATCTGAAATCGTGTGTTGAAACCGATATTGTTATACTTTGGGAGGGTCATGTTGCCAATAAGAAACACACGCACCAGTGCTTTCACTTCTATTTATTATAATAAATTTATAAATTTATTATAATAAATTGAAGTGAAAGCTACTGGTGCGTGTGTTTCTTATTGGCAACATGACCCTCCCAAAGTATAAAATATATATATATATATGACCTCATTTAACAAGTAGCGGTACCTAGTTTATTAGGAAATAACAAGACGTTCAAAATTCCAACTATACACTGTTTATTATTATAACTATCTGGCCTCGAGCCGTCAAAAATGATGGCTAATTGTAATATTTCATATATAAAAATGGTACAAAACCAAGGTTTTAGTTTAATAATTCTTTTATTGGAAAGTGTTTTGTGAAAAATCTATCCGCAACTATCTGCCTTGACTGCTTGTTTACTTCAAAGGAAATTTTAAGTTATTCTTCCTTCTCGTACGACTTAAGGCCAAATAAAGCTAGCCGTGAGTTTATACGGTAACTGGAAATTAAACACCAACTTTTTCAAAGCCCTGTCCTTGCGATTTATTTATAGTCATGGAAAAAGCTAGTATCACAGGTAACTACCGTCTGCTCATATTGACGGGTAAATGTTTCACTCGGATGCAGATCAACTCATGGCATGAAAGCTTCGTTTTCTGTTTTACTCCCAGCAATGATTTTTGCTTGAATATAATATTCGTTAGAATATAAAACCAAAAACAGAGTACTATTCAGCAAGCCATTAGCAGGGTTCGAATTTTTCAGCAAAATCACAAAGGAATTCTTCTTCAGTTCTAGATTGTATTAGGCATTCTTGACAGCATCAGAGAATTCCAAATCTCTTGCGGATCATTCATGATATTCTTGTCACTTTCGTCAACCAACACTTTGACATATCTGTAAGTCTCCATCTAGAAGTGATAATATATTGGTATTCAGTTCAATTTAATCTTTTTTGTTTGGTGTTAAAATAATTTTTGTCGAAATTTCATCAATATCGCCTATACTTCCTACAGGAATGTCGTCGCGAAATACGTCTCTTATCAAATTTCCAGATGAAATCATTCTTTCAGGTATTTCTATTAGATCTTCATCTAATCCCACATCAATAATGACTGTTCCATTTACTAAGCTAAGAAGCCATGCACCGAATACTTCTTGTGCATTTATTCACATATTCTCAGTTAAAGTAAAAAATGTCACATCTGTCCACAGATGTGAATATTTGATAGAAGATTGAATTATAGCAGCATTCGGCCCTCTCTGAATAACCGGTGCTGTTTGTCCCCTCCAAGGAGACCTTTACCGCCGAAAGGCTTATGGCAGTAGATAAATGAACCTCAATGCATTTCCTGAAAGCATTGAGGCCTCATCAATTATTACTAGGTCAGCTTATTAAAATGTTTCAGAGCGCTGTGATGGAATCTTTATTAGTGATGTAGAAGTTTCCAAGAAAGGGACTGGCAGCTTAAAGCCATTGTGTACAGTTCTTCCGTGGTGCAATAGATCAGCCACAATGCCTGTTGCAGCAAAAAAGAGAACGCACTTTCCATGAAGACTCGAATGCGATATCAACGTATTGTAGAGGTACGTTTTTCCTCTACCACCAGGGCCATCTAAGAAAAAGGAATCTGTTAGTTCGGTGTTCTTCATCAATAGCTGTGACCATTTGATCAAACAGACGACACTAATTGTCAGTCAAAGAGGGAATTGTGCTTTCATCCAAGGTCGACTTGGTTTTGTTTTACATTCTGGGCATTCATTAAAAGTCTATCAACAATCGGAAGATGCAACTCTCGGCATGTCAAACCTTTCAAGGACAATGTTCCTTCAATTGGAACAGTATTTTAGACGGTAGCTCGGACTGTGTGGGAGTTGCTGATAGGAGAGAGAGGAATACAAAAAGCCTCAGCTACTTGCTCAGCCATTTCCAACTGTCTGACAGGTACCGACTAGATTTCACTAATGCGCCAGCGTGGACCTGGCGCAACCGCATAGTGTCATCTAGATCGTATATAGATGTTTTTCATTTGGTCAATAGATAAGAATAGTATAGGTTGTCCACAATTTCAAACGGTCGCTTATTCAGATCACAAGTTTATGATCTGTATGGTCGACCGAGATAAGACATGCAGGTTAGGACTTGGTAACTGGAAGCTAGAAATAACGAGTGACAAAAATACACAAGCTCAGTGTTACCTACATTTGTATTGTTTTAGCGACATATAAATTCAATTCTAAAAATGTTTAGGAAATGAAAATGTACTATAGCACGATTACTTAATCAGCAGATAATTGAAATATGTCTTTATTAAACAAGGTAATGGCACACTGCTCCTTAATGTACTACACATAGTAGCCACATTTGATTGAATCACATCATAGTAAATTAAATACCAAAAGGAAAAAAACTAGAATATGTAATCTCAACATGATCCGAACAACCAGAATGGATAATTAATTTTGGCATATATTTGATTATCCGTTTGAACAGACACAATGAATATACAGCGACATTAAATGTTATATAGGTCATCCCAGTCCGTAAAAATGAAACTTGAATGTTGATAAGAACAATTACTAAAGATGCAGGTAGCGACGGAAAATGGCAGGAATCAGATTATGCTATATAAAATGAAAATTTGAACATGTGTGTATGGCCTGAAGAGACGATGGCGTTGATAATTCGTATGAATTCTTTCACATCTCATACACATATACTGGAATGATCATATCTATAAGGGAGTTATTAAAGTTTTATAAATAGAAATGAAATTAGCCGTGAACTAATTTTATGCAAGAACCATACAAAATCATACATTATTAAATCTTCATTCCAACCGTTTTACAATTAATATATTTGATAAATATATATTCATTAACATATGAGATAAAATATAAACATATATTTTATCAACTAGATATTCCATAACACTCTTTATATCTACAAAAGCATTCCTAACGTAGCAATTTTTCTTTTTCCAGAAGTGAATATAAATGTATATACGTAGTAATGAACCTATTCAGAATTACCAGGCATAGGCAAACATTTTTTAAAATCTCATATTAACTTTAAATAAATGTATGTTTTGATAGATCATGTTTAGTTAGACTTTAAATAAATGTATTCACGAGATAGCTCATGGAAACTAATATACAATGAGCTGGTTTATGAACACATGTAGAGGTTTTACTGATGAAAACATCATTATAGAGAAGGAGAGTTAAGACGAATAAGATATCAAATTCTGAATTTGCTGACGACATAATTCTGGTGACAAACACAGTGAAGGATGCAGAGGAGTTGATGCAGGGGTCGAGACTGTGTCCATGAGTGTGGGACTGAGAATGAATGAGCTTATGACGAAGTATCTGGTAGAGAACATTAAGAAGCCAGAGAAGATTATGAATGTAGGCGGGAAGCCGCTAGAATTGGTTGCGGACTTCCTCTATCTGCGAGAAAAGACTGGGAACACACAGGGTGGTGTGGTTGACAGGTAGAGGAAAGCCTGGTTTTAGAGGAAAGCGTGCCACAGTTTGTGATCGTAAGGACGTGAAAAACCGTCTCTTCGCTGCTACAATGGAGTCTGTACTGCTGTACGAGTCTGAGACTTGGACACTGACCAAGAAACTCACTCAGATGGTGGATGGGTACTACACGAGAATGCTGAGGATGGCTCTGAACATTAACCAGTATACAATGAGGATAAATAACTCAGATCTGTACCGTCTTCTTCTCTGGTGACACCGTTTCGCAGCAAGGAGGGCAAATAACTTCTTCGTGACTCATAAGGAATTCTACGAAGGTGGCGAGAGCACTTTGATGATCTTTTGAATCAGCCGTCTGTCGTCAGTGAAGACTTCCTCAAGCCACATGAGCCTCGTTTACACCCTTTCTGCTCAATGGGAAATAGGTCATTTGTTATCAGGTGGTCATATGTGTATTCAGTTAGGACTGATGTTAAAATGTTATACATTGTGGTCAAGCAAGTTATCGGTCTGTAATTTTTGGGATTGTTTGTCTCATCATTCTTCGGAAGCAGGAATGTAATGCCGTTAACTAGCCATGATGGTACCTTTTCTGGCTCCTTAACTATTTCATTGTAAAGTTGGGCTAATAGCTCATGAGACTCTGTGAAGTCATTTATCCAAAAGTTTTGTATTTTGTCTTTTCCTGGGGATTTCCATTTGCTGGTTTTTCTTAGAGCAAAGCGCAACTGTTCAACTGTTATATTTTCCCATATTTGTTCCTCAAGGTGAGCTGTATCTTTCATTTGTCTGTCTATCCGTGGGGCATGTATGTTATGAACTTTTTCTTCGGCCCAGATCTTTTCCCAGAATTCTTGCACTTCCTCCTTGGGTGGTATTGATTTAGCAGTTATTGTTGACTTACCAATATTTCTGTAGAAGTTTCTTTGGTTGTTTTTGAACATATTATTGTCCTTATAGAATCTAGATCGTTTTTCAAAGCGCCTTATACGAGCAGCTTTGGCCGACACTTTTTGCTTGATTATTTCTATCAGCATGTCTATGTCACATGTTGATTTTATACTGTACTTTGTTTTCCATTTTCTAAGTTTGGTTTGTTTAACATGTTCACCTAATTTATAGTTTGTTAAAATTTCTATGTTAGATCGGTGAAGGTTTATTTGGCGATTGATGTTCTCTTGCCAAGTAGATTTCTTGTGGGAATTCCTTCGTTTTTTCATCTTCACTCCACATAAGTGAGTGGTGACTTTAGCCGATGCATAATAGAGATGATTTAAATCAGTAATGTTTAGTTTGTTTGTGATGATAATGTTTTTGAGAATTATGTTAGTCTTGTGTATTATCTTTTGGTTCTGTTTGGAGTTCTGGATCTTAGGGAGGTTGTCTCGTTGCCCCATGTCAGATTCTTTCATTTTCATCCGTTCGATCATAATTTCATCCTTCAAGTTGGCAAGTTCATTCTCATTCATTTCTTTATCATTTACGATCTCATTATTTTCATTTGGAGTTTCATCCTGAGCATGCACTCCCTCCACTTTTTCGATCCTTTCTTTAATTTGTTCTGTTGCCAGTGATTCCGCCCCAACCCTGGTGTTCGAAGTGTTACAGTTTACCTCGTTTTCACTGACACATGTTTCATTTTCCCTTCGCTGACTTTGTGCTAATAGCTTGATCTGATTAATTTCTGTATCAGTTAGTAACTTTTTTCTTACAATATTTCTTCGTATATTGGCTAGTTTGTTACTGTCAATATAGCCTCTGTTTTCGGGATGTTTCTTTTTCCAGTTGATATATGTCTGTTCTGTATTCGATGTATTTGATGGGTAGTACATGGCAGTGTAGAAAGCTTCAAGGACTTCTTTATTATCTTCCCTTGACCGTTTTTCTCTCTTTTTCTTTGGATTTCTTGGTTGTGAGCATGGAGGGCCAACAGTAGGAGCATTCCGGTTATGGGAGTTCTCCAGCTCCGAAGTGATGGGAAGGTTTGATCCATTAGCTGATTTTTCGACCCCAGTCTGGTTCCTCTCTGAGGAACGCGGCCCTTTTTTACCCGGGTGACGGCCGATCCGGTATGAGATTTTATCATTAGACATTTACTTTATTTTGTCGCGTTTTATCCTTATCCGCCAAGGGGTAATCATTTCGTGTTACCACTTCTAGAACGAGTGTCAACCAAGACTAGAGGGGTCGTTCTCCCCTAGTGACACGGCTATTCCCCGCCGGCCGCCATCCCGGTATTTCTTGGTCACGGGGTTTTCTTTTTGTTGTTTTTTTTAAATTGTTATTAGCATGAGTGGTTCCTTAATGTGAGCATTGCGTGGCTTAAGAATGAAATTATTAATAACTGTCTCCACTCCAGGCACAAGGCCAGCAATCACCCAGTGCATTACAATAATATAATATACTTTTTGTTGTAGTTGGCTGTTATTGTTGTTGGCTATGTCGGTGGTGGTGCCGGGGCTTTTTATATTGTTGGTGAGGAAGGGGTGAGCCAGCAGTCCCATAGTTGTTGATGTTGACGTTTGGCCGGTGGCCAGGTCACTAAGTCAATCTATTTATATCTTTTGCTAGCCTCTCCCTTGTCTAGTGATACCGCCACCTTCCCCTTTCTCTCTCAAGTTAACAGGGGAATAGTGGTGGTAGCAATGAAGGAGTGGTGGCGGCGGCGATGGGATAGTGGTAGCAAGATGATGGATGGGGTGGTGGCGGCGGTGGCGTTGTGGTTACTGGGTTTGGTGATATGTAGTATCTATGAGTTTGTGTTAGTATGTTTAATATATATTGTGTTGACATACTCCCGTAAAATTGGAATTAAACATTTTGTTAAAATTTGAGACAATAATAATAGTAATTATTATTATCATGCCGGGATTGATGGTGGTGGTGGTGAAATTGCCGTTATCTGGCTGTTATATTTAGTGTGATGGGATAGGTGGTGTACCAAATTTCTGGTGTTGGTGAAATTGCTGTTATTTGGCTATTCTATATAGTGTAGACAGAGGGTGTTTTCCTCCATTTATAACCATTTTTTTTTTTTGAATACAAAATATATAATACAAAATTGAATATTTGAGAAATATAACAATATAATATGGATCCGAAATTTTATGGGACTTCATTCGGTGGTTTATGCAACATTTGTACTAAGAATTCTTATTTCACAATTGATTTAAATATGTTAAAAATCAAAAACTTACGGGAGCGATTTCATGACCTTCTACCACCTCGTGCGTCTTCTTCCCTTATTATTATTATTATTATTATTATTATTATTATTATTATTATTATTATTATTATTATTATTATTATTATTATTATTATTATTATTATTATTATTATTCCTTTA
Organism: Eledone cirrhosa; assembly: GCA_964016885.1. Taxonomy (NCBI): domain Eukaryota; kingdom Metazoa; phylum Mollusca; class Cephalopoda; order Octopoda; family Eledonidae; genus Eledone; species Eledone cirrhosa. The sequence continues at coordinate 43,094,443 of OZ024743.1, forward strand.
ATCTCAGTCATTGATGTTAGTTAACTGGAAAGTCCGTTGGAATGAATATCATGTCACTACCTGCAGCCTCAGATATTCAGGACGTATCGGAGGGTTCTTGCTGTTCCTAGCAAGCATGCCTTTTGAAGCGTTCCAAAAAGCGTGAAGGGGCCGATTTTCTTTAACCATCCCTGGAAACTTTTGGAGATAGTCCCCAGTGCGCCTATGACAATCGGGATCACTTTGACTTCATGGCAGTTCCAAATCCTTTTTACCTCCCACTTTAAGTCCTGGTATCGGTTAATTTTCTCCCTCTCCTTCTCTTGCACTCTCGTGTCGAATGGGCAGGCCACATCCACAGTCACACACGATCTTGTTTCTTTGTCCACAACCACCAGGTCAGGTCTATTGTGTTCCAGTTTCTTGTCCGCTTGTATCCTAAAATCCCACAGCACCTTCACCTGATCGTTCTCCATCACCGCCTCTGGCTTATGCTCATACCATTTCTCAGAATGTGGTAAATTGTTTACTTTGCACAGGTGCCAGTGGATCACCCTGCTCATCACATCATGTCTCCAGCCCTTATAGTGGGTCTGGGCTAGGCGTTTACACTCGGATACAATGTGAGCCACAGTCTCCTCTCTCTCTCCACAGATCCTGCACAGTGGGCTAGCCTCCTCCTTGTAAATATGGTGTTTCAACCACTTCGTATTGAGGGCCTGCTCCTGCGCAGCCATTAACATTCCCTCTGTAGCCTTTTTAAGGTCTCCTCTTCTCAACCAGTTCCATGTCTGTGGATCTCTAAATTCAGTTTTCTCAAAGAAGGTACTATGAAGCGATTTTTCCTGAAGGCTGCTCTTTCTCCTTGATGTTATTTCCTCCTTGGACATCCCCTGGCCTATTGTCCCCGCCTTTAGTACAGTTCTGAGCATTGGCTCCTTACTATCAGTCACGTATTTTTGTAGGTTGTTTTTCTCCATCTGAACACAGTCCTCTATGCTGATAAGACCTCTTCCACCCTCAGATCTCCTTAGGTAGAGTCTATCGACATCACTCCTCTTGTGGAACATGTTGTAGATAGTCAATAGCTTCCTAGTCTTCCTATCCATTTCTTTTTGTTCAGCAACATTCCATCTCAGAATTCCCGCACTGTACCTAATAATAGACACAGCTCGGGAATTTACTGCGCTTATGGCATTTCTGCTGTTCAGATGTGAACAGCAGAAATGCTCTTTACGCCCCTTACTCTCCGAATGTATTCAGTTCTTAACAATTCCTTCATTTTTTGTTCTCTATGCCATCAGCCTCCAGAACGCCCAAATACTTGTATCCTTCCTCAGAGTCAATTTCCTTTATCATCTCACCTGTTGGTATCTGGATTCCGTTACTTCTGCTCAACCTACCCCTCCTCATCACAATGACTCCACACTTACTAATACCAAACTGCATACATATATCACTGCTGAAAATACGGACAGTGTCAACAAGCACATCCAACTCCTTCTCACTCTTCCCGAAGAGCTTAAGATCGTCCATGAAGAGGAGGTGATTGATGGTAAGCCCTCCCTTTCCCAACCCGTATCCTGCTCTCACTGTTCGCAGTACACTGGTCGGGGGCATCAGGGCAAGGGCAAACAACAGAGGGGACAGACTATCTCCCTGGAAGATACCTCTCTTGATCTTCACGCTTCCCAAGGATTCTCCAGTTGATGTTAACTCTGTTTCCCAGGACTTCATACTCTTGCCCAACAACTGTCTGATGTTATCTGCCACCTTGAAGATCTCCAGGCTTTTGGTGATCCAAGAATGAGGCACCATGTCAAATGCCTTTCTGTAGTCTATCCATCCCATGGCAAGATCAGTGTGTCTCCTCCTGCAATTCCCCATTACCATCTTATCAATAAGTAACTGGTCCTTTGTACCACGTGACTTCTTTCGGCATCCTTTCTGTTCGTCCGGTAACAAGTTGTTTGTGTGGAGGTGATGGTAGATTTCCTCAGACAGTTTCCACATTACGGACAGACATGTGATAGGTCTATAGTTGGTTACATCATTACCCTTGATTCGGTCTTTCATTATCAGAACTGTGGTACCATTTGTCAACCACTCTGGTACCTCACCTGACATCAAGCAGTCATTGAACATGGTTGTCAGTTTCGGGTGGAGGGATGTTATATGTTTAATCCAATACCCCTGCACACCATCTGGGCCTGGTGATTTCCAGTTGGTTAGTTTTTTGGCCTGCCCCTTAAGAGTTTCAACTGTGATACTCAAATCAGTTTGTTGGTGTGCCTGCTCACCGATCTCACTCTGTACTGTCTCAATCCACCCTGCCTGGTCATTATGTCTAACATCCTGCTCCCATATTCCTCTCCAGAATGTTTTAGTTTGTTCCGCCTCAGGGATCAAGTCGTTGCCTCTTTCTTTCCCCTCAAGCTGTCCAAACAGCATCTTCTGGTTGTTGTCGAACATGCGGTTCTGTTTATACTGACTGACTCTGTTCTCGTATCGCCTGATTTTTGCACTCTTTGCTACAATGCGTTGCTTCAGTTCCTCTAGGATATTATTTAGCTTTTTCCTCCTAGCTTTGTACTTTATTTTCAGTCTATTTTTAGTGCCTATGTTTTTTAGTGTCCCATTCAGTAGTGACTCAAGGTTTCCAATGTCATTTCTCATTTCCCTGATTTGACCACTCAGTCGTTTCTTCCACCAAGGCTCTGCTCTTTCTTGTCTGTTGTTTCCTCTCGCTTTTATACCAAGTAGTTTCCTCACCGTATTTGCTGTTGCTTTGAGGATATTGTTGCACTGGTGAAGGCTCCTCGCCTCAAGGTATGGGATAACTTTGTTTACCTTAGCTGTTGTTTCTGTTAACTTTTTCCTGTCTACAAATCTTAGGTTCATAGGTCTCCCACTATCATTGTTCAATTCATCTACCACTAAATTTAGGATGTCAACCGAATCTTGTCCTAGCCCGTCAGCATTCAACTCCTCAGTGGCCGTATCTCTGTTCCAGGTATTATTTATCTCAGTATTCAGATCATTGTCTGCTTCGGGTGGTTCCTCCGTTCTCTCGACCTCTTCGCCTTCATTTCCCACTGGCTCGTTTGCCTGGCATACTCCACCCTCCATCTCCAAGATAATCTCTCTGCTCAGTTCCTCCAGTTCCAGCTCGCTTATCCACCCATTAGTTCTTATTACCCGAGCCTGCCCGGCCAATTTTTGTTCATCTAATTTAAATAGACCAATCTCGTTCCAGATGTTATGCATCTGTCTCCTATAGCCCCTCTCCTTGGGGTTACATTTCAGGTAATATTGCATAACAGTTCTATTCAATTCTTTCGTCCAGTTGGTTCTGGTCCCTTTCCTTCTTCTTCTTCCTCCGACACCAGCAGTATTTGGTTGGCAGTCAGGTTCCTGCTGCTGAGCCAGTGAGCACCTGTTGGGTGAGAGTCTGTCACATGCCGTTCTAGTCTCCATTTCACCGTTATTCGAACTGTTTTGGTTCGATATTTAAACACTCTTATCGAGGATTGGCGAATGTATGGTTACATAACCATCTGTGGATTCACCGTCTCCGGTGGTTGCGTCGCTCCACTTGGCTCTTGTGTGGCATTATCACCACGCTGTAGACGAACACAAATAAACAAACAAACAAACAGGCAGAAAAAAAAACCCAAAATGAATAAGCATAAGTTTCATTGTAATGTAGTGTTCGAATGTCTGACTTAGTTTTTCCCTTCTCTTCTCTGTCCATTCGCTTGTTTCTCTCTTCATTCTTATTTTCTTTACGTATTATTTGTTTTTGTTTTTCTCTGTTTGTTTTTCTTTTTTTTGTTGTTGTTGCTGTGCTGTTTTGGTTTTGATTTTTGTTTTTTCTTTTGAGTCTATCTATATATTTTGATGCCTTCCTCTTTTTTAGTAGGAATTCTATAATGTGGTGGCAGTGCTGTGCCAGCAGCAACTAGCAGGAAGCAATGGGAGAGAATAGCGGCGGTAGCGATACTGAGACAGTGGTGGTGGTGATGTCGATACTGAGGCAGTGGTGGTGGTGATGTGATCGTATTACTGTAGTGGTGGTGTTGTAGCGGTGGTAGTAATGAAGGAGTGGTGGCAGCGGTGATGGGATAGTGGTAGTAATGATGGATGGGCGGCGTTGTCGTTACTGATGTCCGTTCGGTGAATCTATGGGGTTAGTCGCGTACATGTGTTGACATAAATTCCCTTAATGTTGGAATTAAACATTTTGTTAAAACTTGGGACAATAATAATAGTATCTGTTAGAACACGAAAAGTGTGAAACAACAGAATGTTCACTTTTCGTGTTCTAACATATATGCGTAACTTCATAAATTTTCCGGGGATAGCCGTGGTGGTGGTGATCGTATGTCATTGGCTAATTTTCAACCAATCAGAGTGAGTGTTGATATATATATATATATATATATATATATATACTATTCCCCCTCTCTCTATATATATCTTACGCTTTCGCTTTACACTCCTCCCCTTCAATAACACATTTCCCCCTCTCTATATATCTCTTATACTGTTACACTTATATTTCCATTTATTTATTACCCCCCTCTCTATATCTCTTCCACTGTTACTTACGCCTGTTTCTCTCTATCTGTTCCGTCTCTATATATATCTCTCTTACTCTTTCGCTTTGCACTCCTCCCCTTCAATACCATCTCTCCCCCTCTCTATATATTTGTTACTCTATCGCTGCACGCTCCTCTCCTTCAATATATCAATTACACACTTACGCTTTACACTCTTTTATCCCCAGCGCCCCTATATATACACCCCCCCGCATCTATATTTAAATGTTCCGTTGCACCGTGAATATATGTGTCTATATATATATACATGTATATTGTATATACACATTCATGTATGTGTATACACACTCATGTATGTATATACACTGGTTTTATGTGTGTATTGTAAATTTGTACTGTTAAAACACGAAACTAACATTCGATTGACACTTTGATTACCTGTACAGGCAATAGTTATTAGAATGCTGTTGAAGTGTGTATATATTTTTGGTGAATCCGCGATAGTTGAACCGCCAAGTAGCGAGGTATCACTGTATATATGTTTAAATATATAGTGTAGCTGTGAAAACTGACTTTAAACATGTTTCGGTTTACGAGCGCCGCGCCGGAACGAATTAAACTCGTAAACCGAGGTGCCACAGTACATATATATATATATATATATATAAAATAAAAGAATTTATTCAGTTTTGGGACAATATAATTTTGACTGATAAAAATGTGAAATTCTTAGCTAGCATCTATATATATATATATATATATATATATATATATATATAGAGAGAGAGAGAGAGATGAAACTTCTAGGTATGTCACGATGTATCTAACATTACGTTGACACTTTCCCCCTCTCTATATATATCTTATACTGTTACACTTATATTTCCATTTATTTATTCCCCCCTCTTTCTATATCTCTTCCACTGTTACTTACGCCTGTTTCTCTCTATCTGTTCCGTCTCTATATATATCTCTCTTACTCTTTCGCTTTGCACTCCTCCCCTTCAATACCATCTCTCCCCCTCTCTATATATTTGTTACTCTATCTCTGCACGCTCCTCTCCTTCAATATATCAATTACACACTTACGCTTTACACTCCTTTATCCCCAGCGCCCCTATATATACACCCCCCCCCCCGCATCTATATTTTAATGTTCCGTTGCACCGTGAATATATGTGTCTATATATATATACATATATATTGTATATACACATTCATGTATGTGTATACACACTCATGTATGTGTATACACTGGTTTTATGTGTGTATTGTAAATTTGTACTGTTAAAACACGAAACTAACATTCGATTGACACTTTGATTACCTGTACAGGCAATAGTTATTAGAATGCTGTTGAAGTGTGTATATATTTTGGGGGGACATCCTGTATATACACACATTATATATAATACAATAAACAGATAAATACACACATATATATATGAGCTTATTTAATTATAAATATTGTGAATTTTTAACTCAGTTCAATTATATATATAAATGGCTTCTACAGGACTAGAACTGTTTCATTCGAAAGAAATCATCATAATATTGAGAGGAGGGACTAGATAAAATATTTCAAATCAAATGTGTATAAGTTATAAGTTAAAATGTATAAATAGAGACGATAGTGGAGGTATATCTGTTTAGTGGAACAGTAGACGATAGAATTAAATACAGACGAGAATCTCCCTTTAATGAAACAGCAGACGATAGAATTAAGGCAATTTAAATTTTAAGCATTTGCATTTTTGCCTTTCATCGTTACGGGGTCGATAAAATAAAGTACCAGTAATACACTGTCACTATAAGTAGACGACTTTCAAATTGAATTGTTGGTTCCATTTCTTTAGTATTTTCAATTGTAGTTATCTACTTAAAAAGCGTTACACGGTTAGAGACATAATTGGTAAGTTACATGGCATGAAATATAACTAATCCGAGATGGCTAGGTTTCATCTTCTAACTGGATATACGAAATCCATTATGTCTTGACAACAACATGAGGTAACATTATGTTATTCACAGACACACTTTGTACACTGTTCCATATCAGAATGTATTTCCTTCGTCACGTTCACAAACAGTATTGAAAATATGTTCTTCGGCAAATAAAAATGTTTTGTTCATAATATTTCAACTAGCGATTGCTCTACTCCACGCACGACCGCCATAAATTAATGACCAGCTCAACACAAGTATTGGTAGAGCGTCAGACACCATGCTTTGCAGTATTGTTATGGTCCTTTGCATTCTAAGTTCAAATCCTGCCGAGGTTAACTTCGACTTTCATACTTACTAATTCGATAAAATAAAGTACCAGTAATGGACTGCCGTAATGGATTTGTGCCGAAAAATAGAAACACTATTAATGTGCAATAAGAGCAAAATATAACGACATTGCTCAATTATTTTATCTAATGTTGTAATAACACAAGGAAATGTTGTTTGTGTATTTTTTTTTATATTTGCTCATAGGCTTTTACAATTTCGCTCAGCCAACAACTATTAAAAAGTAGGTTGCTTAAGATAACAATTTAATCACAAATTGTTGCTATCTTTTAATACACTCCAACAAGTCATCAAATGATGTACAATAAAAACAAATCTTATTAATTTGCTCAGGGATTATAAAGAAAATGTATATACACTGATAATTGCAATTATATGTAAATATTTTGTTTTTGTATTGTTTATTTTATGTTTTCTATTATGTATATTATATTGATTTAATATTGATTGTTTTTTGTAGTTGTTTATATTAAAAGTCTGAAAATATTTTTATACATCTTACACTAATATTTATAAGATAATTTATAATAACAATTACATAATCTAATTACATTACAACGATAATATTATTATTAATATATATCCTGTTTAACTAGAGTTATTACAAGCGTTGCCTTAAAAAAATATTAAACTAGACATGAAAAATGCGCAAGCTCAAAAGTGCCACAGAATGTTATAATAAACCTTTAAAAGTGTGGGACTAGAGTTGTTGCTAAAAAATATTGTAATCATTATATATCGTACATTCTGTGGCATCCTTTATAAAAATAGCTTAAACCAACGAAGCCTTTATTTTTACGCTATTTCACTTAGTTAATTCTTAACAGCTCCGAAGTGATGGGAAGGTTTGAACCATTAGCTTATTTTTCGACCCCAGTCTGGTTCCTCTCTGAGGAACGCGGCCTTTTTTACCCGGGTGACGGCCGATCCGGTATGAGATTTTATCATTAGACATTTACTTTATTTTGTCGCGTTTTATCCTTATCCGCCAAGGGGTAATCATTTCGTGTTACCACTTCTAGAACGAGTGTCAACCAAGACTAGAGGGGTCGTTCTCCCCTAGTGACACGGCTATTCCCCGCCGGCCGCCATCCCGGTATTTCTTGGTCACGGGGTTTTCTTTTTGTTGTTTTTTTTAAATTGTTATTAGCATGAGTAGTTCCTTAATGTGAGCATTGCGTGGCTTAAGAATGAAATTATTAATAACTGTCTCCACTCCAGGCACAAGGCCAGCAATCACCCAGTGCATTACAATAATATAATATACTTTTTGTTGTAGTTGGCTGTTATTGTTGTTGGCTATGTCGGTGGTGGTGCCGGGGCTTTTTATATTGTTGGTGAGGAAGGGGTGAGCCAGCAGTCCCATAGTTGTTGATGTTGACGTTTGGCAGGTGGCCAGGTCACTAAGTCAATCTATTTATATCTTTTGCTAGCCTCTCACTTGTCTAGTGATACCGCCACCTTCCCCTTTCTCTCTCAAGTTAACAGGGGAATAGTGGTGGTAGCAATGAAGGAGTGGTGGCGGCGGCGATGGGATAGTGGTAGCAAGATGATGGATGGGGTGGTGGCGGCGGTGGCGTTGTGGTTACTGGGTTTGGTGATATGTAGTATCTATGAGTTTGTGTTCGTATGTTTAATATATATTGTGTTGACATATTCCCGTAAAATTGGAATTAAACATTTTGTTAAAATTTGAGACAATAATAATAGTAATTATTATTATCATGACGGGATTGATGGTGGTGGTGGTGAAATTGCCGTTATCTGGCTGTTATATTTAGTGTGATGGGATAGGTGGTGTATCAAGTTTCTGGTGTTGGTGAAATTGCTGTTATTTGGCTGTTCTATATAATGTAGACAGAGGGTGTTTTCTTCCATTTATAACCATCTTCTTTTTTTGAATACAAAATATATAATACAAAATTGAATATTTGATCGATACAACAATATAATATGGATCCGAAACTTTATGGGACCTCATTCGGTGGTTTATGCAACATTTGTACTAAGAATTGTTATTTCACAATTGATTTAAATTATTATTATTATTATTATTATTATTATTATTATTATTATTATTATTATTATTATTACAGTTGCATTTATCTTGCTTTATGTTCATACGAGTTATCACCAAGTCACAACCAGTGACCTCAAGAGATAACAAGGTCCGCCATGTTCAAGAAAGAACATACATATTCACACATGGATCTTTAGTGTTTAGACTTGTGATGTACTTATACTGACATAATCTTCCTTAGTATATGGGCAGTTCCCATTAGTACTATCTTTTGTATTTCTCCTATACGCGGGTTTCCTGGGATTTGCGATATGTAATGATTAGACCCCTTAGGTATCATTCCCAGAGCGCCTACAACCACTGGTATTGTTTTAGTTCTCAATTTCCACATTTTTCCAATTTCTATCTCCAGGTCCTTATACTTGCTCAATTTTTCAAATGTTTTTATAGATACATTCTTGTCTATTGGAACAGACATATCAATTAGCAGGCATACCCTCTTTTGAAAGTCTTTCAATATTATATCAGGTCTGTTTGCATCTATTTTTCGGTCTGTTTGGATGCTAAAGTTCCACAAGATTGAGATGTGATCTTTTTCAAGTATGGGAGGTGGTTGATGCTCCCACCAATTCTTTTGATGGGGCAGGTCAAAATGCTTACACATTATCCAATGTATGTATTGTGCAACTCTGTCATGCCTGTTTAGGTATTCGGTTGGAGCTATAGGACTGCACATTGAAATTATATGGTCAATGGTCTCTGGTTGTTTTTTGCATACACGGCATAATGGACTGCACCCATTTTTTATTATGTTGGCTTGGTAATTTTTTGTTGGCAGACACTGATCTTGTGCCGATATAATCAGTCCTTCAGTCTCCGATTTCAGTCCAGAGGATGCCAACCACTGATGGGTTAACATTTTGTCAACATCAGGATTGTTAGCTCGCTCTGGATATTTTCCATACAGAGGCTTTTCTTGCCATTTCTTAGCCAGTTTCTGTAGCAGTTCTTTCTTTGCAGTTAGTTTTACCTGCTTTGCTTTTTCTGTGTTTTCCATTTCAGCAGTAAATGGGACTTCTGAAATTTGTAGTCCGTTACTGTATCTTTGTGCATCTTTTGTAATGGAATATGATCTTTTGATGCTTTCGTGTTTGATCATCCAATCATGTGATTCCCTTAGATATGTAGATAATCCAATTGTTGCAGTTTTCAACGCAATGTCTAACTGGATTAACCCACGTCCTCCTTCTTTCCTAGGGAGATATATTCTATCTATATCTGCCTTAGGGTGATGCATTCTGTGCATGGTTAAGAATTTTCGAATTTTTGTATCGAGCCTACGGATCTCTGTGCTTGACCAGTTGATGACATTGTAACTGTAGGTTACTACTGGTATGGCAAGCGTGTTTATGGCATCGATCCTATTCCTTGCATTCAATTCCGTTCTTAAGATTGCTCTTACTCTGCGGTAACATTCCTTCCTTATCCTTTCCCTCATTGTCGAGTGCTTGATTCCGTCTCCTTCACAAACACCTAGATATTTGTAAGTTTTTTCTTGATCAAGTTCTCTTATCACGTTCCCCCGATCAAGATTAATGTCTGAACTCTTCAGCAGCTTTCCTCTGGTGAACGTTGCTTTGGCGCATTTATCTAGTCCAAACTCCATTTTAATGTCATCACTGAACTGCTTCACATTGGATAATAGCCCTTGCAATTGTTCATCATTTTTTTGCAAATGGTTTCAGTTCATCCATGTAGAACAGGTGATTAATGGTTTTGTCATAGACTTTATATCCATGTTTTGTTTCATTGAGCATTTTACTTAATGGTATAAGTGCGATGCAGAATAAAAGCGGTGATAAAGAGTCACCCTGAACAATTCCACAATTAATATTAACTTCTCCAGCTTCCAGTGATTTTGTTTCACTATTCAAAAGGAGTGTCGTTTTCCATGTCTTCATACTGAATGACAAAAACCTCCTGACAACGGAGGATACTTTGAAAATCTCTAAACATTTTTCAATCCAACTGTGTGGCAAACTATCAAATGCTTTTTTATAATCTATCCAAGCAATCGATAGATTTTTGTGTCTATTATGACAATCTTCCAGTATCATTTTGTTAACCAGAAGCTGATCCTTACAGCCATATGAGCCTCGTTTTCACCCTTTCTGCTCAATGGGGAATAGGTCATTTGTTATCAGGTGGCCATATGTGTATTCAGTTAGGACTGATGTTAAAATGTTATACATTGTGGTCAAGCAAGTTATCGGTCTGTAATTTTTGGGATTGTTTGTCTCATCATTCTTCGGAAGCAGGAATGTAATGCCGTTAACTAACCATGAAGGTATCTTTTCTTCTTCTTCTTCTTCTTCTTCTTCTTCTTCTTCTTCTTCTTCTTCTTCTTCTTCTTCTTCTTCTTCTTCTTCTTCTTATTATTATTATTATTATTATTATTATTATTATTATTATTATTATTATTATTATTATTCCTTGAATCTCAGTCATTGATGTTGGTTAACTGGAAAGTCCGTTGGATTGAATATCAAGCCACTACCTGCAGCCTCAGATATTCAGGACGTATCGGAGGGTTCTTGCCGTTCCAAGCAAGCATGCCTTTTGAAGCGTTCCAAAAAGCGTGAAGGGGCCGATTTTCTTTAACCATCCCTGGAAACCTTTGGAGATAGTCCCCAGTGCGCCTATGACAATCGGGATCACTTTGACTTCATGGCAGTTCCAAATCCTTTTCACCTCCCACTTTAGGTCCTGGTATCGGTTAATTTTCTCCCTCTCCTATTATTATTATTATTATTATTATTATTATTATTATTATTATTATTATTATTATTATTATTATTGTTATTGTTATTCCTTGAATCTCAGTCATTGATGTTGGTTAACTGGAAAGTCCGTTGGATTGAATATCAAGCCACTACCTGCAGCCTCAGATATTCAGGACGTATCGGAGAGTTCTTGCTGTTCCAAGCAAGCATGCCTTTTGAAGAGTTCCAAAAAGCGTGAAGGGGCTGATTTTCTTTAACCATCCCTGGAAACTTTTGGAGATAGTCCCCAGTGCGCCTATGACAATCGGGATCACTTTGACTTCATGGCAGTTCCAAATCCTTTTCACCTCCCACTTTAGGTCCTGGTATCGGTTAATTTTCTCCCTCTCCTTCTCTTGCACTCTCGTGTCGAACGGGCAGGCCACATCCACAATCAGGCACGATCTTTTTTCTTTGTCCACAACCACCAGGTCAGGTCTATTGTGTTCCAGTTTTTTGTCCGTCTGTATCCTAAAATCCCACAGCACCTTCACCTGATTGTTCTCCATCACCGCCTCTGGCCTATGCTCATACCATTTCTCAGAATGTGGTAGATTGTTTACTTTGCACAGGTGCCAGTGGATCACCCTGCCCATCACATCGTGTCTCCAGCCCTTATAGTGGGTCTGGGCTAGGTGTTTACACTCGGACACAATGTGTGCCACAGTCTCCTCTCTCTCTCCACAGATCCTGCAGAGTGGGCTGGCCTTCTCCTTGTAGATATGGTGCTTCAACCACTTCGTTTTGAGGGCCTGCTCCTGCGCAGCCATTAGCATTCCTTCTGTAGCCTTTTTGAGGTCTCCTCTTCTCAACCAGTTCCATGTCTGTGGATCTCTAAATTCAGTTTTCTCAAAGAAGCTACTATGAAGGGGTTTTCCCTTAAGGCTGCTCTTCCTCCTTGATGTTATTTCCTCCCTGGACATCCCCTGGCCTACTGTCCCCTCCTTCAGTACAGCTCTGAGCATTGGCTCCTTACTATAGGTCACTTATTTGTATAGGTTGTTTTTCTCCATCTGAACACAGTCCTCTATGCTGATAAGACCTCTTCCACCCTCAGATCTCCTTAGGTAGAGTCTATCGACATCACTCCTCTTGTGGAACATGTTGTAGATAGTCAATAGCTTCCTAGTCTTCCTATCCATTTCTTTCTGTTCAGCAACATTCCATCTCAGAATTCCCGCACTGTACCTAATAATAGACACAGCTCGGGAATTTACTGCGCTTATGGCATTTCTGCTGTTCAGATGTGACTTCAATACGCTCCTTACTCTCCGAATGTATTCAGTTCTTAACAATTCCTTCATTTTTTTGTTCTTTATGCCATCAGCCTCCAGAACGCCCAAATACTTGTATCCTTCCTCAGAGTCAATTTCCTTTATCATCTCACCTGTTGGTATCTGGATCCCGTTACTTCTGCTCAACCTACCCCTCTTCATCACAATGACTCCACATTTACCAATACCAAACTGCATACATATATCACTGCTGAAAATACGGACAGTGTCAACAAGCACATCCAACTCCTTCTCACTTTTCCCGAAGAGCTTAAGATCGTCCATGAAGAGGAGGTGATTGATGGTAAGCTCTCCCCTTCCCAACTTGTATCCTGCTCTCACTTTTCGCAGCATAATGGTCAAGGGCATCAGGGCAAGGACAAACAACAGAGGGGACAGGCTATCTCCCTGGAAGATACCTCTCTTGATCTTCACGCTTCCCAAGGATACTCCAGTTGATGTCAACTCTGTCTCCCAGGACCCCATACTCCTGCCTAGCAACTGTCTGATGTTATCCACCACCCTGAAAATCTCCAGGCTTTTGGTGATCCAGGAATGAGGCACCATGTCAAATGCCTTTCTGTAGTCTATCCATCCCATGGCAAGATCAGTGTGTCTCCTCCTGCAATTCCCCATTACCATCTTATCAATAAGCAACTGGTCCTTTGTACCACGTGACTTCTTTCGGCATCCTTTCTGTTCGTCCGGTAACAAGTTGTTTGTGTGGAGGTGATGGTAGATTTCCTCAGACACAATGCTCGTCAACAGTTTCCACATTACGGGCAGACATGTGATAGGTCTATAGTTGGTAACATCATTACCCTTGATTCGGTCTTTCATTATCAGAACTGTGGTACCTTTTGTCAACCACTCTGGCACCTCACCCGACAGGAAGCAGTCATTGAACATGGCCGTCAGCTTCGGGTGGAGGGATGTTAGATGTTTAATCCAATACCCCTGCACACCATCTGGGCCTGGTGATTTCCAGTTGGTTAGTTTTTTGGCTTGTCCCTTAAGAGTTTCAACTGTGATACTCAAATCAGTCTGTTGCTGTGCCTGCTCACCGATCTCCCTCTGTACTGTCTCAATCCACCCTGCCTGGGCATTGTGTCTAACATCCTGCTCCCATATTCCTCTCCAGAATGTTTTAGTTTGCTCCGCCCCAGGGATCAAGTCGTTGCCTCTTTCTTTGCCCTCAAGCTGTCCAAACAGCATCTTCTGGTTGTTGTCGAACATGCGGTTCTGTTTATACTGACTGACTCTGTTCTCGTATCGCCTGATTTTTGTACTCTTTGCTACAATGCGTTGCTTCAATTCCTCTATGATAATATTTAGCTTTTTACTCCTAGTTTTGTATTTTATTTCCAGTCTATTTTTAGTGCCTATGTTTTTTAGTGTCCCATGCAGTAGTGACTCAAGCTTTCCTATGTCATTTCTCATTTCCCCGATTTGCCCACTCAGTCGCTTCTTCCACCACGGCTCTGCTCTTTCTTGTCTGTTGTTTCCTCTCGCTTTTATACCAAGTAGTTTCCTCACCGTATTTGCTGTTGCTCTGAGGATATTGTTGCACTGGTGAAGGCTCCTCGCCTCAAGGTATGGGATGACTTTGTTTACCTTAGCTGTTGTTTCTTTTAACTTTTTCCTGTCTACAAATCTTAGGTTCATAGGTCTCCCACTATCATTGTTCAATTCATCTACCACTAAATTTAGGATGTCAACCGAATCTTGTCCTAGCCCGTCAGCATTCATCTCCTCAGTGGCCGTATCTCTGTTCCAGGTATTATTTATCTCAGTACTCAGATCATTGTCTGCTTCGGGTGGTTCCTCCGTTCTCAGGACCTCCTCACCTTCATTTCCCACCGGCTCGCTTGTCTGGCATACTACACCCGCCATCTCCAAGCCATTCTCTCTGCTCAGTTCCTCCAGTTCCAGCTCGCTTATCCACCCATTAGTTCTTATTACCCGAGCCTGCCCGGCCAATTTTTGTTCATCTAATTTAAATAAACCAATCTCGTTCCAGATGTTATGCATCCGTCTCCTGTAGCCCCTCTCCTTGGGGTTACTTTTCAGGTAGCATTGCATAACAGTTCTATTCAATTCTTTCGTCCAGTTGGTTCTGGCCCCTTTCCTTCTTCTCCTTCCTCCAACATCAGCAGTATTTGGTTGACAGTCAGGTTCCTGCTGCTGAGCCAGGGGGCACCTGTTGGGTGAGAGTCTGTCACATGACGTTCTAGTCTCCATTTCACCGTTATTCGAACTGTTTATGTTCGATATTTAAACACTCTTATCGAGGATTGGCGAATGTATGTTTACATAGCCATCTGTGGATCCGCCATCCCACTTGGCCCTTGTGTGGCATTATCACCACGCTGTATACGAACACACATAAACAAACAAACACACAGGCAGAAAGGGCCCCAGAAATGAATAAGCATAAGTTTCATTGTAATGTAGTGTTCGAATGTCTGACTTAGTTTTAGTTTTTTAAGTTTTACTTTTTCCCCCCTCTTCTCTGTCCGTCCGCCTGCTTCTCTCTTCATTCTTATTTTCTTTACGTTTTTGGGGTTTCTTTTTTTTGTTTTTGTTTTTCTCTGTTTGTTTTTCTCGTTTTTTGCTGTTGTTGCTGTGCTGCTTTGGTTTTGTTGTTTGTTTTTTCTTTTTTCTTTCGGGTCTATCTATATATTTTGATGCCTTCCTCTTTGTTAGTAGTAGGAATTCTATAATGTGGAAGTAGCAGCCAGCAGGGAAGTGGGAGACTGGCGGCGTTAGCGATACTGAGACAGTGGTGGTGGTGATGTCGATACCGAGGCAGTGGTGGCGGTGATGTGACCGTATTACTGTAGTGATGGTGCTGTAGCGGAGTCAAGGGGTGGTGGCGGCGGTGCTGGGATAGTGGTGGTTATGATGGCCGTAGTGAGCGGTGGCGGTGAAGGTGAAAATGTGTCGTTATCTGGCTGTTGTGTTTAGTGTACACAGATGATGGGGTGGGTGGTGTATCTAGTTTCTGGTGTTGGTGAGTTTAGCTGTCCTATATAGTGTAGCCAGAGGAGAGGAGGGGAGGGGTTCTTCTTCCATTTATAGCCATTTTTTTTTTTTTGGATATACAGTGTACAATACAAAGTTGAATATTTGAATATTTGAGCCTTATAACAATATATTTTCTTTACGTTTTGAGCCTTATAACAATATATTTTCTTTACGTTTTGAGCCTTATAACAATATATTTTCTTTACGTTTTTGGGGTTTCTTTTTTTTGTTTTTGTTTTTCTCTGTTTGTTTTTCTCGTTTTTTGCTGTTGTTGCTGTGCTGCTTTGGTTTTGTTGTTTGTTTTTTCTTTTTTCTTTTGGGTCTATCTATATATTTTGATGCCTTCCTCTTTGTTAGTAGTAGGAATTCTATAATGTGGGAGTAGCAGCCAGCAGGGAAGTGGGAGACTGGCGGCGTTAGCGATACTGAGACAGTGGTGGTGGTGATGTCGATACCGAGGCAGTGGTGGCGGTGATGTGACCGTATTACTGTAGTGATGGTGCTGTAGCGGAGTCAAGGGGTGGTGGCGGCGGTGATGGGATAGTGGTGGTAATGATAGCCGTAGTGAGCGGTGGCGGTGAAGGTGAAAATGTGTCGTTATCTGGCTGTTGTGTTTAGTGTACACATATGATGGGGTGGGTGGTGTATCTAGTTTCTGGTGTTGGTGAGTTTAGCTGTCCTATATAGTGTAGCCAGAGGAGAGGAGGGGAGGGGTTCTTCTTCCATTTATAGCCATTTTTTTTTTCACCTCCCACAATTATTATTATTATTATTATTTTTCACCTCCCACAATTATTATTATTATTATTATTATTATTATTATTATTATTATTATTATTATTATTATTGTTATTCCTTGAATCTCAGTCATTGATGTTGGTTAACTGGAAAGTCCGTTGGATTGAATATCAAGCCACTACCTGCAGCCTCAGATATTCAGGACGTATCGGAGGGTTCTTGCTGTTCCAAGCAAGCATGCCTTTTGAAGCGTTCCAAAAAGCGTGAAGGGGCCGATTTTCTTTAACCATCCCTGGAAACTTTTGGAGATAGTCCCCAGTGCGCCTATGACAATCGGGATCACTTTGACTTCATGGCAGTTCCAGATCCTTTTCACCTCCCACTTTAGGTCCTGGTATCGGTTAATTTTCTCCCTCTCCTTCTCTTGCACTCTCGTGTCGAACGGGCAGGCCACATCCACAATCAGACACGATCTTTTTTCTTTGTCCACAACCACCAGGTCAGGTCTATTGTGTTCCAGTTTTTTGTCCGTCTGTATCCTAAAATCCCACAGCACCTTCACCTTATTGTTCTCCATCACCGCCTCTGGCCTATGCTCATACCATTTCTCAGAATGTGGTAAATTGTTTACTTTGCACAGGTGCCAGTGGATCACCCTGCCCATCACATCGTGTCTCCAGCCCTTATAGTGGGTCTGGGCTAGGTGTTTACACTCGGACACAATGTGAGCCACAGTCTCCTCTCTCTCCACAGATCCTGCACAGTGGGCTAGCCTCCTCCTTGTAGATATGGTGCTTCAACCACTTCGTTTTGAGGGCCTGCTCCTGCGCAGCCATTAGCATTCCTTCTGTAGCCTTTTTGAGGTCTCCTCTTCTCAACCAGTACCATGTCTGTGGATCTCTAAATTCAGTTTTCTCAAAGAAGGTACTATGAAGGGATTTTCCCTTAAGGCTGCTCTTCCTCCTTGATGTTATTTCCTCCTTGGACATCTCCTGGCCTACTGTCCCCTCCTTCAGTACAGTTCTGAGCATTGGCTCCTTACTATATATTATTATTATTATTATTATTATTATTATTATTATTATTCTGCTGCCAGTTACAGTAGAGTGCTTCGAGGAGTTCGGAGAACAAGTCTGGCATATTTACGTAAAACTCGTAGGGCAAGCCATCCAAGCCGGGTGTCTTGCGCCTCATGCAGCCGACAAGGGCGTCCTGAATTTCGGCTGAAGTAATCGGCCTTTCGCAGCGCTCAGCGTCGACCGTCGAGATGTGCGGTAAGCCGTCAAGGTAGGGACTGAAATCCGCTACTCTCTCTGACCCGCCACTCTCCCCGAACAACCGAGCAAAGTGCTGGCGAAAGGCATCACACATCCGCTTGGAATCGCTTATCTCGTCTCCGTCTCGGTCCGCCAAAGACAGAATTGTGGTTTTATTACCACGCTGCGCCTCCTCCACGCGGGCCCATCGAACAGCTTTAGTTCCCTCGTTTCTCAGCGCTCGCGCCTTAGCTCTGACAATGCAACCTTCGTGTTTGGCATTGAAGAAATGGTCTAATGCCATTCTTGCCGCTAGCACGTCAGTTGCGATGCCACTACAAATAGCCTCGTCTAACTTATCTACCAGCTCCCCCTCCTGTCTAAGAACAAGAGGGATACATTAGACAACTTCAGGCCCATAACTCTGCTCAACACAGAGTTTAAGATTTTGGCCAAGGTGTTAGCAAAGAGATTGGCGCTTGTCGTCGAGGATTTGGTTGGGGAGGCGCAAACTTGCGCAATCCCAGCCAGGTCCATACACGACAATCTCCACCTCATGCGATACATCATAGAGAGGGTAGGGTGTAAACCTGGCTTCGGTGGGACACTGATCAATTTAGATCAATCGAAAGCATTCGATAGGGTCGACCATCGGTATCTGGAGTTTGTCCTCAAAGCAGCTGGCTTCGGCCCTGTCTTTAGAAGCTGGATCGTTGCAATGCACAGCGGCACACGCTCGGTGGTCAAAGTTAATGGCCACCTCTCGGAACCATTTCGGCTCTCCGATCGGTCCGTCAAGGGTGCCCTCTCTCTTCCCTTCTGTACGTATTGACTCTCGAGCCTTTACTGTGGAAGCTGGAGCTGTTGCATGGCATCCCGCTCGAACCGGGACGTGGAAAGGCGGTGTCGGCTTATGCGGACGACATCACCGTGATGGTGTCGAACACCTCATAAATCGAGGTGGTCGGCACCTTATTGAAAGAATATGAAAGGTTGACAGGAGCCAAACTTAACCCGGAAAAGTCGGTGGGCTTGCAGCTCGGAACCTGGAGAGGCAAGCCCATGCCGTCCAACAGCGTCGTGGGGCGCTGGACGGACGGACCAGTAAAGTTGCTCGGGGTTTGGTTCGGACCAGACCTCCAGGTAGAAAATAATTGGGACGAGGTAACGAGCAGAGTAGCCAGTCTCACCCAAAAATGGGCTGGGAGGAAGCTATCACTGAAAGGTCGCGCGGAGGTGGCGAATGCGTACATCGCGTCCGTCATCTATTACCGACTAACCGTCGTGCCTTGCCCCCGTCCGCGCCTCGTCAAGTTGGAACGGCTCCTCTTCAAATTCTTGTGGAGGGGACAAGTTCCGTTGGTGAGGCGGTCCATCTGCTGCCAGCACCCTCTACACGGAGGGCTGGGCATGCCGTGGCTAATTGCGCAGACATGCGTTGAGGCTGCGACATCTCCAGATATTCTGCCTCAATGGTGAACACGTGTGGTCGCCGTTTATCAGACGGGCTTTTCCGCAGCTCATTTCTTTGACTGAGCTGCAGTCCTGGGTCAAGAAGAGACCGAGACTGGGTGACTGGCACCTGGAATGTTGCCAGGCACTCACTGCCCTCTACCAAGCGGGCAATGCGATCAGTGGAACTTCCACTCTCGAGTTTTATAGAGGATTAGTGGTGGGCAAGTGCGATGACGCACTCGGAGAAGCTTTGGGCCTCGACGAAGTCGAACTGACCAGTCTGTACCGGAGGACTTTTGAGCCGGGGACGATGGACAATTTCCAGAAATCCCTCGCTTGGCAGTGCTACCGGGGGGCACTGCCGGTTCGGAATAAACTCTACAGGCACGGAAGTGCTGTCAGACGGACCTGCCCTAGATGCGCACAGAACGACGAAACCGTTCTGCACGCACTTGTCCAATGTCCGTGCATTACTGACTTGTGGAGTTATGTCGAACAGCTACTGTAGCGTGTGGAACGAATCCAGTTATCGGCCGAGTCTATAGTGAAGATCGAGCCGCCACCTTCCTTAGGTCAGGAAGAGCAGGACATTTTCCTCTGTCTGGGGGCAGTTGCGAAAGAGATTATATGGTGGACCAGGTTGAAATGACTAAAGACAGACACTTTTCTCTTCGGCCAATCCCTCATCAACTTCTTCAAGTTTCACCTGGAAAGGAGGGTGAGGGTGGAGAGAGAAGTGCTGCCCCCCAGTACATTTGCTAAAAGATGGGTGAATGTGGCGAGAATGGCTCGTGTGAATGGGCCTACTCTGACCATGCGCCTATAGGCTAGCTAACTTGAGGAGAGGGGTGCTCTCCTGGGTGCCCTAGAAGCGCAGGGTGGTTCAGGATTGGTGGGGTACCCGAATCACCCCAGGGTCGTCCACCCCCTATCGGGGAATTTATTTTGTTATATTTTGCATAGTTTATTTTATATTTTATATTTTCATTGTTAAATTAGTCTTGCCATTGTGCACTTTTACTCGACCTTATTGTAAACCCCCACTGTCCCTGTCTTTGTATTGTCCCCTACATGTCGGCCCTTGTGGCTAATAAATGAAATCATTATTATTATTATTATTATTATTATTATTATTATTATTATTATTATTATTATTATTATTCTTTGAGTCTCAGTCATTGATGTTATTTAACAGGAAAGTTTGTTGAAATGAATATCAAGCCACTACCTGCAGCCTCAGATATTGAGGACATATCGGAGGGTTCATGCTGTTCCGAGCAAGCATGACTTTTGAAGTGTTCCAAAAAGCGGGACTGGACCAACTTTCTTTAACCATCCTTGGAAATTCTTTGAGATAGTAACTTCATGGCAGTTCCAAATCCTTTAAGTCCTGGTATCAGTTAATTTTCTACCTCTCCTTCTCTTGCACTCTCGTGTCGAATGGGCAGGCCAGATTCACAATCAGGCACGATCTTTTTTCCTTGTCCAAAACCACCAGGTCAGGTCTATTGTGTCCCAGTTTCTTGTCCGTCTGTATCCTAAAATTGTTTCTATCACCGACTCTGGTTTATGCTCATACCACTTATTATTATTCGGTGAATTGGCAGTATCGGTAGAGGGCTGGACGCCATGCTTTCTAGCATAGTTACGTACCTTTACAGTCTGAGTTCAAATCCCGCCGAGGTTAACTTTGCCTTTCATCCTTACGGGGTCGATAAAATAAAGTACCAGTAATGTACTGGGTATGTGCTGGCCTTGTGCCTAAAGTAGAAACAATTATTATTATTATTATTATTATTGTTATTGTTATTCCTTGAATCTCAGTCATTGATGTTGGTTAACTGGAAAGTCCGTTGGATTGAATATCAAGCCACTACCTGCAGCCTCAGACATTCAGGACGTATCGGAGGGTTCTTGCTGTTCCAAGCAAGCATGCCTTTTGAAGCGTTCCAAAAAGCGTGAAGGGGCCGATTTTCTTTAACCATCCCTGGAAACCTTTGGAGATAGTCCCCAGTGCGCCTATGACAATCGGGATCACTTTGACTTCATGGCAGTTCCAAATCCTTTTCACCTCCCACTTTAGGTCCTGGTATCGGTTAATTTTCTCCCTCTCCTTCTCTTGCACTCTCGTGTCGAACGGGCAGGCCACATCCACAATCAGGCACGATCTTTTTTCTTTGTCCACAACCACCAGGTCAGGTCTATTGTGTTCCAGTTTTTTGTCCGTCTGTATCCTAAAATCCCACAGCACCTTCACCTGACTGTTCTCCATCACCGCCTCTGGCCTATGCTCATACCATTTCTCAGAATGTGGTAGATTGTTTACTTTGCACAGGTGCCAGTGGATCACCCTGCCCATCACATCGTGTCTCCAGCCCTTATAGTGGGTCTGGGCTAGGTGTTTACACTCGGACACAATGTGAGCCACAGTCTCCTCTCTCTCTCCACAGATCCTGCACAGTGGGCTGGCCTCCTCCTTGTAGATATGGTGCTTCAACCACTTCGTTTTGAGGGCCTGCTCCTGCGCAGCCATTAGCATTCCTTCTGTAGCCTTTTTGAGGTCTCCTCTTTTCAACCAGTTCCATGTCTGTGGATCTCTAAATTCAGTTTTCTCAAAGAAGGTACTATGAAGGGATTTTCCCTTAAGGCTGCTCTTCCTCCTTGATGTTATTTCCTCCTTGGACATCCCCTGGCCTACTGTCCCCTCCTTCAGTACAGTTCTGAGCATTGGCTCCTTACTATAGGTCACGTATTTGTATAGGTTGTTTTTCTCCATCTGAACACAGTCCTCTATGCTGATAAGACCTCTTCCACCCTCAGATCTCCTTAGGTAGAGTCTATCGACATCACTCCTCTTGTGGAACATGTTGTAGATAGTCAATAGCTTCCTAGTCTTCCTATCCATTTCTTTTTGTTCAGCAACATTCCATCTCAGAATTCCCGCACTGTACCTAATAATAGACACAGCTCGGGAATTTACTGCGCTTATGGCATTTCTGCTGTTCAGATGTGACTTCAATACGCTCCTTACTCTCCGAATGTATTCAGTTCTTAACAATTCCTTCATTTTTTGTTCTCTATGCCATCAGCCTCCAGAACGCCCAAATACTTGTATCCTTCCTCAGAGTCAATTTCCTTTATCATCTCACCTGTTGGTATCTGGATCCCGTTACTTCTGCTCAACCTACCCCACTTCATCACAATGACTCCACATTTACCAATACCAAACTGCATACATATATCACTGCTGAAAATACGGACAGTGTCAACAAGCACATCCAACTCCTTCTCACTTTTCCCGAAGAGCTTAAGATCGTCCATGAAGAGGAGGTGATTGATGGTAAGCCCTCCCCTTCCCAACTTGTATCCTGCTCTCACTTTTCGCAGCATAATGGTCAAGGGCATCAGGGCAAGGACAAACAACAGAGGGGACAGGCTATCTCCCTGGAAGATACCTCTCTTGATCTTCACGCTTCCCAAGGATACTCCAGTTGATGTCAACTCTGTCTCCCAGGACCCCATACTCCTGCCCAGCAACTGTCTGATGTTATCTGCCACCCTGAAGACCTCCAGGCTTTTGGTGATCCAGGAATGAGGCACCATGTCAAATACCTTTCTGTAGTCTATCCATCCCATGGCAAGATCAGTGTGTCTCCTCCTGCAATTCCCCATTACCATCTTATCAATAAGCAACTGGTCCTTTGTACCACGTGACTTCTTTCGGCATCCTTTCTGTTCGTCCGGTAACAAGTTGTTTGTGTGGAGGTGATGGTAGATTTCCTCAGACACAATGCTCGTCAACAGTTTCCACATTACGGGCAGACATGTGATAGGTCTATAGTTGGTAACATCATTACCCTTGATTCGGTCTTTCATTATCAGAACTGTGGTACCTTTTGTCAACCACTCTGGCACCTCAACCGACACCAAGCAGTCATTGAACATGGCCGTCAGCTTCGGGTGGAGGGATGTTAAATGTTTAATCCAATACCCCTGCACACCATCTGGGCCTGGTGATTTCCAGTTGGTTAGTTTTTTGGCTTGCCCCTTAAGAGTTTCAACTGTGATACTCAAATCAGTCTGTTGCTGTGCCTTCTCACCGATCTCCCTCTGTACTGTCTCAATCCACCCTGCCTGGGCATTGTGTCTAACATCCTGCTCCCATATTCCTCTCCAGAATGTTTTAGCTTGTTCCGCCCCAGGGATCAAGTCGTTATTATTATTATTATTATTATTATTATTATTATTATTACTATATATATATATATATATATATATATATATATATATATATATATATATATATATATATATATATATATAGTTATCATTCGGGTGGGTCATGCTGCCAACAAAAAGATACGAAACTGCTGGTTTTCACTTCAATATTTTATAGATTTCCGGTTGGTTGGTTGGTTGGTTGGTTTCATAACCGGACGGTTGTTTATAAATTGTCAAAGCTCATTCATCACATATTCAGTGACCTTCCTAGAGATAAGGTTTCTGTTTTAAACACACACACACACACACACACACACACACGGATGTAACCCATGTGCTCACTCAGCACACAGCACACAGCACATAAAAACAAGTTGGTGTTGGGTAGAACAGCGGAGAGACACAAAATAAGAACCTAGTCATTGTGGAGATCACAGAATGTGTGAAGAAAGAGCTTTGACAATATATAAACAATCTTCCGGTTCTCGAACCAAACAACCAGAGACATATAAAAAATTGAAGTGAAAACCAATAAGTGCGTGTCTTTTTATTGGCAGCATGACCCTCCCAAAGTATAATAATATCTGTTTCAACACGTTACTTCGTCCATGGGTCATTATGATATTTTACACCGGCTGCTATGGATGTTTACAATGTACATTGGAAGGTAATATTTCCTAAATGCTAAATGTTAATTTAAATATTTATAAATGTCATCTGACTTTTTCGAATATTAATAATAACATTCGATTCGTTTACAATTATGCAAACGAATCGAATGTTATTATTAATATTCGAAAAACTCAGATTACATTTATTTTATTCAGACTTGTAGAGCGAAAATTTTCATTTTTATTTTGAAATTAGCGAATCCAGCCATTTACAGCTCGTATACAGGAAACTGACTGGCCAGTCTGCTCATATAGAAATTTGACTGATCAGTGGATCTGCGAATATGCAGATCTGACTGATCAGCCAGTTTGCTAATATGCAAATCAGGCCCATCAGTCACTGTGTATTTTTGACTGACAGTTTGGCAGGTGAACAGTGAGCTCTACTGATGAAGGGCGATACCCAGACGCATTAGTGTCTCAAGAATGAAGGGTTCATTCTACTGATATGGCTATAAAATGGAGGCTTGTTTGCATTGTAAACGAATCGAATGTTATTATCAATATTAGAAAAACTCAGATTATATTTATTGTATTCAGACATGTAGAGCGAACATTTTCTTTTTAAAATATTTATAGATCCCCATGAGCTGTTTTAATGAGAGTATTCTTATTTGGTCTGGCGAAATATGTCGATCAATTAAATATACAATGAACAGCTTTGGTTGTTTATATACATATATATATGTGTGTATGTGCGCACGCGTGCGTGTGTGTGTGCGTGTGTGTGTGTGTGTGTGTGTGAGTTCCTGCGTTCAACTAACTTTGTGTTGTCTAAGTCTTCCTTTATAAATAATATTGGTGATGGTGTGGACGGTCGGTTTGTAAGTATGTTACGTATGTAGTTGTTGGAAAAAGGGTTAATTTAATTATTGGTTATAACTGCGAGACTTGTCTTATTAGATATATAACGGTGGTGGATTGGCAGAGGATCGGAGGCCATGCTTAGACGTATAGAGTTAAGGCCCTTGCCATTCTGAGTTCAAATCCCGCCGAGATTAACTTTGCCTTTCATCATTACGGGGTCGATAAAATAATGTATCAGTAATTCACTGGGTAATTGCTGGCTTTGAGCCAACAGTAGAAACAATTATTAGATATGTAACGTATAAACATATGAAGTGCATATGAAGAGTTAAATAGATTAGCAGTAAAGCATACAGGGTAAAAGAGAGTAGTAGAGTGAGGAGTAAAATATTTGAAGAGTATAAGCTATGAGTAAGTATATGTGTAAATGCAAGATTAATTATGCACACAAACATATCAACGTTTTCATCTACCTCTATATATGAATAGACCCAGTAATTACGGAATACAACTTGTAAATAAAAGTAACAGCAGAAATAATGGAATACTCTTTAATTCATTTACCTCTTCCAACCCATCCCGCCGAGGCCATGTTGGGACACCGCCCTTGATAGAGGGTAAAAGATTATAAATTCCGGAGAATTTATCAAATGGATAGAGGCATACATAATTCAATAATACGTGAATATTATGCATACCAAACGTAGAGCTCAATGATGGATAACTGCGCATTGATGAAGGTATGCGTGTGGGGCGCGGGTTGCTGTAAACACCGGAACTATATTACTTCTAGCGATTTCAGTTTGGAATTGGTTTATCTTGGTAACCTCCTGCGACTTTAGACCGTGTTATTTTGCTAAATAAGTTAATCTATCTAACAGTTTTACGTAAGGGAATTTAAGTGTCATCAAGTTGGGTTAAATGGCCGATACTATCTATATAGTTTGTGAAAGGTGTTCGGGAAATTGTGCGGCAGGTTCCGAAGAAGTCACTTCTCATATTGATCTCTATGGCTTCCGTTATATATAGATAACATCTGTTGCTATAAGCCGCACTCACATATGGATGTACTGTTTTTATTATCGACCCTGATAAGGAGTGCTCTATATATTTATGTTTATGTTTAACTTTCTCAAAGGTCGTGCTGGTAGGTATTTCTATCCTATTAATTGAGTGACGATGCTTGTCCCAACTATACTTAGATATTCTCGTGGTCAATCCTTTGAAAATATATAGTTTATTACTCGTAATTACTCTAAAAACATATACACTGTTCTTCTGAAAGTAGTTATTGTCAAGGGGCAGGTCTCGCGGTTTCTGAAACGACAGTCCCTGGTTGCTACGCGTGTTGTATTGATGGTCCAATTGTTGATGCGTCAATGGGAAACGTCAGGTTGTATCATTCTAGGTCTCAAGGGTGTGTTCGGAGATGCGAATTTATTAGTAAACATATCTAATTGGTTACTTATATTGTTCCAACTGTGCTGGTTACCTGCTATGTTTATAATTTCACTATGACCTTTTCTTAATTTTACCAGGTTCATCTTAGGCATGTTTGGGGCTAGTTTCTTAGTTTTCGTTAGGATAGTTTTAACGTATGTTTATTAAGAGTTGAAATGAACTTATGGGATTTGTGAAAATATCTTTTAAAATATTTGAAGAAAAGCTAGCAATGCTGGTCTCAGGTCCGGCGAGTATGGTGGTGTATACTAGTCAATATATATATATATATATATATATATATATATATATATATTTGGATTTAATGCTCTGAAATAGCGATATATATGTGAAGACAAACATAGAATATTCGAAAATATTCTGTATGTTTATAATAAACATTTTGAAGACCTAATCGCTATAGAATAGAATACGTCACGTATTACAATTTGAGATTCTCGATAAAAGCAAGGGAAGTAACCTACGCGTTTCATTCTCATTAGAAATCATCAGGATTACATATCCAGTGCTTTTATCGAGAATGACACAGCTAGAGACTTATAGAATACTTAGCTGTGTACAGGAACTGGTTTGAAAGAGCGGTTGGCGGTCCGGCAGAAATTATAATTTGGATTTAATGCTCTGAAATAGCGATATATATGTGAAGACAAACATAGAATATTCGAAAATATTCTGTATGTTTATAATAAACATTTTGAAGACCTAATCGCTATAGAATAGAATACGTCACGTATTACAATTTGAGATTTTCGATAAAAGCAAGGGAAGTAACTTACGCGTTTCATTCTCATTAGAAATCATCAGGATTACATATCCAGTGCTTTTATCGAGAATGACAGAGCTAGAGACTTATAGAATACTTAGCTGTGTACAGGAACTGGTTTGAAAGAGCGGTTGCCGGTCCGGCAGAAATTAGAATTTGGATGTAATGCTCTGAAATAGCGATATATATGTGAAGACATTCTGCCGGACCGGCAACCGCTCATTCAAACCAGTTCCTGTACACAGCTAAGTATTCTATAAGTCTCTAGCTGTGTCATTCTCGATAAAAGCACTGGATATGTAATCCTGATGATTTCTAATGAGAATGAAACGCGTAGGTTACTTCCCTTGCTTTTATCGAGAATCTCAAATTGTAATACGTGACGTATTCTATTCTATAGCGATTAGGTCTTCAAAATGTTTATTATAAACATACAGAATATTTTCGAATATTCTATGTTTGTCTTCACATATATATCGCTATTTCAGAGCATTAAATCCAAATTCTAATTTCTGCCGGACCGGCAACCGCTCTTTCAAACCAGTTCCTGTACACAGCTAAGTATTCTATAAGTCTCTAGCTGTGTCATTCTCGATAAAAGCACTGGATATGTAATCCTGATGATTTCTAATGAGAATGAAACGCGTAGGTTACTTCCCTTGCTTTTATCGAGAATCTCAAATTGTAATACGTGACGTATTCTATTCTATAGCGATTAGGTCTTCAAAATGTTTATTATAAACATACAGAATATTTTCGAATATTCTATGTTTGTCTTTATATATATATATATATGCACGTGCACACACACTCATATACTTATACACATACATAGTCGTAATAATACATACACATGTCGTAATTCTTGCATACATTTGGCCGTAACTCCAGAGAACGTCTACTCGCGTCACCGTTACACCATTCACTTTTTGATCGTAAAGTTTTTGAAATATTTACATTCGTTTCTCCGGATTGATATCCCTCAGTTTCAGAAAATTCTGCTTTTAGATGAAAGCAAAATTTGTTTCCTTAAACTTTTAATCTCTGTTAATAACACCGCCAACATTGATATGTATGTATGTATGTATGTATGTATGTATGTATGTATGTATGTATGTATGTATGTATGTATGTATGTATGTATGTATGTATGTATGTATGTGGGCGTGTGTGTATTTTAATTATGTAATTCTAACCTTTGTTAGTGAGTAGTGTATCTGTATCAACATATGTTAGTTATGTAAAATATCTATAGGTACTGAACATTAATATTTTTTTTCAGAGATAAATTTTAATAACGTCATGGGGCTTACATAACTATTAAGATGTTTCTAACAATATTTGTATGCTATTGTTTACTTTTACAACCTTTCACCGAACTCCTCTGATTTGTAAGGTATATAGGATTTGTATTTAATTAATTTGGAGGAGTTTCTTCTAACAGCAATAGAGTATCTGTGTTACTCTAACGAAACGGTTTGTTAATATTTGTTCATATTTGTTAATATTTGTTAATATTTGTTCTTTATACATACATACAAACACACACACACACACACACACATATATATATCTATATATATCTATCTATCTATCTATCTATCTATATATATATATATATATATATATATATATATATATATATATATATATATATATATATATATGTGTGTGTGTGTGTGTATGTGTGTATATATGTATATATGTCATATGATGTCATGGTCATTTATGTCTAGCATTCGAATCTAATAGATATTTGATGTAACTTATTTCCCAGTTGTCAAAGTAATGCCGTGATATATGAATGTAGTTTTCTTACTTCCGTTTTGCATATATTTGATTAAGTTGTGAAGATTCTATCGTTTTTAGGAGATAGTGCATTTAGTTAAATTAATGGGTAATTGCAAAGTTCTGATGTCAAGGGTCAAATTCTAATATATTAATGGAGTTTGAGCAGATCGTTGAAAATTGCATTTTTCATAGCTTTCTTTTAACATATGGAAGTTAAATAGATAATTTCAAATTTCTTCATCTTGGTTATATATCCATTGACGTATATTTTACTAAATCATGTATTCCTTTTAGTGTCGGAATTATACCTGATTTTTTAACAACACTGAGTCTGAAAATGCGTTGATATTAACACACACACACACACACACACACACACACACACACACACACACACACACACACACACACACATACACACACACATACACACACGCACACGCACACACATACACACACACATATATAAACACACACACACGTATGTGTATATATATATATATATATATATATATATATATATATATATATATATATATATATATATATATATATATAAGTGTTGAAGTTTCCATGGAAAAAGTAAAAGGAATGAAGAGTGCTCTATGTAAGTAGTTTATTGCTTTATCAGACGAACGAATGCGGACGTCTCTTGTGTTCGTCTCGTTCAGGAAACCTCGGGTAATGAAGTAATTATACTGTGTTGTTTATTATACATTAAATATATATATATATATATATATATATATATATATATATATATATATCACATAAGAAACGGACAATCAGTGGGGCGACTAATAAATATTATTCGTCGCACCACTGATTCTCTATTTATTACGTGATATTATACTCTGCTCTGTAAGAGCATCGAGTTCTCAAACGGCTTACCGCTTATGGACGCTTTAAGAATCCCACACCAATTATATAAATATATATATATATATATATATTTGAAAAAAGGAAAAGAATGACTTCATTTGTAGTTCTAAATAATTTGATTTAATTTTATAATATTATAATAATATGAGTTGGTAGATCTAGTAAGTTCTTTGTTAACTTCGGCTAGAAGAATTTTTTAAGATTCCTGGATATATATATATTTATATATATATATATATATATATATATATATATATATATATATATATATATATATATATATATATATGTGTGTGTGCGTGTGTGTGTGTATACAATCTGTTGATCTGAAGTTGGGAAATGGGCTTCATTTGAATTGAAGTAAGGGAGTGTTGCACACATCGTCTGCCCCTCTCTCTCTCGTACGGTCCTATTGTGAGGACCACACACATAATATCCGCATGTATGTGTATATATATATATATATATATATATATATATATATATATATATATATATAAAATGTATGTTGCGTAGAATACCAGTGGTTAGAATTGATCGCTTCTGTTAGTAGAACATTATTAAATAAATTAAATCACTCCACGCTGTGCAAGTCATTCATCGTAGATGTGGTATCCCGTGGCTGGTGTCGGAATGACTTTAGTTTTTCATTTAAAAACAACAGATGGTCGGGCTAGAAATATTATTTAAAATTTTAATGTTTCAAGAATACTATACTTTCTTTACAATGACCTAGTTATGCCATTCGATCATGCTGCATGACTTAGGCAATTTCCTCAGTTGTGTGTTGCAAAATCATCACAATGCTAAAACACCAAGTACATTCGATTCGGCGCTTCATCTCCGAATCAAATCTATTCTCTATTCCCTGTTAGTGTTTGCTGTAATCTTACTATCACGTAACTAATTTCACAATCCACAGCTGCTGGAATCGCATAAGTTTTGTATCATGGTTGGATGATATTACATGGCCATGAAATGCGTGTTGTGTTTTTGCAACATTAAAATCTTAAGAATATGTTCAGTCCGGCCGTCTCATGTTTTTAAATATATACATATATATATATATATATATATATATATATATATATATATTTAATACTCCCAAATATTTTCGAGTTTAAAAAACTACTATCAGAGGAGCGTCCTTTAAGACATACACAGGGATACTCCCTTGATAATGTGTGTTTAAACCCGTAATATTTGGGATTATTAAATTTGCTAAGGTAAGATTCTATTGTTATCTTGGCACCTTTAATTTTCTAATGCATTGTATGCTTTTCAAAATTATTTGAGCTTATATATATATATAAATATATATATATATATATATATATATATATATATATATATATATATATATATATACATATACAGTTAAATGTGACTACATTTATATTACTTGAACGCGTTAGTATTTTTTCTAGTGAGCCGGCTTATTGTATATTTCTGCTGATGTTCATCTTTCAAAACTTATGTATCGCCTGTGTTGTAATAACTGTTTCTACTTTAGGCACAAGGCCAGCAATTAACCAGTGCATTACTGGTACTTTATTTTATCGACCCCGTAAGGATGAAAGGCAAAGTCAACCTCGGCGGGATTTGAACTCAGATCGTATAGGGACGTAACTATGCTGGAAAGCATGGCGTCCGACCCTCTTTTGGCACCGCGACATGATTTAAACTGTTATTTGAATTGTTTTAATCATTTATTTTCTAACTCTTTGGCATTTAAATATAGTTATATCTGTTCTTACAATTATGCATGCTATGTTCTCTAATTGTGGAAATAATGTCAAAAGTGACAACCTATCAGGCTTCTGAACGTGTTTGTATTCAGATTTTTGAAGGTGTATTTACCGCTGAGGAAATGACATATGGCTTAAAATGATACGTTGTATTTTTATTCACGATCTTCCCCTTGGCGATTATTCAATCACTTCGGAGAAAATAGAATTTATGTGTTTCTTGTTAATGGGCTTTGGACAGTTTGTCATTTTGTTACATTTTTCCTGCTTGTTTTTAATTCCGAATTTTAATAATATTTAAGAAGTAAAGATATATCACAACTGGCCTTGTTAATTTTCTTTTGTCCAGTTGTTTTATAAATAAACTCTTGTAAAGTGTGTTTTTTTTTAGTTGAGTTAAGGTATATCAAGTTATATATTATATTAAGTTTTAATGAAAAGCTGTTATATTTTGCCGTGTCATATTTAAAAGGCACATTCGCTGTGTTATATCATGGATATGTATAAATATATGACTGCATCAATCCGTTTGCGTGAATTTACTATTATTGGAGTCGCAAATGCAACATATGACACATTGAAAAAATTGCAAAATTTGCTGGGGAAGCAAGTATGGATTTTTTTAAATTATCATGCAACTAAACACACTTTTCTTAGTTTACAGCGGCTCAGAGCATTATATTATATTATATACATATACACATACATACATACTTATATACATACATACATATATATATATATATATATATATATCACATACTCATATATCACATACATATACATATACATACATACATACATACACACACACATTATATATATATATATACAATGATATCATACCTTATCAGTTGACTTTTCTTGGGTAGTCAAGAAAATTCAACTGATAAGGTATGATTACCTTGGCTATGTCAACATTTATAAAACACTTTTTGTATTTTATCTGATGAAAGCCTACCAAAGTTTTGTTGGTACCCTTTAAATATATAGAATAAATATGGTTTTATAAATATAGTTACCATTTATTTAATATCATTGAATATTTACTCCAGAAACTGTCGAGTCCTCTGAATCAGTTATAAACATTTATATTTGTTGTATTACAAACACATTGAATATCCCTTCTACTTATATATATATATATATATATATATATATATATATATATATATATATATATCACATACTCTGGTATGTAAGAGCATCGAGTGCTCAAACGGCATACCGCTTCGGACACTTTGAGCATCCCACACCAAATATATATCCCGTTAAGTGTTTGCTTAAACTTTAGTCTGTTTTTTTTAATATATATATATATATATATATATATATATATATATATATATATATATGTAGATAAATCTACCAAGAGTTTACGGTAGTGTCCAATCCGTATGAAGAACTCAATGTAATCCGGATATCATGGAAAGAAGAGATGCAATGAAAAATCACTTTCGGTGAAAGATAAACGGAATACAGAGTCAAGATAAAATATTAAAAAAATAATGAATAAAACAATGAAACAGTTCCTTATATTAAACAAAAAAAGTTCATTATTTAACGATCGTTTCTGGGATATATATGTGTTAGAATTGGCATGCATATTCAACAGATCTATGTACAAAATTATACAAAATTATACAAACTATCAAAATTAAATATACATACCAAACACATATATATGCCGTCTTCAGAAATAATGAAATATATTTATTGATAATAACAACAATTCAAAATTTCAGCTCTGTTTGGGAACAGAATTCAAATTGACCAATGAAAATACAAAAAGTTTATGCAGTTAGGTGTGTGTATATACATGTAATTAACTTCGTTCACAGATATGCATAAAGATATGTGTTCACATGCATACGCATGCCAAAAAGATGTATGTAAATACAAAAATTCAAGGCTAATGTCTCTGTAAGTTTATAATCTACAGATAAAATGCGTATAGATACATAATTATAAAATAAATATATACACACATTCATATACTCACACATATTCGTACACTCACACACACACGCGCGTATACGCATAAACATACACATAACTACGAACATACATACACACATACACCCCCACACACATATATATGTGTATATACTATTATCACAAGCATATGGACATTAATGCACGCACATAAACACTGCCACACATATTTAGATCCAGATACAGAAATTAGGTGTGGGGGGGGGGGGGTCAGTATTCAACGGTGTCAGCAGACTGCCTATTTATAAATGTATCTATAAACTTAGAAATAAAAAGAAAAGAAAAAAGAAATATATCAAGAAAATATATATATATATATATATATATATATATATACACACATACACACACACACACACACATATACATATATATATATATATACACATATATACACACATATATACATATATATATACACACACATATATACATATACATACACATACATATATATATACAAACAAGTAAAATATAAAATATACATCGATATACATGCATATACACATATATATATATACACACACAGATACACACACATACATATACATACATATACATACACATATATACAAACACATACATACACATACATATACATACACATACCATATAAATAAACATACACATACACACACGCATACATATAGAGACACATATATATACACATATAAATACATAGTCATATACACACATACACACACATATATATATATATATATATATTTTTTACACACATATACACACACACGCATACATATATATATATATATATATATATATATATATATATATATATATATACATTCACAACACACGTATATATATACACACACACATATATATATATATATATATATATACACATATATATATATACACATATATACATATATATATATATATATTTCTGTATCTGGATCTAAATATGTGTGGCAGTGTTTATGTGCGTGCATTAATGTCCATATGCTTGTGATAATAGTATATACACATATATATGTGTGTGGGGGTGTATGTGTGTATGTATGTTCGTAGTTATGTGTATGTTTATGCGTATACGCGCGTGTGTGTGTGAGTGTACGAATATGTGTGTGAGTATATGAATGTGTGTATATATTTATTTTATAATTATGTATCTATACGCATTTTATCTGTAGATTATAAACTTACAGAGACATTAGCCTTGAATTTTTGTATTTACATACATCTTTTTGGCATGCGTATGCATGTGAACACATATCTTTATGCATATCTGTGAACGAAGTTAATGACATGTATATACACACATCTAACTGCATAAACTTTTTGTATTTTCATTGGTCAATTTGAATTCAGTTCCCAAACAGACCTGAAATTTTGAATTGTTGTTATTATCAATAAATATATTTCATTATTTCTGAAGACGGCATATATATGTGTTTGGTATGTATATTTAATTTTGATAGTTTGTATAATTTTGTATAATTTTGTACATAGATCTGTTGAATATGCATGCCAATTCTAACACATATATATCCTAGAAACGATCGTTAAATAATGAACTTTTTTTGTTTAATATAAGGAACTGTTTCATTGTTTTATTCATTATTTTTTTAATATTTTATATATATATATATATATATATATATATATTGAATAACAAAATAAATTCGGTATGTATTTTATAAACTCCAGATTCTACAAAGTCAGATATCAGAATTAAAAGTGCACATTCAAGAATTTTGTTAATGAACATTTGTATATACTCCGAAAATAATAACTGCCGAACATGAAATAATTCTTTCAAAAGAATTGTAGATATAGAAACACCAGTTTCATTACAATTATACAAGACCATACGAAATAGTGTAATAAGGCAACAAATAAATATATATACATATATATATATATATATTTATATATATATATATATTTATATATAATATAAAACGAAAAATCAGTGATGCATCTGAACTCAATTTATTGTGTGTAACAATTGTGTCGCCGGCGGACAGCTCGAGGCGCGATCATTGTGTGGATTTGTCTGATTCTGGACCCGCAGGTTCGACGGAAACGTATAATGATTTCGGAGCATATTCCCTCACTGGAGTATCTGACCCTATGGACCAGTATATATATATATATATTTGTTTATTCGTTGTAATATTTCATTATTTCGTATGGTCTTGTATAATTGTAATGAAACTGGTGTTTATTTTGAAAGAATCATTTCATGTTCGGCAGTTATTTTCGGCGTGTATACAAATGTCCCTTTTCAAAATTCTTGTACGTGCAATTTTAATTCTGATATTGACTTTGTAGAATCTGGAGTTTATAAAATACATACCGAATTTATTTTCTCCTTCATTATAAGGAAGAATGATATTTCGAATCATCCATTGATATAATACGTGAACAATATCACTTTATGCATTCATATATAACAATAATGTTAGTTTGGGTGTTGGAGAATGTAATATACCAGTGAAGGATTGACAAATCAAATGTAAGCGTGTGGATGGAAACGGTATTTAAAAACTTTTTCAACATGCAAATACGAAGAGAGTGAATGAATGCGATATTGCAATTTTAAAATCATTAAAAAATTCTGATATGTGAACTTCTGAAACGAGGTTAATATCTCTTCGAATATTGTAGCAACTCGTAAATATTATTGAAATGTTTTTATGTGTAAAGGTTCAGTTTTAAATGAAGAAAAGGATTGGTATATCCTACACAATTTGTATTTAATAATCAATTAAAGGATTTAATTTGTTGATCATATTTCGGTTAGATGGACAAGTATATAAACAATTTATTAAAAGGCCTTAATATTTTTAGGACTTCATTTTTTTTCCAATATAACTGTTTGTAGTATTTCAAAGATAGTAAAAACTGACGGAAATAACGTATACCAGAATAATGAGAAACAGCTTTTAAAAAAATAAAATAATATTCTATATATTTTACATATTTGGCATGAGCAAATTTGGTCAGGTCATCATATGATTTTTAAAAATATTATTGCTGCTAATCCCTACGTAACAAGGGAAATAAATGAGAATATTCCGTTAATAATAAAATAATCTGAAAATTATATTTTTTCTTCACGGACCTATACAATCGACTATTTCACAAATATTTTATAGTGAAATTTCATGGGTTGTGTGGCTTTGTTTGATAGCAAAAATTTTATTTTAAATGTTAATCTCATAAACGTTTCGTAGACGTTCGAATCGTAAATATGATATTTTGGCAAAATTCCAACCATGATTTAAAACATATCTTCTTTTAAAACCTATTTAATTAAATGACGCGTTACACAAATTCTATAATAATTCGCAGAGTTGCCACAAATCGCTATTTCCTGATTATATTCATCTTCATATAGTAATGATTAACTGAAACCTAATTCTAGATATATATTATCTTCTTTTTTAATTACGCATATAAATGGTAAAATTATTTTGCGGCAATGCCTGCATTAAAACTCTCATTTTAACCTAGATACATTGATATATACTGGAAAATCTGAGGAAAGAAACTCTGTTACTAGATCAACATGATTGCTGGTATTCTTTCTACATATAAGAAGCAGCAAAAACTTTCCTGTTGAATTCATTTGAATTTTTTACTGCTCCATTCAACTGTAGATAT
Organism: Eledone cirrhosa; assembly: GCA_964016885.1. Taxonomy (NCBI): domain Eukaryota; kingdom Metazoa; phylum Mollusca; class Cephalopoda; order Octopoda; family Eledonidae; genus Eledone; species Eledone cirrhosa. The sequence continues at coordinate 43,131,846 of OZ024743.1, forward strand.
TTCCCTGTAATTTTCAGTATACGTAATTACAACTGTATATCTTTCACACAAAGTAATTATATAGAGGTAAAAATATGGATGCCAATGATATAATTCATGTGTTAATGCTATAAGTATATATGTATATATGTATATAGAAAAAAAAACACACATGTATACATATACACATGCATACACACACACACGCACACACAGACACACACATACGCACACACACACGTATACACATACACACACACACACACACACATATATATATATATATATGTATGTATGTAAGTTTGTATGTATGTATGTGTTGTGTGTGTATTTGTGAAATCTGTAAATGAAATAATATACGATTTTCTTTACGAATAGACATGTGAAAGCCTTTAGCTGTGAATATTAAAAGTGATGGCGGCACCTGCCTAGCCCCAGCGGAAACCAAGTGTAGGGAGTAGGTGACAGCTGTTTCTGGCTGTTCGGTCGTTGTCAAGACGACGCACCCCTTTCCTTACTTTATAAACTAATATAAGGCCTAAACATATAGATTTAAAGCTTATGTAACTACGCTGATTAGGCTCATTTCCATAGGGAGCGTTAGGTTGGCTCAGCTTGAACGAGAAATATAATTAAGGTGTTCTCTCCGAAATAGCTCTCTGTCCTGGATTAAAATATTATTTGTGAATAATAGCATGGCTATCCAAAAAAGTGATAATCATCATTTTCACGCTGGATCGGCTCATTAATTATTTCTTCGGTCAAGGACACGTTTCCGTGTGCCAGTCCTCATTTTGCCATTTTCCCTGTGGATCGTACTCTAACACCCATAATTCATCCCCTGTTATAACTTTATCTGAGAAACATCATCCAAAATCACGTCTTTCTAGCAAATACAGTATGATGAATCAAACGATTTAGTACAGGAGTGTAAATATATCTCTATTATCTTAACCGTAATTTAAGCACGAAATAAATTTTATTTTTCTGAACTCATAATCACAGTCCATAGCGTATTTATATAACATTACATTAGGTTAAGATAGGCAATGGAGTAGAATTTCCAAATACCGTGTTACTTATTCCGTAGTTATCAAGATACATAAGAGCATATCAACCACAATAATACGCATCATTTATCTATAATTATCCACGCATCCGTTTATTAATTACAGGTGTGTAAAATTGTATTAATATTAATATATATATATAGTAATAAGAATATTTATATTCATATATGTTTAATATAATTATAAATATGGTGGGTAGAACTAAGTACTAAGTATAAATATGGCGGGTAGAACTAAGTACTAAATACTTTTTTCAAAAGGCTCAATGCAAATGTTCAAGTGTATTACACAGCCGAGATGCAAAGTGTTAAAACGATCAAATTTTAGTTTAGAACATTTATTTGCTGACAATTGTTTCTTCCAGAGGGAAGTCTGGAATCATCGGAGCATAGGGAATGTCAAAACATGTGACTAAAATCCTAGTCATTCAGGACATTTAGGGTAGATAATTGTTGTTAGTGTCATAGACATCATGTGGAGAGTCAGGAGTTAAGAAGATGTTATGCTTAAGAGAACGCAATTACAGGCAGCACTGGTTGAATGTGTAAGAGGTATAAGGAAAAAGTACAGACAGAAAATATATAATATATCTTAACATTGGAGAACAGTTATGGGTGTACATTGCAGGAGTCAATAAATCAATAAGGCATGTCTGAGGAAAGAGTTATAATGCAGTTGAAATAAACATATTTCGTGTGGGATATTAAAGCAAGTTATAAGTGTGAGAAATGTTTAAGATAGCGTGCAATATGTTAGAAAGACATGTGGTGATAATGTAGGTATATGTTATGTGTGGTGTAATGCAAAGCACGTGAATTGGATAGGTGATTTTCATTCAAGTGTGTTTGTGTTGTAGTTCGTATGTATGTGTGTATGTTGGTGTGTAACTCACATCTATTAACCATGGAATTATTTTGAGTCGTTTATAGTTAATAGGTGTCTGTTTGTTAAATGTGAATTCCACCGAATTACAGGCTATGTTGTTATAGTAGGTATATTATATTATGCATTTTTATCTAAAAATTATCTTTTCTAGGGTTTGTATTAACCGTTATTAAGTTGATGGTAAACCGTTAGCTTGCTTAATTTTATGAACTTACACAAGATGTTGTAAAGGGAGGTAATTAAGGTTGCTGACAAATTGAGGGTTGTTTTATTATTGTTATAGTGTTCTAAATTAATCTTTATAGAGTATATAAAATATTATTATTGTTTATTAATTATATAATTGTTATCTTTTCAACCTGTGTGGAGGGAGGTAAAAAATATTTTTAATTATTTTATTATAACTAGATAGTGTTTACATAGTTAGTATATGTATATATAATATAAGGTATATATAAATGTGTGAGAATGTATATATATATATATATATACAGATTGTGCAGAGAGAGTTGACATTTTTTTATGACAGGATAGGGAGTTGCATAATCTATACTAGAGTAATTGGTGTTATATACACTGTTCTCTGCTATTTAGTTGGTGTTGTATATTGAGAGTATATTAGAGTGTCTATATTATTTAATTATTAGGCATGTGTATTGGCAGTATCGGTAGAGGGTCGGACGCCATGCTTTCCAACATAGTTACGTCCCTTTACGATCTGAGTTCAAATCCCGCCTAGGTTGACTTTGCCTTTCATCCTTACGGGGTCGATAAAATAAAGTACCAGTAATGCACTGGGTAACTGCTGGCCTTGTGCCTAAAGTAGAAACAATTATATTATTTAATTATTCTAATTGTATAAGGTAAGCGATCAAACAAGGGGTTTATTGGCTGTATATAGGTTAGTGTGGATTTTTAATTAAGGTGTAGTCCTATATTTATGAAGATCTAATTGGATAAATTTAAAGGTGGCGGTCTAGTATTATCTCCGACATTGGTTTTTATTTTTATTATTATTATTATTATTATTATTATTATTATTATTATTAGATGAGGGCGGTGGATTGGTAGTATCGGTAGAGGGTCGGACGCCATGCTTTGCAGCATAGAGTTACATCTCTTTATGATCTGAGCTCAAATCCCGCCGATGTTAACTTTACCTTTCATCCTCATGGGGTCGATAAAATAAAGTACCAGTTAATTGTTGCGAAACAAATTTAAGATTTGAAATTTAAATTTGTCCGCGTATCACGGCTATTGCCAATATAGGTTTGTTTTTATTGATTTATTATTTTAAATCGAGACAGGCAGACTGTATTAATTTAATTAGTATTTTTCAATCTAGCTAACTTTGTCATTTGCAATACAAACACTTATATACTTGTATTAGTGTTTATCCCTATCATATATTCATTTGTATATATATATATATTAATACAATTTTATAAATATACATGTGGTAAAATGTTGATCAATTAGCATAGTGGTAATAATAACCACGCCACGTAACAAAGGAGTCACGAGCTTGATCCGTGTATATATCCGTGAATACATTTAAACTTCCACCGTATGTGTCGGGAAGATATTCTCGCTATATAAAATTACACTTGAATTATTAATTTTGGAAATTTTCTCTAGATGAGTATTAATAAATTAACTATTAGCTGTCTCTTAATTTCACGCTTGATACAATTTTATAAAACAATTAAATGAACGTGTTACAAGAGATAAGTTTCATTCAACTATGAAAAAAAGACGTCACTAGCATGGGATTTAAAACTGCATAGATATATTTTTTCATGGATATCAATAACAATTACTTTATATGTCAATAGATAGTGATGTTGCCGTTACGGAATCATTATTTTCGAATACTTAGAAATATGGTATCTTTGCCAGGCTTCAATCACAGGTATTTTTTTTTAATAACACAAAATATATTTTCTTGTGAAGAATACTTACTATATCATGTAACCAAAATACTGTTAACATTCGCAAATTTTCCACCGATCGATATTTCTCCATTCTTTTCAGCTTCATTAAGTAATCCGTCAATTTTAATAAGGATGTAACATGACTAACCATTGCTTCGTTCTAGATAAATATCTCATTTTCTTATTCAATTATTATTGTAGATTTGAAACGCTATTTAGAAGCAATGCGTAAATTACAAACTCAAAGTTTAACCTAGATAAACTGATATAAAATCTGCTAAAATAACGTTTCCCGCGTTCTTCGTGAATGTTTATATATATTTTTTCCGCGGAAAAATTTTAATTGAATATTTTCTGCTGAATTGTACATTCTTCAATTCAACTATTACCTTTTCCTGTAATTTCCAGTGTTCATAATTACAGGTGTTTACCGATCCACACAGAATAATTGTATATAGAAATATATTGAAGCTATAACTAAATGAATACAGGATTATATTGTCGCTACACACATATAAAAATATAATTCACAGATATATAATTATATATTAAATAAAATGTATGACGCCAATACTAATTAATAGGAAGTGATACAAGCATCTGTTTGTTATATCCATTCAGAGAAACGAGTAAATATAGATGGTGATGAATAAGTAAAATAAAGCAGCATATACTACCTTTTAACACACGATTAGGTGTTATTGATAAACGTATAAAATACAGCATGTCCTACACTATCGATAAAATATACCTCTCTCTACACACTCTCTCTCTCTCTCTCTCTCTCTCTCTCTCTCTCTCTCTCTCTCTCTCTCTCTCTCTAGCTCTCTCTCTCTCTCTTTCTCTCACTCTCTCGCTCTCTCTCTCTCTCATATATATATATATATATATATATATATATATATATATATATATATATATATATATATATATATATTGTTAAATAAGATAACAAAGATGAGTGGTTACTCTTTCATCATGTTTATTGATTGGTGACGCGCGTTTCGCCACTGACAGGCTCAAGGTTCGATCTGTATCGATCTGACCTGACTCTGTAACCGCGGTTCGTCAGACCCCTTGTAATGTTAATGGTCTTCCTCCTCCAGTGTGTCCATGCAGGGTCTCCCACAGGAGCACTGAGTGCAGTGTCAACTCTGGATGTCGGTGAGCATGTCCAGCTAACCTCAGTAACCTCTGTGTCACTTCCGAGCTGACTTTTGGGAGGCTCCCGTACAGCTCTGACCCTTTCATCCTCAGTGAACATATAAACAAAGTTTTATCGAAAACCGAGGTGAGCCCCGAGTGTATTAAGCATTTATAGAATAATGAGAAAAGCTGAACGGAAAAAAACATCTGCCAAATTAGCAAAATGCCATCGATAACGAAGTCAAGTAACACTTAGCTGGAATAAACGGCTAGAAATATGTTGACCAAGAGAAGCGATAACTAGAGACGAGCAAAAATAGAAAATGGAAAAATGAAGATGATCGATACAATATCACACAAACATCATTTTAGGTTAGCAGCGCTCTTAAAGGAATGTAGTTTCCCAAAAATCTAAAATGGAAGGTAAATCGTTTAATGGAACTGAACGTCTCACTCCCGTTGCATAATAACTAGAGAGGGCGGATTAGCGAATTAGTTAAGTGGGCGTTGACTGGGGAAGTCTTCAACAACAAAGAGTGGGTCTCCTTGAAAAGGGATGTCAAACTAGAATCCGTTATGTTAAGGAGCACTGTAGCGATACAAAAAAAAAAAAGATTTGGTTAGAAAGGTGATTAGCAAAAGCATCGCAACCAGCATGCAAGCGGCCAGAGATAGGGCATGTGCCATGAGATACGAGGGGACAAATGTCGTTCAATGGACTGAGTGTTGGAGGTGTGGCGTTGCAACAAAGCCACGATCCAGTTTTGCACACCACGACGGACGCATGTTAGTCAATCCCGAGCATAAGTGTGCAGTTTTCAGCTTCAGTTCCCTCAACTGCTCGGGAGCAGTGGTTGGCCCGTTCGTGGAATGGCTTTCAGTCCTTACTTCGTCAGTCGTGTACGTGTCTCGCCGAAAAACAATTAAAAGCTGCTAAATTACGGGAGATGGTTTAGGAAGTGACCCTCATTCCAGGACAACCCCAGGCCTTTGTGGAGATCGGGTGGTTCGATCTCCTTGTTTGTTAATGTGTTATTTCGGGAACTCCATTAAATCATGCTTGTGGCTTTTACATTTGTGGTTCATACGCCTTGAAGGCAGCTCCTCATAATGTTGTTTCATGTTTGGGTGCCATTTGCAGCTTCATAAGTGACTGTGACATTTGAAGATGCTGGTGGCAAACATCTCCCCTTTTCTCTTAAATTCCTCTCGTTGTGCCATACGGACAATCTTCCTTTTTTCATCTTATTAACACAACGTTCAGTGTTTGTGGTATTGGTTTTTCAGATCTTGGGAGTTTTCGTTTCGTTGGTTGTTCCGCTGGTAGTGGTAGCCTTGTTGGTATTGTTGTGGATGTAACTTTGCTTGTGTGTGTTTAGTGTTTGCAGATTCTGTTGTGTGTGTCATGTTTGGACTTTTAATATTTATGTGCACTCTGGCAAAGTGCCCCTTCGTGACACAGGTGTGTGTAGCGATCATATGCGATATAACATAATCAACATGATAAGTGAAGAGATTTTCCCATCGGTAGTAACATTAGCCCGTATTAAAGTACATCTCAACAGACTGTCATCCTCTTTGATAGTTACTATTGAAGCCAGTAATAGGAATATAGGCAGCCTTAGAATCAAGCTTAATCCACAAACCAACAACAGATTAGAACTCATCAGAAAGCACATAACTTTTGACATGATAACGCATTCACCGATAATAGTGAACTCATAGAGAACATTAGAACCAGACACACAAAATTTGACTTAAACTCTCGGGAAAACACAGCCCGAACATATAATTCAATCCAGAATGCCCAAATTATCAACATTATACCAACTTGACACAGCATTCGTATCTAGAAATGTTGACGTAAAAACTGAAACAACAACATGCAATATTCGAGAGGAACACTCACACAAGCACACACAACGCTACACACATGTCAGTCCAGATGCGTCCTTCTCTCGACATTTCCGGCAGCTAAACATAAACCGTCACTTGCAAATAAAGGAAATAAAATGGTGAGCCTATAAGAAATAAAGTATGAATTCCGGGCCAGTTTCTTATTATAGTCTTACAAAGAGGGAATTTTAGCCCCGACGTATTTGTACAGGTAAATATATTAATATGGGATACTGTAGAAACATATTCGTTGCCTTCAATTGATTACAAAACCTACCGTCCATTTTGTATATATATATATATATATATATGTGTGTGTGTGTATATATATATATATATGTATATATATATATATATATATATATATATATATATATATATATATATATATATATATATATATATATATATATATATATATATATATATATATATATATATATACAATATTAAATAAATGGAAAACTATATTTATAAAACCATATCTATTTCACTATATATATTTCGGGGATATCATATTAACAATATGCTATGCCCTCATCAGACAAAATACAATATAAACAGTTTTATAGATAAATATATTCGACATACCGTAATAAACATCAACTTCATTTGAAGAGGTTTACGCTAGCAGTGAAAATACAGAGAGAAAGAAAGAGAGAAAGAAAAGAGGGAAAAACGAAAGAAAGAAAGACAAAACGAAGAAAAGGAAGAAAAAGAAGAAAAAGAAAAAGAAGAAATGCATGGAACAAAACAGAGAGATGGAAAAATAGATAAAGCGAAGAGCTTCATGCAAAGAGACAGAAAGATATATATATATAGAGAGAGAGAGGAAACAGAGATAGACACACATATACACATAGAAAATTAGGTAGGAATCCTCAGTCACTGAAGAGGTCACGGAGTGTGTGACGAAAGGACAATGACTATATATAAACAACTATCTGGTTGTGGAACCAACCAACCAACCAGAAATGTATAGGTTTGTAGATTTGTAAATTTATAAATTTATAAATATATAATAAATTGAAGTGAAAGCAATGGTGCGTGTGTTTCTTATTGGCAACATGACGCTCCCAAAGTATAACAATATCGGTTTCAACACACGATTTCAGATAAAGAATCTTGCTAAACAAATTCAGAAACGAAATATATATATATATATATATATATATATATATATATATATATATATATTAGATATACCTGAAAAATGCGCAAGCTCAAAAGAGCCACGTAATGTTACAATAAACCTTCAAAAGTGTGGGACTAGAATTGTTGCTCTAAAATATTGTAATCGTTATCTATCGAACACTCTGTGGCATCCTTTTATAAAAAAGAGACTCATAACGAACTCAAGACGACACGATAATTATTTAAGCTAATGTTCAATATCTCATATTAGATGTTTAGTAATGATTAATACGAAATGCACTTAAACCGAATTCTATATGATAAATTCCCTTAAATAATGTTCGTGTCGTCTTGAGTTCGTTATGAGTCTCTTTTTTATAAAAGGATGCCACAACATGTACGATAGATAATGATTACAATATTTTTGAGCAACAACTCTAGTCCCACACTTTTGAAGGTTTATCATAACATTCTGTGGCTCTTTTGAGCTTGCGTATTTTTCAGGTCTCGTTTAATATTTTTAATGCAACGCTTGTAATAACTCTAGTTAATCCTGATATATATGAATAATAAATTATCATTAGATTATATAATTGTTATTTTATAAATGATCTTATAAATATTATGGTAAGATGTATAAAAATATTTTCAGACTTTTAATATAAACAACTACAAAAAACAATCAATATTAAATAAATATATTTTACATAATAATTGTTATAGTTGAATTAATAAAAATTAAATATTATATACAAATAGTCTAACATAATAATAATAAAATAATCTAACATAAAACGAGCAATAATATGGACAAATATACAAGTAAATATGATACAACCAATATTATAAGCATGTTATACCGAACTGAAAAAGAAATAGTTAATATAAATTAAAAAATCATAGATAAATTAACAATATAATTTACCAAAACGATAAAAATATTTTGATGTTAACGACGAAATACAGGAGGAGGAGTCAAAAACGAAACGCTAAATAAACGAGCAAACAAAGTGGCGGATGCTTTTGCGCAACAATTACTCTCATTGGTTGATTAGCCAATAACACGATGAAATTAGCCAATAAGACGATACATTACAAAAGATGTCTGGCAGGGATCACCACAGCTAGCGAAACGCCTTGAATTTTTGTATTCACAAGCTACGCTTGCAGACTTGAAACATTTTGTTGTTAGTCACTGCGTGTCTAACAGATATATAGTAATAATAATAAATTTGAAGACTAAAATCCGTTAACACTTACACAGGAGCGCTGTACTAGTTTCAAGATTGTTAGCTATCGTCAGCAACGTATACCTTCCTGCCAGATTGTTGAACCTATATATTTACGTTATGCATATTAACGGCTGAGTAGCCCAATTTGCATAACGAGCGAGTTAATAGGCCGGGTGTACCGAAAACGATAAACGGAAAAAATGAAACGATATTTCATTTCCAACTCTTAGTACGGCTGTTACTTAAATATAAGTATGTACACGTACATACATATATGTATACTGATTTACAGTAGTATGTATATATATATACATACATGCACACATATATATATGCACGTATAGATTCACCGAACATTTATTATAATACTCCGTGTGTTTGTAAACAAACATCCCGTATTAAGCTGTAGTGTCTAGCAACCACCGTTGCTCGTTTATTCAACACTGACAAAGGACCGTTGTACTAGTTTCAAGCTTGTTAGCTATCGTCAGCAACGTATACCTTCCTGCCAGATTGTTGAACGTATATATTTACCTTATGCATATTAACGGCTGAGTAGCCCAATTTGCATAACGAGCAGGTTAATAGGCCCGGTGCACCCGGCCGATTGACCCACTCTATATGCAAATTGGGCTACTCAAGCCGTTAATATGAATAAGGTAAGTATCTGCGTTCCACAATCCGGTAGGAAGGTATACGTTGCTGACGATATCTAACAAGCTTGAAACTAGTACAGCGTTCTTTTGTCAGTGTTGAACAACGAGCAGCGGTGGTTGCTAGACACTACGGCTTAATACTGAATGTTTGATAACAAACACACCGAGCACTATAATAAATGTTCGGTGAATCCATACGTGCATATATATATATGTGTGCATGTATGTATACATATATACATACTACTTACGTCAGTATACATATATGTATGTACGTGTACATACTTATATTTAAGTAACAGCCGTACTAAGAGTGGGAAATGAAATATCGTTTCATTTTTTCTGTTTATCGTTTTCGGTGCACCCAGCCGATTAACCAACTCGACATGCAAATTTGGCTACTCAGCCGTTAATATGCATAACGTAAGTACAGACGTTCAACAATCTGAAAGGAAGGTATACGTTGCTGACGATAGCTAACAAGCTTGAAACTAGTACAGCGTTCCTTTGTCAGTGTTGAACAAACGAGCAACGGTGGTTGCTAGACACAACGGCTTAATACGAGATGTTTGTTTACAAACACACCGAGCATCACAATAAATGTTCGGTGAATGTATACGTGCATATATATATGTGTGCATGTATGTATATATATATACATGCTACTGTACATCGGTATACATATATGTATGTACGTGTACATACTTATATTTAAGTGACAGCCGTACTAAGAGTTGGAAATGAAATATCGTTTCATTTTTTCCGTTTATCGTTTTCGGTGCACCCGGCCTATTAACTCGCTCGTTATGCAAATTGGGCTACTCAGCCGTTAATATGCATAACGTAAATATATAGGTTCAACAATCTGGCAGGAAGGTATACGTTGCTGACGATAGCTAACAATCTTGAAACTAGTACAGCGCTCCTTTGTAAGTGTTGAACAAACGAGCAACGGTGGTTGTTAGACACTACGGCTTAATACGGGATATTTGTTTACAAACACACCGAGCATTATAATAAGTGTTCGGTGAATCCATACGTGCATATATATATATATATGTGTGCATGTATGTCTATATATATACAAACTACTGTACGTCAGTATACATATATGTATGTACGTGTACATATTTATATTTAAGTAACAGCCGTACTAAGAGTTGGAAATGAAATATCGTTTCATTTTTTCCGTTTACCGTTGTCGGTGCACTCGGCCAATTAACCAACTCGATATGCAACTTGGGCTACGCAGCCGTTAATATGCATAAGGTAAGTATATACGTTCCACAATCTGGCAGGAAGGTATACGTTGCTGACGATAGCTAACAAGCTTGAAACTAGTACAGCGTTCTTTGTCAGTGTTGAACAAACGAGCAACGGTGGTTGCTAGACACGACGGCTTAATACGGGATGTTTGTTTACAAACACACCGAGCATAATAATAAATGGTCGGTGAATCCATACGTGCATATATATGTGTGTGCATGTATGTATATATATATACATACTACTGTACGTCGGTATACATATATGTATGTACGTATACATACTTATATTTAATTAACAGCCGTACTAAAAGTGGGAAATGAAATATCGTTTCATCGTTTCCGTTTATCGCTTTCGGTGCACCCGGCCGATTGACCCACTCTATATGCAAATTGGGCTACTCAAGCCGTTAATATGAATAAGGTAAGTATCTGCGTTCCACAATCTGGTAGGAAAGTATACGTTGCTGACGATAGCTAACAAGCTTGAAACTAGTACAGCGTTCCTTTGTCAGTGTTGAACAAACGAGCAACGGTGGTTGCTAGACACTACAGCTTAATACGGGATGTTTGTTTACAAACAGACGGAGCATTATAATAAATGTTCGGTGAATCTATACGTGCATATATATATGTGTGCATGTATGTATATATATATATACATACTACTGTACGTCTGTGTACATATATGTATGTACGTGTACATAGTTATATTTAAGTAACTGCCGTACTAAGAGTGGGAAATGAAATATCGTTTCATTTTTTCCGTTTATCGTTTTCGGTGCACCCGGCCGATGACCCACAATATATGCAAATTGAGCTACTCAGCCGTTAATATGAATAAGGTAAGTATAGGCGTTCCACAATCTTGCAGGAAGGTATACGTTGATGACGATAGCTAACAAGCTTGAAACTAGTACAGCGTTCCTTTGTCAGTGTTGAATAAACGAGCAACGGTTGTTGCTAGACACTACAC
>OZ024743.1:43149018-43223805 GCA_964016885.1 Eledone cirrhosa
AGTATGTATGTATATATGTGTGTGTCTATGCGTGTGTATATAAAGATTAGTTGAGTATGAACATGTATACACATGAACGCGTATGTATGTACATGAATACATGTGTGTATATATATATGTATGCATGTGTATATGCATGTAAGTATGAATATGTGAATGTGAGTATATGTATTTTGTAGAGGTGTGCAAATATATTTGTGTGTGAATGCGTGGGTGAAAGGATACGTACACTTGAAAGAAAAAAGAAAAATTTAAGTCTGAATGTTAATTAAGTGCAAACACAAAACCAACCACGCATATCTTTACTATCTCTAATCCTTCTATAAATTTAGAAAAATAACCAATAATATATTGTATAAAAATGTCAAAACAACAGATGGGAATCTAATTACTCACTGCCACCAAAAATTCTCACTGCTATCAACAAACCACTCCCTCAACTATTCTTCTAACAACTTCACCCCTCCCTCCTAATATTCTCTATAAAAACCAAATAGGTCCTCAATAATGTTATTCTGATGAAATGATAGTAAATAATAACATTGAAATATTGAATGTCTGCATAACTAAAACTTTGTAGATAGCAGCTGTTTTCAGGTTATGTAACTGTTATAGAAACACGTGTCAATAAATTCCTTTCAACTAAACTGTATCCATTCAAATCTTTCTATTTTTCTCCGGATTACTTTTGGAACTACAACTGGAACCGTCGAGCAAACTCTACGTGAGCTGTCAATCTACTGTGTGTAATATTTATATTACAATACAACGGAAAATACTGTATATATATATATATATATATATATATATATATATATATATATATATATATATATATAAATATATATATCCTTCTGTTTGTTTACTTGTCTTGCTCGCTTTACGCGATTTACTTGTCCCAATAGCTTTATATAGCTATTGCTCATACCAACTGAAGGTATATGATTTTTAAAGCGTTGCAATACCAATGAAGGTAGGAAAATCACTGATGTAGGACTATTTTTATCATATGTAACCCATGTGCAACCGCGCAGTATCCATTCTTCTCATGTTTTTCATATATATTTTCCCCAGCTGCGTTTGTCTGTTTCTCTCTTACTGCTTCCCCCCTCTCTCTGTTTCTCTCACCTTCTTTCGCCCCCTCTGTCTGTTACACTTTCTCTCGACTGGCCTCTTTCTCGCACTTCCACTCACTCACTCTCTGCTTCTCCCCTTCTCACTTCCTCCCGTTTGGCCTGAAGTGGCGTCCTTTCTTGCTCACACCTCACTCGTGTCGCACGGTCTGTTGTCTCTCGCCCATGAAATCCACACAGCTTAAGCTGATCGGACTCCATGTGCTTGTTTCTCCCTACTTTGCGTTGCTATCCTTCTATGTTTGCTTACTAGTCTCGCTCGCTTTACGCGATTTACTTGTCCCAATAGCTTTATTTAGCTATTGCTCGCACCAACTTGAGGAATATGATTTTAAAGCGATGAAATACCAATGGAGTTTAGAAAATCACTGATGAAGGACTATTTTTATCATATGTAACCAATGTGCAACCACGCAGTATCCATTCTCCTCATGTTTTATATATATATATATATATATATATATATATATATATATATATATATATATATATATATAATTATATATAAGTGTTTGTGTGTATATGTGTGTGCATGTGTGTAGCGTGCGTGTGTGTGGTGTTCTATGAGTTATAATGGATTTTATTCCTCTTAGAATTTCAATTATCTTTCATTGATTGCATTTGCTCTATGGATGATTATTTCAAAGAGTTTCTCTCTCTATGTTGTTTCTTTGTTTGGCAATGCTCTGCGGATATCACGTGCATATTCTCATGCCAACATTAAATACTAAGTAACTGAGATACTTGACAATAAATTTATTTTTCTTTACTAAATATTTATCCATATTTCAAAACTATATATATATTGAACAAATTACAATTAAAGCAGTTCGTTTTGTTCATCTACTAAAACTGCTTGTCAATCGTTATCAATATATCAATCTTGGAAGGGAAACAGTTAAATTGCTATAACATTACTTCCTATGATCTCCATTTTCGCAACTTGACAGTATCTATTCTTCGACAAGTATCTTGTTATTTTTATTTTTATTTTATTGTTTCATAGATGCTTAACCTCATATGTGGCATATCGCAGAGCGCTTAAAATGTATACAGCATTCAAAATGTATTGTTCCCTATATAGTGCTTGAAATATTTACAGATATGAATAATACATATTTATATGAAAGCATATACGATATGTCTATGTATAATGAACATACATATTTTTGCTGAGAGTATTTTAAGCTGGTTTCGTAACCCATTTGCTCACTATACATATTTGCATACCAGTTACTCCTATTTTACGTCGTAAATCCATAGTCAGTGACTCTTGTTTATTCTTCCAAAAACGACTCTACTTTATATCATGCTTTTCAAAGTTACTGCTAAATGAATACGAGGTGGACCCGCGAATATGAAATGACATAGCCACAGATCTCTTTATATGCAGACTGAATATGAATATATTTCAGTAATATAATCATTCTGGTGCATAAAATAACTTCCCACGAGATAAAGAGTTCTTCAGTACGAAGTTGCGCTGAAAGGTTTCATAAGTTAACAATGACACAATGATGATAGATTTGGGAAATCTTTCATGCATTAATTTCATTTCTTCTTAATATTACCCGCATTCTTTCGACGGGTACACTGACACATGACTGAGCAAAGAAAATTTCAAAATTAACAAGAAGAGACTTCTTTTGAAAATGGACAAACTTTGGTATTGCTGTGTTAACAACTACCTGAAGAAAAGCGATTTAGCCGCCAAGAACATTCATGCTGACTTAGTTGCTACATTAGGGGTTGACGCTCCAGCTTTATCAATAGAACAAAAGTTAGCAGCTGAATTTTAGGAGGGGAAATGAGAGTCTTGAAGATGGCCCAAATCGGGATATCTACAACCACCACTACATAGAAAAATATTGACCCCATGGAGATAGATGATAAGCGACGATAAGCGATATATAATCTTCGTTTTACCCTTTGTACTATTCCAAGGATCATTCAACTATCAAGGAACTACCGTTCGATAAACCGTCTGTAGCAAACATCTTGTTGAGTCAAACACCACTGTACGCTGATAATCTCTTGGTTATACGATACTCTAATCCTGAACTACGGAAAGCCATAACGATATCTCGTTTACACACACATACACACATGCATATATATATATATATATAACAAAGAAGATGTGGTAAGACACCATATCTGCTTTCTTTCGTATGATGTAGTTATTCATTTATTCTAACGTAATGCCAGTCTCTAATATTTTGTGAATACATTTATTGATATCATATCGGTATTACTGGTAGTGTGTCTCGTGAGTATAACAGCTTCTGTGTTTATCTTCTTTTTTTTCTCTTTTTCAATTTTGAAGCAACAAGGTTTCGGATCTAGCTGCCGAAACGGCCGGAGCTCGGCCGTCGGGGCCCTGACTTTTTCCTATATATATATGTATATATATATGTATATATATATATATGTATATATATATATATGTATATATATATATAGTAATAATAATCTGTTATTTTAATAAATATATATATATATATATATATTTTTTATTGTCATAAAATTCTCTAAAAGGCTACAAAACAAATTCTGAAATATGGGCGGGAATTTAATGAACTTGTTCACCTGACAGCCATAATTTCATTTCTAACCAATCAGATTGCACATTAAAAAAAAAAAAGCTTTCGTGAGCCCCTTTTTTTAAGTAAAAAGTAATTCAAACACTCATATATGAAAAAAACAACCTGAGCACCCCCCCCCCCCTCCCCTTGTTTGAAGAACTTTGTAACGCGAACTGGCGAGAAATGTATTATACTTATTGAACAACCAATCAAATTACTTCTCTAAAATCCTGGCGTTTCGAGCCACTTTTTTCCATATAAAACAAGTAACATTCAAAGACCAACCAGATGTGAGAAAAACCACAGACCCTCCAACTCAACTCTACTTTTGAAAAGCAGAAGAACTGCGAAACTGGTAAAGGAACCAAATAAATATATATATATTTTTTTAAATAAGACTACAGTTGCATTTTCGATTTCATCTTTTTTCCTTTATATACATATATATGAGGTTCTCACTTTGATTGCGAAAGGATGAAATTTATCATTGAACTTGATTAGAGTACAACCTCAGAAAATACTGAGATGGAACGCATACCGAAGTATTTGATCCGACTCTATAAAGTGTTTCAATTTTGCTGCAAATATGGATAAATGTTAATAGCAAACATTAATTCTACCAATTTATTATCGTAAAATATATTCTAGTAGTACGGCATGAGCAGACCCATGTGAAAACACATGTCAGTGTTAGTGATCATAAATATGGAACTTGTAAACCTACTGTAAAAATGAAGCAATCGGTATTCAAGATAATGTTATCCTTTGAATGAAAAGTATTAATATTTAAAACATTAAAATCTAAATAAGAAAATAATTCCAGATATTCCATTACGTTTATTCCAAGTTGGTGATCAGGATGAGATTATGTTTCTGATGTGAATGTTTACAAGGTGGACTTTACAGATGAATCCAGAAACCTTTCTCTATTAATACAAGGCGCCTGAAACCAGTCCTATATATGTTTATTTTAGATTGTTTTTCTTTATCAATAAATAAATATTCCGCCATTATAGTATAAGAAATGTGTCAACTTAATTGGCAAACCTCAGCTTAATAATTGTTTCTACTTTTGGCACAAGGCGAGCAATTATCCCATTGCATTATTGGTACTTTATTTTTTCGACCCCGTAAGGATGAAAGGCAAAGTTAATAATGAAACAGTTATATTAACAAAACCTTTCTACACCGTGTAACAACATTTGTTTTTCTCTGTTCCTGGCTTGTAATGACTTGTTTTGTGTTGCTTAGGTCCCAAATAAATAAAAAAGTGCTATTAAACAGTTAAAAGTTTGGGTTTGTAAAATGTCTAAGCTATTCACTAGAATTATTTGTATGCTGGATTTTACGTTGTATGTAAGTTTAATTTGCTTATGTTAAATGATTTTTTATATATGTTTCAGGTTAAATTAAAATTATAAAATAAAGAGTAATACCTAAAGAAAATTATAAAAGTGCAATAACGTATAAAATTGTTAAAAAGTGATTTAAAGAGATTTATTGATACTGGATTTTCGCACCCTGAATAAAGGGTAAGTTGTGTTTTAAGCATTCGTCTCCAGGATGAAGTAGTGGAACTTGGTCAAGGAGGAAGTGCAGGTGACAAGTCAGAGAAGTCGACACGAATCTTTCTCAGGCTTTTACACTGTTAGGGATGGCCTCTGCTTCTGCCATGACATGCTTGCACTGTTTGACGTTATTGGGGTGCTGTTTGTGCCCAAGGAGTGTCGGCTATTTATATACAGCTCCACCACAAGTTTGAAGGCTTTCCTCCTCCACAATGGAAACATGTTCCCGACACTGCCCCTAGCTCATTCAGTCTTCCTGAAGGAAGATTAGTACAGTCTGAAAGTCCTCTTTGAAGCTCTGCAATACAACCAAGACAATTGGAAAATCATTGGATACTTCAATATGGTGGCTTTCCTGCTTGGACTCCAAGGAGGCTTTATCAAATTCCAATTCTTCCTCTGCCTTTGGGACAGCAGAGCCACCTCTGACCACTACAAAAAAAAAGAAATGGGAGCAGTGAACAGAATTTGTAGTTGGGACCCGGAACGTAATGTGGGAGCCACTGGTTGATCCCAGGATTGTGCTCATGCCGCCACTGCACATTAAGTTGGGGTTGATGAAGCAGTTTGTGAAGGCTCTCAACCAAGAATCAGCCGCTTTTAAGTACCTTCTTGAATTCTTCCCCAAGTTATCTGAGGCCAAATTCAAAGGTGGAATTTTTGTTGGACCTCAGATAAAGAAGGTGTTTGAGTCTACCAAGTTCTCCAATAAGCTCAATAGGATTGAGCTTATTGGAGAACAGCATGGAACTGTTTCAAGGCAGTTGTTAATGGCTTCCTGGGCAACTACAGAGCTGAAAACTACTAGCAGCTGGTGCAGGATCGGATAAGGGCTTTTGGCGCCATGGGATTCAGGATGTCGCTTAAACTCCATATGTTAGACGCTCACCTGGAAAAATCCAAGGACAATATGGGCGCCTACTCAGAAGAACAAGGCGAACGATTCCACCAAGATGTGAAAGAGATAGTGCGTAGGTACCAGGGCCACTACAAGGAAAAAAATGATGGGGGACTATATCTGGGGGCAAGGGGGGAATGCGACCTGGACTACAACCGCAAATCCAAGAAATTCAGTTATTTCTGACGTGTATAAGTTGCTTTATAAGTGTTATTTGTTTTTACTTGTTTGCCTTTGATAAGATTGTGTAATAAAATAAATATATACTCTGTTGATTTAATTATATGAACTGATAAATTTTAAAAAAATGTGTTTTTTCTTAAAAAATATGAACATTTCGAAATATCAGACTTCTGACCACAAACCCAAACTTCTGATTAAATAATAGTGCATTTTTTTTATAATAATGGAAATGTCACTTAGAATCGGGTACAAATAATGTCTCACGGTGTTATTTGACAATTGTGTTTATTAGCCTAGGAAAACTGCGGTATGGACAATGTTGCAGGTAAAATAATATTTTCTCCTTAAATATATAGTTTTTGCCTGTTATTTTCTTAATCTTCATATTAATATACTTACGCATTGTACCGAAATACATTTTCTGAATGTATAATGCTCTGAAAAATACGGGTTTTAAAGTGAATAAAGCATATTGAGCTGATTAATTGTATAATATGATTGAAATAAATTATATTTTAATTCACTTGTATACATGTATATATATATATATATATGTATATATATATATATATATATATATATATATATATATATATATATATATATATGCATACATTTGTGTTCATTCTTGTGCCTCTGTGCGTGCATGTACCTGCATGTGTTCGTGTTTGTTTATCACATGTAACTTCTCCTTTCCAAACATGGGAGAACGATAATATTATTACCGTAGTGGAAAAAATTATGTTATTGGGCCGTCTTCAGTGGCTAAACTTATTCACTTATTCAAAACGATACACTCTAACGCCTGAAACAAATGAACGAATAATACGTTCTGTTATAGTAATTATCCAGCTCTGGTTAACGTGTAATTTTTCATTCGAAATCATACTGAAAATAATAATCAGGATAGCAGAGTATATCCTCCCTTTAATATATTGCCATTTTCCAGGTATTAGTAGAAGACCCTTTGCATAATGATTGCCCATGTGTTTCGATATGGAATGTTCCAAGCCTGTGAAACGTGTTGTTTAAGAGGCCTGTAATCCCTCAACACCATGCCACACTGTAGGGTAGTGGAAGTTACATTATGAAGGTATCAAGAAGAGACCAAGTCTGGGCGACTGGCATCTTGAATATTGCCTGGCTCACACTACATTCAACCAGGTGGGCAATGCAATCAGTGGAACATTCCACTCCCGAGTTCTATACAGAATTAGTGGGGGTCAAGAAAGGTTCTGGGCGTTGACTGAGTCGAATTGACCAGCCTGTTCCGGAGGACTTTCAAGCCGGTGACTATGGATAACTTCCAGTAATCTCATGCTTGGAAGAGCTACCGGGGCGCAATGCCAGTTCGAGATAAACTTTATAGATATGGAAGTGCTGTCAGACGGAGATGCGCGCAGAACGATGAAAGCGTGTTGCATGCAGTTGTGCTGTATCCCTCCACTACTGACTTGTAGAGATTTGTAAAACGGCTGTCGTCGAGTGTAAGATGGATCTTTCTATCGATCGAGTCCATAGTAAAGATCGCCTTATGGTTTGAAGACAGACACTTTACACTTCGTCCAATTCCTCATCAACCTTTTCCATTTTTATTTGGAAGGGAAGATGAAGGCGGAGAGAGAAATGCTGTCGGCCACCAGTACATTTGCTAAAAGTATTATATTTGAAACAGATCCATTAGAAAAAGTAAAAGCGAAAGTAGATAATTGACCAAATGATAAGCTGTATTACTACATTTTTGTTATCGGCATTTTAAATGTCATTTCCTTGATCTACATGTTTATTCTGTGAGACCTATTTGCCTTGAAGTCCATTTGATGAAAATAGACGTAATTAAGCCGAAATACATTAATAAAATATTTTGAAATTGCACTGTTAAATTCGAAACGAAATTTACAAATATTAGCCATGTCAGCAGATTTATACAATAGCTGTAATTCCAGTTAATGTTCTATTACTCTTCTTCGATGACGCTGATATGTTGGATCATGTCATTGACATATATGGTGGGTCTAAATACTCAATGACTGTATCTATGGAAACAGAAAAAAAGGATATTAATCTTCAAACAAATATAGATCACCCACATCACATGAATCTCTGCCTGCTTTACAATCTCACGTACACATACTAACACATGTTCACGTACACAAAGATAAATGTGTGTATATATATATATATATATATATATATATATATATATATATATATATATAATAAAATAAAATAAAACAAGAGCGAGTGATTACTCCTTCGTTACGTTTATTGGTTGGTGGCGCGCGTTTCGCTATATATATAATAATAAAATAACAGGAGGCTGCACTGATGTAAATCCTTGACAGGTTTATTATACTTTGATCAATTCAATAAACCGGTTCAGTATGAATCCGGTGACATCATCAGGTATTCAAAGGAGGGCGACTGAGGTTGAAGCTGATAAATAGTCGGTCGTCCTCTTGTCTCTGATCATCAGCCCTATGGATTTTATCTGTTATATTCCTTTGTTATATTTTGAATACCTGATGTTGTCACTATTTTCATACTAAACCCGGTCATTGAAATGATCATAGTACAATAAACCTTTCAACGATTTACACCAGTCCAGCCTCCTGTTATTTTATAATAATTAACTCCGTACTCGCACCACCAACTACACAAACGAAGGCGGGTGAGTTGCATTACGTTGAGTGCTCTCCATAATATTACATCGAGATTGACCATACGGAATGACCAGTTCTATCCAGTGGTGAACCAACAAACCTAAATAAATAAATAAATATATATATATATATATATATATATATATATATATATATATATATATATATATATATATATATATATATATATATATATATATATATTTATATATATATATATATATATATATATATATATATATATATATATACCAGCTGATAGACTTAGCAATAGAAAGACTGATACAAATAGTGTAACCTTTGGCTGGTTTAAGAAAAGCAAACATTATACACCAAAATATACAACTTTGCATTAAATTTAACTGACACCAGTATGTTAATGTGTCTATTTCCATAGATACTTTAAGAAGCCTCTTGGGAAGCGTAATATTCATAATCTCTGATGCTGTACATACTTACGGATTTTAAATACCACTTCCTAATATTTCATTGTAATGATAAATAACACAAATACATTACTATTTGTCATAATATAGCAGACTATAATTTCTCTTTATTTCCCTTTCAAATATATTTCATGTGGCATCATAAAATGCCATTTACAAAATTTAATTAAACCAAGATCAAATTAACGTAATTTTGTTGTTAATGCATTCTCATAATTCAGATTGAATTTTCTTCAGTAAGTAGTATTTCTTAAATTATTCCCAGTATAAATTCTGGTATGATAATATATATATTTGCTTCATCTATATAATATTTTTTTTTTTAAATAATGGATACGTGCCTCTATATTTCTTCATACTGAATTCCTCAAAATTACATATGATAATTACTGACAACAGACATTCTGATGCTCCTTGGTTTTGCCAAATGACATTCCACAAATCTTTAATGCTTGCCATATACTCCTACCTTATAGCAACCAGTAAATATACAAATTATTATCCCAATGTCACACATTAAATACCTACCTTTCAAGAAAATGTTTTACAAAGAACATAATCAGGAGCAAATATAATAACAAGTATATGGGAGATGAAATATGTCAACTGTTCTTGGAAATTTTAAATGAATTATTTCTACTCGAAAGTTGTAGAGGAGCTTAAAAATAGCAATTTCAGCTCAGTTCATAATTCGATTTTTCTCTTGAATGCGTCTTCACCCCTCTTATACATCATCTTTCCACCATCCATAATACTTTAAAGAAAATTGTATACCCATGTATAATGAAATTTCTATATGAAATGAATTGTTTACGCTTCCCAATTCCCCTGTCCTTAACACTAAGCTATCAGCGCAATAATCAATAAAACTGAAAATATTTAAAATCTCTTTACACTGATTACTTTTCCATGCTGCGCTTTAACGATCAGTAGAAAGTCGTTGACACAAGAAATATCTTTTGCTTGTAAAACAACATACTTGTGCTATTCCGGATGTTGTCTGTTCATATAGTAGATTATGTTTGTCGTCATCTTGTCAGTATATCTCTGCTGTTCGCTGTGTGATTATCTGAAGTAGCACATCGATCATATAGTCACACGAACAGCATGGTTTCTCTAATATTTTAATCCACTATTGTGTGGTTAAACGTACCGACGTATTGTGTGTTAATACAAACAACTATTTTATATTTGAAAACAAAAATAGAATTTCTCTCTTTAAGCAACTGCAAGGGGAACATCTACATAGTCGCTGGATCCATATCTTACACAAATCCCCCACTGCTGACACAAAGATAATATATGTGGATAATGTACATAAATCATTCTCTAAAATAAAAAATAAGATGTCCTCGAGTAGGCTGCACAAAAATAAATGTTTCTACTTTTGGCACAAGGCCAGCAAATACCCAGTACATTACTGGTACTTTATTTTATCGACCCCATAAGAATGAAAGGCAAAGTTGACCTCGGTGGGATTTGAACTCAGAATGGAAAGGGTCGTAACTCTATGCGTCAAAGCATGACGTCTGACCCTCTACCAATACTGCCAATCCACCTTTCTTATATAGGCACAAGGCCTGCAACTATGGTGGAGTGGAAAGTCGATTAAATTGATTCCAGTGTGTGACTGGTATTATATTTTATCGAATCTGTAAGGATGAAAGGCAAAGTTAACCCGGCGGGATATGAACTCAGATCATAAAGGGCCGTAACTCTATACTGCAAAGCCTGGCGTCCGACCCTCTTCCGATACTACCAATCGACCGCCCTAGGCTGTACACAAATAACGATAACAACTACAACATCAATAGCTTCTCAATTAATTTATACTGCTTCGAATTACATGTAAAAATCCATTTTAAATACATTTAAATCGTCACAATTAACACGATAATTAAATGGAATATTTCGTTTATGATTGTTTCATGTCTTCATGATCATGTGTATAAAAGTCAAGTAAGCAAAGATAAAGACTATTTCTAATAAAACTTTAGATTTTTTAATGATATGACTCGCTGGCAAATCCATTATTCGGAATATTTTAACAATTTGATAGCTGTTTGTTTTGTTTTTTTTCTCAATAGAGCCACTCAACTAATTGCTCATTAAATTAATATGTAAGTGGCTGAGAATTACACGCATAAACAGAATCAACGTGAAACAATTACAGACTGCGCATTTGAATCACACATAAAGTTAATCCTACGGCGTTCCAGAATTTCATGTTCTAACTAATGTTGCTCTCAATCGGTGGCTTTACGCTAGGCTATATTAAAACATACTTGTCAAAGATGCCGCGCAGCTAGGTTATATTCGCGACCTGATGATTTCCAAGCAAATGTCTCAGACATACCTACTCCTGCTAGTATAATACTTTTAATAAAATCATTATATATCCACCACACACGTAATATACACTTACTTATCTTATTCTTTTAATAATATACATAATGTATGTTATAGATAAAAACAAATGAATGTCCTATACTTGAATGCGCTGCTTTCGCTGTGATAATACGAATAAGTATAAATAGTTTGGAAACAGTTTTAGAGTTGATATTTAATAGGAGCGTGAACCTCAATGTTATCTGTAATTGTTTCTACTTTTGGCACAAGGCCAGCAATTATCCCAGTGTGTTATTGGTACTTTATGTTATCGACCCCGTAAGGATGAAAGGCAAAGTTAACCTCGGCGGGATTTGAACTCAGACCTTAAAGGGCCGTAACTCTTTGTTGGAAAGCATCGCGTCCGACCCTCTACCGATACTGCCAATCCACTGTAATGAATGCAGATTGGAAAGCGTCGTTGCAGCTACCCGAGGAAATTAAGATTTAATGTAACTCCATCAAAAATAATACAAAGACATATACGTATTTCGATGTAGTAATATTGTCATCGTAATACAATATATTAAAATAAATCTCACGTAACAATAGTCATAATTCGTGAGAATGCATGTGTTAGTAAGCCACGGGGCGAAGAGGAATGTGATGTGTGGTTAAGGCCTATGGGTAATGCTTACTGTTTATTCGAAACGTGTACGCGCATAGCTCCATCACACAGGCCATATACTAAACACATCAGGATCATCTTTACGAGTCCAAATGTGTAAATGTATACATTACGCTATAGATGTGAAAACCTAGATATCGATAATAAGGTTAATTTATACATGAGCATAATTATTTACAGTAGATTATAGGTGTAAATACTCACGTATAAATAGAGCTTACATAAAATGACACTTAGGGAATTAGACACTAAGTATATCATTGTCATTACGACCAGTCTCGATCATTCCCTGTCCACCTCAAGCTTAAGGCGTTCCTAAACATGTCGCAGTGTTGCCTATCCTGTGCAACCCACATCCATGTACCACCTATAACGTTATGGATCTCATCTCTCCATCTACTCATCCATCTCCCTCGTCTACGTGAAACTGATACCCTCCGTGCAGAACTGTTTTCATTGTTCATGCTATCTTCTATAAGTAATTTTATATTCTCTTCTTGATATGTCTTATAATATCCTGTATTGTGTTTGCTCCCATATCTATCGTGGAATTTCCTCTGATTCTAGTGATTACAATCACGAATCACTCAATACTGGTCATACCGTGGAAAACATTTAATTGACAATATCACGCTGTTTAACATATATTTCTTGCGAATCTACAAGGAAAATTGTCAATGTGTGAATAGATCTATTGCCTTCTGTGCACCACACTTTAATTAATGATAAAATTCGAATTACAGTAACACGTTATTTATTTTGTATTGGTGAAGATCGAGGGGATGAAAACATATTTTAATATGCTTTAACTATATGAGTTTTATAAACACTTTCTGCCATAACGTTATTTTAAGTATTAGTTCTCAAGTAGTATTGCTAATGCATTAACATGGGAAATATTTCAAGCAAACGTTGACGACTGTTGAAGATTTGTTAAACATTGTGTGCCATTATTGTGATTTTAAACAATTGAGAAAGAGACAGGAAATCTACTGTGTCTACATTCGTCAGATCCATTTTATAAAGAAAATAATTTAATGTGGATCGGGGCAGAAGTTCACTAATCGGAGATCTATCAAAGGCTACTAATATCAACAATAACAAAATAAAAACTACTATAACGGAAAGGAACTGTAATGTACACAGGACCAACAATGGACAATCACTCTACAGAATAATCATTAGTAATATCAACAATTACAAGTATATGACAAAATAAAACATTGCAACATAAAGTAAAGCAAAGGAATCATTTAAGTTCAGCCAGAAAGGAAGAAAGGAAAAAAATAAACGTTCGGTGTTGATTATCGTCATTAGTTCATTACAAGGTTTATTAACAATTGGATTGATAGTTCATAGCTTAAAACATATGTACAGTTCTCTTTAACATATTCATCATTGACATCGCTGATATTTTTCTACATGGAAGAACATACATAACACTACTCGTAATATCTCTCTCATAAGCCTGGGAATATCACACTGAATCCGATGTAGAATGGATGCATCCAATCCCTGTGTGTGGTAAACGGTGACTGAAAAGGAAGAGTATTCGAATTTAAAATAAGTGTGCAGCAAAATAATAACCCCATCTTGTTCCTCCGCCTGAGCCTATGTTGGAAGATACCTGCTGGAAATTGAAGCAACTAGATAAAACACGAACTTGCGTGATTGCCATTAAAGCCATTTCAGTGAGCTTGTATATAAATATCCCGTTCGTGCATGTATAACTGAAATCAACATATAAATAGTATGTATGTATACGTACATACATATATGCATACAGACGTACAGTAGCATGTATATATATATATACATATATATATATATACATACAGGCACACATATATATATATGTACGTATCAGTTTAGCGGACATTTATTATAATGTCCGCTTTGTCCGTTTGTAAACAAGTAAGTGCCGTACTAAGAGTGAGAAATTTCATTTCATTTCATTCTATTCCATTTTAACATATAAATACATTTCATTCTAATGATTTTATCAGATGAACATGGAATGACAGTGTCGTTAGAGCATCGGATTGAATGGTTCAGGATTTGTCTTAACACACTTTGCTCTATGATCAAATCCCACTGAAGTCAATATTACTTTTCGTCGAGGTCAATGAATTAAATACTAAGACAGTGCAATGAATCTGTGACGTTGTTAAACGTCGCATATGATATATTTGCTTCTTTGTGTTTCTGAGTTCAAATCCTGCTTTTTCAACGGAAATGTTTTGATGCCTCCCTCAACATTTGCTGCTGACAGATAATACCCTCTTTTGAAAGTCCAGTGGGACCCTGGTATTTTTGGTCCAAATTTACATTCGACTTACTATTTTTTATTTCATTATTTAATTTATATTCCAAAAGGATAGATGCTTAATCAAGCAACACACATTTGAGGCTCCATTCTTCTTGATCTAAGGGCAAAAGTTAATTTTTCTAAACCAGACAGTAGAAACATTATTTATAATAGTAATTTTATGTATTCGAATAGAAATCATCTCCATAAATCATATGCAATAATTCTACTAGAAATAATATCATAAACACGACAATAATTAGAAATTCAAGCAACATAAATACTATTACAGTAAATTTAGACTCTGTGAAATATGTAATATATTCAAGATAATAATCCTGCACCATTTCCCATCTGCAGACGAATGCCTTATTGCTTCATGAGTTTTTCTGACGATCATAAAGGCGTGAGTTCGATTCCAGGAAGTACCTTTTTTTTAAGCAAAGCACTTTAATTCATGTTGCTATCAAAAAGAAGTTTCACTCATAACTTAGCCAGTCATGTGAAATACTATATAAGCACGAACCCCTGAAAACTACGTATCTGGAGAATCCTCAGCCCGATGCATTTTAATTTCCCAACAGGCTACTCTGTGAAGGGGACAACTGGATCCTTCATCTTTATAAACCTGAGTAAGTCTGGTAAATTTCCGGTGCTTTAAACATTTTATGTTCTAATGTTATACTTTATTACATATACTAACAGAAAGACCACCCACCGGGTTGTTTCTGCTAGCATGTGTATATATATGTATATGTATATATATATATATATACATGTTATACATTAATATTTATGATAAACACAAAACGTGTTTGCATTGTAACAGACAAAGTTAGCTAGCAATGAAATAAACTAATTAAAGTGAATACAATTTGTCTGTCTCGATATAAGTCAATAAAGACAAGCTTATATTGGCAAAAGCCGTGATTCCTGGACAAATTTAAATTTCAAAATCCAAACCCGCTCCGTAGATGAATTTGAACTTCGAAACCTAAATATGTTTCGCAACGATGATACATGAATTGAAAAATAAAGATAATCGAAATGGAATTGAAATAAAAAGTGAAATATCTAAATCTTCTGTGCTTATCAACAGGAATCCAGTAAAATTAGTACATTCCACCTTCAAAAATGTTGCAGGTCTGACTACACGTGTGTGTAGCCAGCCAAACTAGCCGTCCCGCATTCCCGGTGCTAGAAATAACAGCCGTTTATACGGGATTAAAAATCAGCTATACAGTTAAGGAGCAATATACTATATTATATTTTGAGATTAAACTCTTAGTCGTTTACAATTAATCAGCTCCAAGAAAGAGGCATTTCTGAGCAGTTAAATACATGTATAACATGTATAACATGTATAACATGTATTTAATTGCTCAGAAATGTCTCTTTCTTGGAGCTGATTAATTGTAAACGACTAAGAGTTTAATCTCAAAATATAATATCGTATATATATATATATAGATATTATTATCGTGTTTATGTTATTATTTCTAGAAGAATTATTGCACATGATTTATGGAGTTGATTACTTTTCTGCTAGCATGTGTATATATATGCATATATATATATATATATATATATATATATATATATATATATATATATATATATATATATATATATATATATATATATATATATATATGTACATATATATACACATGCTAGTAGAAAACCATTCGGTTGAATCGGGGGTAACCACAGTAAGTAAGGTACTCAATACATAGGAGAGTATACATGTTTTAATATAGAAAAGCTTCTACGTGACTAGAAGTGTTTCATTCAAGAGAAATCATCAGGAAGCTGAATATTGAAGAATAACATGGTCAACGGTACAAAAGGCTTTTATTTACAGTATTGACAATTGTCTCATTGGTTAAGTTCTCTTAAAATTGCTAATCACTTGAAGTTGTGTCACTCAATTTTAAATACGATGTATGCTTAACCAAATCATCAGTTTTTCCGATGATTTGGTTAAGCATACATCGTATTTAAAATTGAGTGACTAGCAATTTTAAGACAACTTAACCAATGAAACAATTGTTAATACTGTAAATAAAAGCCTTTTTGTACTGTTGACCATGTTATTCTTCACTCTTTCACCATTATTACTCCAAGATTAACTCACATAGGAACTCCAGAGAACTTATATACTCGATACCGAAGGAAACCTCTTGTCAGGTCAAAAACGCCGTACGCTAAAACTATCCATAATACGCAGTATTCACAACCTCTAACTGGATTACCTATGACGATAACTTGTTATCCCTTATATATATATATATATATATATATATATGTGTATATATATATATATATATATATATATATATATATATATATATATATATATATATATATATATATATATATATATATATATATATATATAATACATATATATCGACAAATGATCTGTCGCGTAACACACATTGTCAGAAATGTATTATAAAAATAAAGTGTATATTAAACCGACGAAATTAATTTGAGTTGGGAATTGCCGTAATTGTTAAAAGCACGGAATTGTGGTTTTCATTCCACTGCTGTAGTTTCAGATTATACTGAAGTTAGCTTTGCATTTCATCCATTTGATGGTGATAAATAACTGTTTCTACTTTTGGCACAAGGCCAGCAATTATCGCAGTATATTAATCTATATATATAAAGTTGTTGCTCCTGTATGTTCGTTTGTTTGTTTTTTGACGAACTCCTCCTATGGTTTTGGAGATAGACCCCCATAACCATATATATGCTGAAACTACATTGCCCAGGGTACTTGGATAAATATATTTCATTTTAATCAAAGGGATCCGCGGGGGCACAAACCCCCGCTGAAAATGTTTTCCCTTCGATTTATATGAAATTTAAACCATAGGTAAATGAGACGATATGATGCCTATTCACAACATTTCAGCAAATTTCAATAATATTAAGATATCCTAATGGGGGTTAACATTTTGGAAGCCCATAACTTGAGTATTTGAACCTCTATTATCACGGGTTTTTTCTATTAAGTAAACGTAAATCAACAAAAAAAGCACCTCTCAATCATAGTAAAATTTGGCTAATTTAGAGATTTTATCTATGGCAAAACATCACTAGAATTATTACAACAACAATTATTAGTTAATGCCTCTACTGTTTTAACATTTTTTCTTTATTTCTTCTCCATAAATTATATCACTGACTTAAAATCAATCATCATTTTCTTACAAACAAATGTGTGAAAAGCAACATGGCGCGGGTAATTCGGCTAGTGGTTATATAGATATTAACTTGTATCTATCTCTCTCTCTCTCTCTCTCTCTCTCTCTCTCTCTCTCTCTCTCTCTCTCTCTCTCTCTCTCTCTCTCTCTCTCTCTCTCTCTCTCTATGTATATATACACATATATATATATACACATATATATATATATATATATATATATATATATATATATATATATATATATATATATATATATATACATACATATATATATATATATATATATATATATATATATATATATATATATATATATATATATATATATATATAAGATACATACACACTCATACATGCATTTTCTGTTGCGGAAACAGAAGGACAATAAGAGAAGTCAACACGTTATATTGTAAATGAAAATATCTGTATTAACACTTTGATATATTCATGCATTGTCAGATCTTTCGTTAGCCGCAAAAAACATCTATCTGTTTAGATCTGTCGTCAATATGAAACCACTGGTGATGGAGGAGTAAGTCAAACATTTAATACAGAGCATACTTAAACACACACACACATACACACACGCACACACATACATACTTACATACATATATACATGCATACATACATACATGGTGGCTGCCAATTCGTTTTTGGGTACGGCCACCACTTTATATCCATGAAGGAGAACCCCTACCTATGCGCTGAACGTGTGTGCCTTTTTAGTCCAGCCAGCGACTTGAAAACTCTGGTACAACACTACACGTGTGACAATTACTGACACATAATACTGGGCCCATGGTACCATGTAACGACAAGTGTAGAGAGATCTCCAGATATAAAGCAATGCATGTGCCGTGAAGCTTTTATAGTGAGCAAAGCCACTGCACAAAGCCAGTCCCACTCTCTTAACCAAGATGATATTTACCAAAAAGAAGAACAAGTCAGCATCATTTGATACCATCGGGGTTGCAGGTGTTATATCAGAGTTTTCTTTCTCCTAGAATTCTGCCTTGACAAAGGCTAATGGGTCATCTCTCCCGGTCATTTTGGATGGCCATTAACTCTTAAGAGCTCCTTTGCCCTTTGGAAGGTTTTGTTTTCAGTTCTGCCTAATGTCCAAAGCCACCCTCCTCACCAAGAAACCTTGGTGGGGTTGTCAGTTTAGTCACCAACGACCCGACCATGAGACAGGTTGTACCGGGATACATGTTACCTGCAGCAACAACTGGTGACCTGACATACATACATACATTCACACACACAAGTAATTATGTTTTATATTAAAAGTTTGACTTACTCCTACATCACTGGTGGTTTTATATTGAAAACACATCTCAATAGTTACATGTTTTTGCGGCTAACGAAACATTTGATAATGCATGAATATATCAAAGTGATAATACAGATATTTTTATTTACAATATAATGTGTTGATTGCTCTTATATTCAGTCTGTCTCCGCAACCGAAAATCCATGTATGCAAGAGAAAATACGCACATATGCATGCTCCAGTGTGTATGTATGTTATATATATATATATATATATATATATATATATATATATATATATATATATATGTGTGTGTGTGTGTGTGTGTGTGTGTGTGTGTGTGTGTAGTAATAAACACAGTAAATCGTGTTTAAAATTACGAGGGTTGTAACCACATTTGTTTGAAATATTTAACCATGAAGCAGACAGTATGAGTTATTAACTCTACCTTTTATTTATGTATATATATATATATATATATATAATTAAGTTAAAGTGTACATCTACATATGTATACGGAAGTATTAGTATGCATATAAATACACACATGTATACATATGTACATGTACTCAGCTTTTCACTAGACACTTTACAGTGAGTGTCAGCTAGTCTGTATGTAACCACACAGGCGGACCGGGTTTTAGAGTCATACGAGTTTTCAAGGAAACACATTTCCTCTATTCTCCAGAGGGCCAGACAGGAATATTGGACTAGTTTCGATGTTATTACATCTCATCAGCAATATTTACCCATCTTCCGGCTTCTCTGGAGAATTGTAAAAGCACATATCGTTATATGCTTTTTCTATGAAAATTAGTAGTGGGTAGACTAATTTGCATAGAACGTGAGTCATTGTACGCACCGGTTCAGCGGAAACGATAAAAACAAATAACGAAACGAAATTAAATTTCGTTTCGCTTCTAACTCACTTTTGTATGACTGACGCTTAAACAATTAAGTTAAAGTGTACATCTACATATGTATACGGAAGTATTAGTATGCATATAAATACACACATGTATACATATGTACATGTACTCAGCTTTTCACTAGACACTTTACAGTGAGTGTCAGCTAGTCTGTATGTAACCACACAGGCGGACCGGGTTTTAGAGTCATACGAGTTTTCAAGGAAACACATTTCCTCTATTCTCCAGAGGGCCAGACAGGAATATTGGACTAGTTTCGGTGCGTACAATGACTCACGTTCTATGCAAATTAGTCTACCCACTACTAATTTTCATAGAAAAAGCATATAACGATATGTGCTTTTACAATTCTCCAGAGAAGCCGGAAGATGGGTAAATATTGCTGATGAGATGTAATAACATCGAAACTAGTCCAATATTCCTGTCTGGCCCTCTGGAGAATAGAGGAAATGTGTTTCCTTGAAAACTCGTATGACTCTAAAACCCGGTCCGCCTGTGTGGTTACATACAGACTAGCTGACACTCACTGTAAAGTGTCTAGTGAAAAGCTGAGTACATGTACATATGTATACATGTGTGTATTTATATGCATACTAATACTTCCGTATATATATGTAGATGTACACTTTAACTTAATTGTTTAAGCGTCAGTCATACAAAAGTGAGTTAGAAGCGAAACGAAATTTAATTTCGTTTCGTTATTTGTTTTATATATATATATATATATATATATATATATATATATATATATATATATATATAACATACATACACACTGGCGCATGCATATGTGTGTATTTTCTGTTGCATACATGAATGTTCTGAAAATATGTATATATATATATATATATATATATATATATATATATGTATATATATATATATATATATGTATATATATATATATATATATATATATATATATATATATATATATATATATATATATATATATATATATATATATATATATATATATATATATATATATATATATATATATATAGTAATAATAATAAATTTGAAGACTAAAATCCAAAGAGGGCTCGATAAGGATAAATATATATCAAATATATAAGAACCGTAGAGCAAATATTTATTAAAATAACAGATTAAATTTTAAGCAAAGAATCGCTGCTTTCACCCTTAACGGGATCTTCTGAAACTAACAAATGTATACATACATATGCATATCTTCATTTTATTATAGAAATGACTTCTACAGGACTAGAACTGTTTCATTCGTAAGAAATCATCAGGAAAGATGCCTATACTATACGTATGTATTGGTCATCTATTTAAACTGTGGTCACCTGTCACATAATCCGTTTATATATATAACGGCGTTTCTAGCACACATTTTAAAGATGGTGGAGCCAAATCTCCATGCCTGAATATAACAGATTCCTTCCAGAAGAAGATAGAGAGCGTGAGAGAATGGAAGTTAGAAAGGGATATAGAGAAAATAATCGACCCCAGTACTTGAATGGATGAAAGCAAAGTTGTCCACGCGGGATTTGAAGTCAGAGAGTAGGGAGCCGAAACGGATTCTATCCGAGTTGCTAACGACTGTGAATTCGCCGTCTATTCGTATTTACATACACATATGTATGTATGTATGTATGTATGTATGTATGTTCTTCTGGTTTTATAATTTAACAAAGTTTTACCAATAGAGAGAGAGTCGGTTTCTAACATAGACACAAGACTCTCTCATTGGAATTTACACATCAACTAGGTAGATATGTATGTATGCATGCATGTTTAGATATGGATGTTATTGTCTGTTTTAAGTTGTATGTGTGCATGTGTAAATGCTTTGTATCTGTACATGTGTATATGCAGTTATTAGATGCAAAATTTTTGGAATGTTTTACAAATTGTTACTGTTCCATTAATAGATTGTACTTGTAATTTCCTAACTAGTTGTGTTCTTTCTGTTCCTGTGAAGCCCAGCTTCTCAAAATTTGTATTGAGGCAGTTCCTAACATATCCCAGTGCCCCAATAATCACAGGCATACATCTGAAGGTGTAATCAGGGTGGAGTATCTGCAGATTTCTCATCAGTTCTGCATAAATATTCTCCTTTTCACTAATCTTTGATATTATATTGGCATCTGCTGGTCAGCTAATTTCCACTACTGTGCATGTTTTCTTCTCCCTGTCCCATATCATAATATCTTGTCTGTTATGCCTGCATTTTATTGGGGGGTTTACAGGAACATTCCACCAGTACTCTTTCATATTATGTACATGGATGTCTTCCACATTGTTGTAGCTTTTAATGTGTTTATTATCGGGGCTATCTTCTTTACGAACTGCATTGTACAGTGTTTTGGCAATTACATCATGCCTCATAGGTAGATAGTACCGCGATGACATCTTTGGACAGCTGCTGATGACATGTGTGATATCCTCGATGTTAGTTCTGCAGAGTCTGCACTTGTTATCACATCTAGGTGTTTTGCCTGCATCCCTATCTCTTTTGTGAATCAGGTATTTCGTGCTAATCTCCTGTTACTGGATTGCAAAAGCGTATCCTTCAAAGAGGGAGACAATATAGCGGTTGTTGGTCCAAGATAGACTACTTTCCTTATCTATATTACTCTCACTCTGGAGCTTCCTGGCAACATATCCATGCATGATTTTTTGCTGATAGGCATGCAGTTTTTCATCCATGGATTCACTGCGATACTGCTGAGCGACATCCCTGGGTGTGAGTTTTTGATTATCACACAGGGAATATCTCTCAAGGAGTTCCTTCCCTACTCTCATGATCTTATATGTTTCATGCAGATAGACTTGCTCGAGAAACGGGCTCCAACGCTTCGAGGTTCGTAGATGTTGTCGGAGAGATATGATGCGACATTCAAATGTCGTTTGGACTGATGTTAGACCTTTGCCTCCTTGCTTACGTTTCAAGTAAAGGCGGTCTATGTTACTGTTGATGTGGAATTTTCTGGCGTTGTTCAGTATTGTTCGAGTTCCAACATCAACGGCTCGGATTTCATCTATCGTTGGTGTTAAGATAGGCACAGCAAACACATCGTGAGCCACTGTTTTGTTTTGCGCAGAGAGTTCCGATTACCAGATCTTTCTTAATCGGGTGTAGTATTCCCTGGTTACGCGTTCTTTATTACCGATACCATTATAGGATATGTTTTCATCTATCCCTAGGTATCTGTAGTAGTCCTCATCATATATCGTTGAAACAGTTAGGCCGTTGATGACAATGTTGTTAGATTGGGTTGTTGTTTTTCCCCGCTTCACAATAATGTATGAACATTTATCTTGGCCAAACTCCATTCCTATATCCTTTGAGAACGTTGTAACCAGGTCAAGATTTTTCTTTATCCCATCCATGTTCTTGGCATATAGTTTCAGATCGTCCACAAAGAAATTATGGGTTAGGTTCTTATTTCAATCCTCCTGTGAGCCAATGATGTATCCCTCACATTTCTTGAGCAGAAAGGACAAGGGGTTTAATGACAAGATGAATAATATCACAGAGAGACTGTCCCCCTGAAATATAACCCTGCAATGTTTTATTTTATCAGTGAAAATAGAGTCCTCCCTCTCTGTCTTTAACCTTAGGATAGTAGCCCAGAAGAAGACAGCCTCTCTATGGCTCTGACAATAATGTCTGGGACTTTTAGCAAGTTGGAGGGCCTCTATCATCCAAGAGTGGAGAACAGAATAGAAAGCTTTCCTGTAGTCCACCCAGACTGTAGTCATATTCCTCCTAAGTTGTTGCGCTTCCGACATCGCAGTTTTGTTGATTAGGAGTTGTTCAGCACATCCCCAAACCCCTTTCTTTCCAGCTGCTTGTTCATCTGTGATGATGTTATTATTTTCACAGTGATCTTGGAGGAATAGGTTCAGGCAGGCTGTATACATCTTATACATCAGGTTCTGGTATGCAATGGGTCGGTAGTTTTTTGCCAAGTGGGTGTCTTTGTTCTTGGGGACCAGTAACGTTTGTGCTAATTTCAACCATTCTGGTATAAATGTATCTCCCTTAAGAATTTGTAGGTAGTGGTCAGTAAGATACCTCCGATAGAATATTAGTTTTTTGTATCAGTAGCTGACAACCATGTCTCTTCCTGGTGTTTTCTTATCTTGGAGTTTTCCTATCACCGTCTCAAGGGTACCCCCACTTATTTCGTATGTTTTGTTGTAGTGTAGGAGCAATAGTTCTTTCGGATTTCTCTTTGCCACACTGCATCTTGGTTGAAATTCTTCTTTTCACCCCATAATTTTCTCCAAAATGAATCTATGTTTTTCTAGGATGGGGCCTCAATGACACTTATGATTTTGTCCTTCATATCTCTATAGACTGATGTTTGGTTTCGTCTGAATCTTTTATTAAGCACTTTTCTCTCATCTACCTTCTTGAGGTATCGGCGTTTTCGCTAACAGCTCTCAATTCTTGTTTGAGGGTGATCAGCTTATATTGGAGAGTTCTGGTTCTACTGTTACCAAACATCGTCTCTATTTTATGTTTCACTCTTTGTTGGTGAGGAGTGAGTTTTTTTGTGTTTGTTTGCATGTAAGAAGCATTGTCACACATCCTCTGTTTTTTCGTAGGTCAACACTCTTTTTTTTCTATTTTAGTTATATATGATGGTAGTTTTGGTGGTGTATGTATTTATGTATGTATGTATATATGTATATATGTATGTATGTATGTATGTGTATATGTATGTATGTATATATATATATATATATATATATATATATATATATATATATATATATATATATATATATATATATATATATATATATATAACGAAGCAAGTGTGATAAGCAACCAGGTGGACCATAACGCACCAGAGCACTCGATATTTTGGGTAGTAGAGTGGGTAATAGAAAAAGAGTCAGAACCCTGACAGCTTAGCCCAAGCCATCTCGACAGCTATTTCTATGCTCCAGAAATAGCTGTCGAAACGGCTTGAGCTCTGCTGTCGGGGTTCTGACACTTTTCATATATATATATATATTTATTTATATAAGTATATATGTTATCTCTGTGATTCCAAAACGGATCTTTCATTATATATCTTCTACCAAGAGTTTAACACAAGATAAGATTTTTACACGACGATATATGTTAGTATGAGATTCATGCCTATGGCAATAAATATATTTTCCATAATATATTAGACGCTTGCACACCCTCAAAAACACACATATATATATATATAAATATATATTTACATACACACAAGCATGCATAGTTATAAATATTAAAGGAATCAGAGACAAAAATCTTCTCTTATTAGCAGGGATATTTGCATAAAATACTGTCCTTTCAAAACACAGCATGACAGACTATTTTCAAGTTGTATATATCTACGTATATACATATATATATATATATATATATATATATATATATATATATATATATATATATATTGGTAAACGGAAAAGAAAATGCTGACAAATTGTTCCCAGTGAAAAATAGTTTAATTAGCAATAAGCAAAAATTAGTAATAGTAATGGTTAGTATTCAGTTTTGCTTTTAAGTTTTAGCGGTTGCGCATTTCTAATGCTTTTCAAAAATAATTTTGAGATAGAGCGCCCGTGATGTTTGCTCTAATCTGATTATTTTTGCAAATTCTACCTCTTTTATGTGAAAAAAGTGGCTCCAGATGTATTAAACTAAGTTTCGCGCCAATTCGTGTTGCAAAAATTCTTGTGGTCAAAACAATTTTGATTGGTCGGTAGAGGTCATGTAAATGTTAAAAATTGATTTTGCGCCAAATGTAGGTTTGTGTCGGCTGATTGAGAAGTCAGTGAAAAATAAGTCTTTCAAAACAAATATGTGTGTGTGTGTGTGTGTGTGTGTGTGTGTAGTAGTAGTAAAGAGGTTCGTTGTTGTGATAATGGTCAGTAGGAATGTGTCTGTACGTGTGTGTGGTATATTTTAACATGTTAAAAGATATTTTACAGCTCTTGTCTTATACAGAGAAGTGTGTGTGTGTGTGTGTGTGTGTGTGTGTGTGTGTGTGTGTGTGTGTATATGTCTCTTTGTATGTTAATGTACGCGTGGGTATGTGTATGTGTGTATATATGTGTGTGTGTGTGTATATGTGTGTGTGTATGTGATGATGTGTGTGTGGGGGGGGACCAGTATTTTTGTGATACTGGTAAAAATGGTGTACATTATTCGATATTTTCAGTAAAAACGATTCTCTCAATAGAACAACAAACACCTTAATAATAAAAGGTGTGAAATGATATATAGTATTGGCATAATACCAAGGTGTGTGTGAGTGTCCAGATTGTACGTACTGCAAGGGGAATCCGTTAGGCCTTGCCGTATTGGAATACTTGTGTACAAATATGTATGTGCCCATCAGTGTGCAATGCATGTTGCGTTTATGTATGTGTGTGTGTCGGCACGGTTATATCTATAGACATCAAAAGGTATGCAAATGTGTGTATATTTGTGTTGCACCATAGAACATGTGTGTTTACGTATGTCATTGTGTTTATATGTAGATAGAGATGTATGCTGATGTAGGTATGCATGTTGACGTGTGTATGTTGTGGGTTCGTCTTAGGGAGAAGTGTTTAGAC
The DNA here is from genome assembly GCA_964016885.1 of Eledone cirrhosa. NCBI lineage: Eukaryota > Metazoa > Mollusca > Cephalopoda > Octopoda > Eledonidae > Eledone > Eledone cirrhosa. Next base: position 43,175,829 of record OZ024743.1, read on the forward strand.
GAGGACCGTATTTGTTAATAAAGTGAGATTCCTTGCTGATGCGCTGGGTGTGGGTGGCATTATCTTTAAATTTGTAGAGGGGAAAGATTCTGAAGTTGGGATGATTTTGGGCGGCACAGATATCAATGTTTTCACTCAGTGGTATTTTCCTGTATGCCCGTATTTTAATTTGGGATCTATGGACAGTCATGCGTTGGCGGAGGCTCTTTTTGGTCTCGACAACCTGAGCAAGTTAATACATATATTAGATTTTCTGATGCGCATGTGAAATTGTGTTTTACTATAAAACGTTGTCCTTCTTTGAAATAGAATTCCGAAACCTCTATTAGGTTGATGCATATGCCACAGTTGTGTCTATTCATTTTTTTACTGTGGGTTTCGTTGTTGTGGTTGGCAGTACTTTGGCATGTGTTAGGATGTTTTTCATTGACTTAGATTGTCTTTTGCTCTTTATGATATCGTGTGTTCATAGGATTTGGTTCATTCTATGGTACTTTTCCAACACAGGGATGTTCTGGAGGATGGTGTCAAAGGCCTCATTGTTGAGGGGGTTGTGTGTGGAGATGTATGGAAGAGCTTTTAGTTTCGGTTGATTTACTTTAGGGTGTCTAAGGTCCTGGGTACTGAGTTTTAGGGCACGTTGGATTCCATTGTCAATTAGTTTATAGAGTAGTCCCTGCCTATGGGTGTGACCTGTTGTAGCCGTAAGTAGCAGGTGTTTTTATTACTGACTATAGTACAGATTATCTTGGCTAAGTTGTAGGGAATATTAATTTTAACGTGTCTAGGGTGGCAAGAGTTGAAAGGAAGATATTGCTTGGAGTCTGTGGGCTTGTAGTATATGTCTGTTTCTATTTTTTTGTTATGGATCTTAATGAGGATGTCGAGGAAAGGGAGTTGTTGATGGCTGTATTCTATCGTCAACTTAATATTCATGTTGAGTCCATTTATAAGGGTGTGGAATTCTTTAAGTTTCTCGATGTTTTCGTGCCAAAGGATGAAGCAGTCATCTAGATATCGCTTCCAGTTCCTTTCTATGTCTAAGTGGAGAGTGTTTCCAAATTTGTTTAGGACTTTAGTGTAGAGGGTTATTTCCAGGTATCCCATGACTAGGCTGGCATAAGTGTGGGCTGTTTTCGTTCCCATAGCGGTTCCAGATGTCTGCCTGTAGGGTTTGTTATTGAAAACGAAGTAATTGTTCTCCAAGATAAATTTGAGTCCCTCTATCACGAATACTTTTTTGATGCGGTGTGGAGTTCATTGTGGTAATTATCCAGCCAGAATTGGATAGCTTCTATTCCTAGGTTGTGGGTGATGTTGAAGTATAGGTTGACTACATCGAACGTCACTAGTAGGGTTTGTTCAGAAAGGGGTATATTAGTGAGGTGATTGAGCATATCTAGGTCGTCCCTTATATAGATTTTGATGTGTTTGAGAAAATGCTTGAGAAGGGTATCAATGAAGTTGCTAAGGCGGTGGGTTTCGCAAGCGGCGCCTGCTATTATAGGTCTTAATTTGAGATCATTGGGTGAGGGTCATTGATGACTATATCTGTGGCTTCCTTGCACGCCTTACTTATTAATTCGCTTTTATGTACTTTAGAGATACTGTAGAAACGGCTGAATTTACTTGCGAAGTCTGTGATGAAGATGATATATATATATAGTGGTGGAACCCTGGAAGGTAATATCCGTAGTGGGAGAGCACTCAGTCCAAGGGACGAGTTAGGTAGAAGTGGTTACACAACAGTTAGTTCACCATACCGAGAACAATTGTTTTACCTTGGCGGATCTTCAGCTCGGGATGTATATGGTTATAGGAACAGGAAGGACAACCGTACGAACGAGCATGCGCAGAAACTCGGTCACTTCACACAGCCAATAGTAGACTGCGTGCGGATGGTGTAAGGGAGATAACTGCGAAAGTCCAGAAAGTTTTTGGTTGAAAATAAAATAAAAAAATTTAAAAATAAACTCACAAAGAATCAGTCCGGAGCCTTGTTTGACAGTGCTGACGTATGTGATTTGTATGGCCTTTTTATCTCAGACATATTACGTGTTAGATGCCCGGACTTCCACACGGGAATATACCGTGACGATGGACTGACTTTATCGAGCCATACAAGTGGTCACGACCTCGACCGGTTTAAAAAAGACTTAGCTTCTACCTTCAATGGATTAGGCCTTAGGATAACAGTAGCCACCAACCTCTCTAGCGAGGATTTCTTAGACATTAATTTAGACCTTCGCACACACACACACAGACCCTTCCATAAGCTAAACTAGAAACTTAATTACATTCACAAGGACACATGCCACCCTCCCACTGTTTTTAGAAACTTCGTTAAGAATATCAGTACTAGAATCTCAAACCCCTCCTCTAATAAGGCTATATTTGACAGGGCGGCACCCTACTATAACACGGCGTTGGCTAACAGCGGCTTCTCACAACCTATCACCTACTCTCCCACAAGCAACAACACCATTAACACAAGTAAACGCATAAATAGACAAACTATCTGGTGCTCGCCTCCCTGCTCACTCAACGTTAAAACCAATGTAGCAAAAAAATGTCTAACCCTCTTAGATAGACACTTCCCCATAGGTCATAAATACCGCTCCATCTTTAACCGACACAAAGTTAAACTAGGATACTCCTGCGCTAAGAACATGAAGGCCCACATCACCAGCAGCCCTAGGAGCAACACCCCACCAGGGTGCTCTTGCCGTAATCCTGAAGCCTGCCCCTTCAACAACAATGCAACACACCAGCTGTATTCTATGAAGCTGTGGTCACTTCCAACCGACCAAACGAACCACAGGAGGTCAAATCTTGTGTGGGCATGGCGGAGAGCCGATTCAAGGAGCGTTACCTGAACCACCAGTCTACATTCAGATACCCGGACAGACGTTCATCCACGAAACTCGCGAGCCACGAATGGTCCCTCAATGACTCAAGTAGAGGGTACTCCATTCAATGGAAAGCCATCACTAAGTTCAAGCCATACGCAAGGGGAAATCCGACGTGTGGCTTATGTATTGACGAACGAATAACTATCCTAAAGAGATTACGCAATAGTGATTGGCTAAACACGAGAGTGAACTTTTCACACCTTGTCCACACGTCAACAAACATCTATTGCATAACTACAAGGCTCCGGACTGATTCTTTGTAATTTTATTTTCAAATTCTTTTATTTTATTTTCAAACAAAAAATTTCCGGACTTTCGCAGTTATCTCCCTTACACTCCCCGCACGCAGTCTACTATTGCTATAACCATATACATCCCGAGCTGAAGTTCCGCGAAGGTGAAACAATTGTTCTCGGTATGGTGAACTAACTAACTGTTGTGTAACCACTTATATATATATATATATATATATATATACGTGGGAAAGTGAAAAATCGGAGAATAGACCGTTAAAACATGTTTATTGAAAATATCACCTACGTACGTTTCGCCCAGTTGGGCTTCTCAAGGGCATAAACTGTCACAAGTGTTCCTTATATAGTTTGGAAAGAGATTTGGGGGTTAGATCGACATCAAGATTCATTGTTCGCAAAAATATCTTGTTTTGATTTTGCAGCAGGTCAAGGGAGGTAACTTTGGCCGGTGTTAGGGCAGTCTTTCCCGGATAATTTTTGGTATGCAGGGATCGTTTTCTGGGTGTTATTTTGCTGCGCCTGCCCGCCGGGGTGTTAAGACTTGTTGCAGGGAGATCCAGTGTGTTATTTCACTCTCCATTCTTAACCCATCTAAAGAAGGATATTTTTAAGCGATGTGTACAACTTATCGCTGTTTCAGCTCTGCTGTTGATGAGCTCGTGGGGTGCAGTTATGACGTGGTAGAGCTCCATGAGGCAAATATCGCATTTCCTCTTGAAGTTGTACGGTGCAGCCCTGTCGACAATCTCCCACTGCGTGGAGAAGCTAATGTTTAAGTCCTTTAGTGATGTGATGTAGTCCGCGAGCGAGGTGGAGTGCCTTAGTTTTCTATTTGTGAAAGAGTGGAGATGTGTTCGAAACCTAATTTTGAACGGGCCGGAGGTGGCCCCTATATAATGTTTAACGCTATTGTGGCTAGTAATAGTGCATCTATATATAACCCTATCGGTCAAGCAGTATCCTCTAAGGGGGCACCGTCCTCTGTCGCGGCAGTTGCAATTTCTGTCGCTGTTCCGTCTATTTCCCACGATAAGGCTATCATTGTTGCTGCCTACGTTGTTAGCTGCGCTACCGCAGCTGTCGTTAGCACAATTACAACCCACAGCACGCGGGATGGTGCGATTGTTATTCCGCACGCCATGTTTTGCATGCTCCCCAGTCACTTCGCGGTCATTCTGGTTGCGTCTGCGGATGCCGTTGCCAACACTATTGGATGCTGTCAGGGAGTTGTTAAGGCCGATACAGTTATTGTCAGGTGTAGGTGCGTCTGCGTCGAGGTGCTGTGTCTTGGTGATCTTACTGTGGTTCGTTGTTCCTATGATGTCTGCTAGGTTAGGAGGAGTAGAGAAGGATATTTTTATATTATTCCTATTAAGAATTTTTCTATACCTATGGTTGGGTGGGAAGTTCTTCTCTAAGGCCTCGAAGAATATCCGGGGTATGTTGGAGGCCACACTTCGAGAATAGGGGGGGTCGAACCATAGGACGTTACGGTGGCGATTACGTGTCCTTGTACTTTTGCTACGGGTGGTTCCATCTAAGTGATCGCTCTTATGTGTGTTAATGCGCTGTCGCCCGTTCGGTGCCCCTTTCACTTTATGCTCGGGTGCACTCTTTCTACCACTTCCATGTTTATGTACACGAAGATGTTGGTTGGAAGGCGTTGGTAGTAGGCCGTCGCCTTTGTTGGTTTTGTAATAGGGGAATAGTTTGAGTAATCTACAGTTTTCACCGTCGCCGGGGACGTGATCTTTGGTGCGGTTATCTATTCTATTATATCCGACTTTAACGAGGTCGCCGCGTGATCGGTTATAGGTATGGCTTACTATAACGTTAGTTTTATGAGGGGGGTGGGTTCTAGAGCTAGCGTTAGGGATGTAGGAAATTCCTCGGTTAAAGCCGTCGCTTATCAGGGCCCTATTGTAGTAATCAGCCGCTTGGTTGAAGATATCCTCTTGGCGGATAGTCTCGAGATTCTATGTGAGATACTATAGACTATGGAGTTGAGAGTCTGCTTAGGGTGGTTGGAGGCATAATTAATATAAGAGAGGCACTCTTCAGGCTTATGGTATGGCTTGTATAAGCCCGTACTCAACTACAGGGTCACGTCCAGGAAGTTGACAACCCTGTGGTTGAGGTCCATAGTTACGGATAGGCCGTATGACTTAAAGAACCTGTGTATATGTTTGTTAAGGTTCTCTATCCTACGGGGGCTATGGTTCCTAACGGTAAACAAGACGTCGTCCCTATATACACCTCCTTGTAGGGCCGGTATTTCTTCCCTAAGCTTATGTAGGAGGTATATCCCAACCAGGTCAGTTGCTTGCGCTGAGTCGCTGGACCCCATCGTGACATCGAAGTTATCAGGACGGTTGGTTCTGGTCCAGTGGGAGCCTTCGAACTGGATAATGGTTCTACGCGCCGCTAGAATTATGTCTATTTCTTTTTTGGTGAGGCTAGTGTTAGATCTAGCTAAGATAAGTGCCTTATTTAAGAGTATGGGGGAGATAGAGGCGTAGTAGCTATCTATATCAAACTGGATGAATTTCAGGGTGGCTTTATCCGTCAACTCGGTGAACCAATTTATGACCTGGTCGGTGTTGCCCCAGAGGCAGACCTTAGCCTTTCTATTAAGCTCGAGTAGTACTCTGTCAAGGATCACTTTACTAATCTTACCTATATCTGATGTAGAGGGGCATATAAGTCTAATAGAGGGGCTTTCATTAAAGTCATATTTGTGATCCTTAAGAGAGAATTTAGGCGTCAGAGGGACGTACGGGTTGGTGTACTTTTCTATTTCTAAGCTGGTGACTATATCCTTCCCTACTCTATTTATGTCATTTAGGGTACTAGAGGGTGTCTTTTTGTAGTCTTTGTGTAGTTCCTTATAGATGAATTTTTTATACTCACTCGCGTCCATCTTGTACAGCTTTTTGGTTTTGTCGGAGGTGACGAAGAGGTGCGGGTCATTCTTGATCTTAGTTATTAGCGTATCAAGGGACGTTAAGAACGGATTGCTGCATTGGTGTTTCTTTCTGAGCTTAACGTTTTTGATCATTTTCAGCAGGTCCTCTTCAAAGGAGTCCAGTAAGGTGTTGTGCGGTGGGTTTCGGTATGTTTTGAAACCATATATATATATATATATATTTATTTATTAAAATAACAGATTAAAGTTTAAGCAAAGAATCGCTGCTTTCACCCTTAACGGGATCTTCTGAAACTAAGAAAGTCAATCTTGAAACGCAGAACTGGATATTTCAAAAAACGTTGCAACCGGAGGAAGACAGGAAGACGATACTTTGGTATCTCACCCTGCCTCGTTAATGTCCTATCGACACCAAAGTTCAACGTTCGGGCGAATAGATTTGAATCCAACCACCAACAACATAGCTGAATGACCGATAATCACACCAAACCGGAGTACTGTGATCCTTGTGATTTCCAGATATACAACCACTGACACTGTTACGAAGACCAGAAAACCATACTCCATATATTGAACCAAGTGATTGATTTGTGCGACCAAAATAACACCAAACACATATTGAACTAGGAATATTGGATCCTCCGTCAATGTCCGGGTGAGCAAAAATAGATTTCTATCTGCATTGGAATTTACGAACTTGTGCATCTGCTGTGGTGTCAAAAACAAACGCACATGACCGCACAAATAAACAATGGTCCATGCCACGTGGCTTGAACCCGTAAGTGAATTTAAGGTTCTGCAACTCTGATACACAGATTACTTATTATTAAGATGTATAAACTTGACATAACTATTATCATCTTATATTCTCTCAACTAATCACACTTGATCATATTTCTCTATCCCGTTTTCTCCCCCCATAATTATTATATTATTTATTTTTATTATTATTTGAAAAAATCGTTTTTTTTTACATTGTGTTTTTCCCTCCAAATATTCGCTTATATTTCTTTATATATTCTCTATATATGTTTTTATCTTTATTTTTTTATCTTTATTATTTCCACTCTTATCCTCCTTTATATTTTACCTTATTCTTACTTTTATACCTTATTATAGTGTAATCTTCCCCATGCCTTATTATACACTATTAATTATAGATTATTATTATTACTCTTTTTCCATTTCTAATTACCTCATGTAATTTCTCCTCCGCTATATATATATATATATATTGTACGCCCTTTGTGTTTGTGTAGCCTCTGCGCACCCTCTGCACCATACTATCGACGCCACCCCATCTATGGTTCAGCTAACCACCCGACTCCCGGGAATGAATATGACCGCAGCTAGTAAACAAGGACCCACACCCACCCTCCCGCATCAAAATTAGACTTATCGTCCCCTACTTTTGCTCTTACTCTCTTTACTCTTTGTTCTTGAATGTTTGGTTGGTAGAGTCCATAACACCAATCAAACCCCTTTTATAGCTCTGACGAATCCTACGGTTACGTAAGGAAGAAACATTGTAAGCCAATAAAAATATTTTGATGTTGTAGACGCTATTGTGTTCTTTTTTTTTCATATATACGGCTCTGCTCCAAAGCATAGAGCTAATTATTATGCTGCCAAGACCTTAATGGGACACGGGTATACAAAACCTAACTCCTATTAACCTAAGTATATATATATATGATTCCAGTTTCTCAGAGAAATAACAATCCAACCAGGAGGTAGACATATCGGAGTATTAACGGAGTAAATCACTTTAACAACATGTGCACCTGTCTCTACCACACCAATTCGGACTGCCTGAAGAGGTCAGGGGCAATGATGGCTGTCACCGAAATATATGTAGTAGTACGAGACCAAATTTTAAATATTTGAATTAATTACTTTATTTTACATTACTCCGGAGTAACCAAACCAACCTGCGTACTTCGTCGAGTGCTCCAATTTGCATACTGAGTGTCGGTAAACAACCAACACATACTCAACATATATATATATATAGCTGGGTGTCATATTAAGTTCTGGTATTTATACATTTAGGTAGATGTAAGGGAGGGGTGGTGGCGGGGGAGGAGTTTTGGGGTAGGATGGTATTTAGAGACACAGGACCACAACATGGCACAGGCCGATTTTTCTTTGGGGAGTGGTCAATTAGCCAGAGTGCTTTTTTGAAATAAATAAATAAGTAAATAAATAAATAAATAAATAAATAAATAGATAAATGAATAAATAAAAAAAAAAAAAAAATAAAAAAAAAATAAATAAAAATAAAAAACCCAAGAATAGTAATTCAGCAGATATATAGTAGGTAAATTTTTTTGGGGTGGGTTGGTAATAGAAGATAAACAAGACCGAATCATGGCACAGACTGAGGTGAGTGGTCAAGTTAACATACAAACCACAGGTGGTCAGAGTGTTTTTGTAGAATGGAAAGAATAAAATATATTTACATACTCACAACCACATACATAAACACTTACACACACATATATATATATGCATACCTATACACACACACACATATATATATATATATATATATATATATATATATATATATATATATACATACATATATATATATATATATACACACAAGAAAAAACACAAATACACAAATATACACACACACACGCATACACATACACACACATATATATATCTACACATACACACGTGCATATACACATATATTATATATACACACATACATGTATGTATGTCTCTCGGTATGAACTATACTATACATACTATACTATACATACATATACATACATATGCACACACATACATACATACACATACATACACACACAAACACATACTTACACACATATATACATATATACATATACACACATACACACACATACATATATATACACACACATATATATATATATATATATACATATATATACACATACACATATACAAGCACACACGCATACATACACATACATACATACAAATAAGTACACATAAACACACATGTACAAACACGCACTCGTTCGCACACATACATGTGTCTATAATATAATGGGAGAAGGTTGTGGGACAAATTTTAAACTGGGCCTGATAGAGGATTAACATAATTAATATCACTACTAAGTTATTAATATTATCATTAAGTAATTAATTACTATTTATTATTTACTATTTACCATTCACTATTCGTTACCTATCTTTTATCTTTTATCTATTCATTACCTAGTCATTCACTCATTAATAAATAAATAAATGAATGAGTTAACTAACAAACAAACAAACAAACAGATAAACAAATAAACAAGTAAATAAATAAATAAATAAATAAATAAATAGATAAATAAATAAATAAATAAAGTAACTAAATAAATAAATAAATAAATAAATAAATATACAAATAAATAGTTAAACAAATCTCGAACGTGTGCGTGCAGCAGTTCATAACTGCACGTATGCAAACATGAGCAGGTATATACGTGAATTTGTGTGTGCGGCCACGGAACTTTACTCAGAGGCATACAACACAATATATAAGACCTGGAGCGGAGGAAAGAAGGTAATAATGAGAGAAAGGGGGGAGGAAAGAAGGTAATATTGAGAGATGGAGGGACGGAAGTGGGATGGGAGACGGGGGTGGGGTGGTGATATCTGGTCAGTCGGGGGGCCGGGTGGGTCTGTAGTTTTTGTAATTTGCATAGTTCTTGTGCATGCAATTAGGGGAGTGTTCCGAGATCTTGTTGAGGAGAGGGCCTTTGGCGAATAGAATCTCATAGCTCTCGGAGATACAGAGGTCACAGCAATTATGGCCTCCCGTGTTGGATCGCGCTCTCTGGAGTAGTCTCCATTGGGTCTTGAAGGGGATGGAGTTCCTTTTAAGGTGCCAGATATGGGCGGCGAGTGTAGTTTGGTTAGATTTGTCTGGGCGCCGGAACGAATGTGTGTGGGCGTACCAGCGAGTCTTAAAACTCTTAGAAGTCATCCCGATGTACGAGTTTCTTTTTTCATCGGGGCCTGAGAGTACATCGGTTATATAGACGAGATCTTTGTTTAGACAGTTGTTGTTGAGAGGGCAGGTAGTTTTATCAGGGCAATTGCAATTGCCATCGGTTGCTGGAAGGGCTTCGGAAAAAGTAAACTCATTTAGCTTCTTGATGTTATTGTTGGCTAAGTTCCTAGCTAGATTAGGTGTGGTAGAGTAACAGAGTATAATGGTATTCTTATTAAGGATTCTATAATACCTATGTTGGGTAGGGAAGTGTTTTTGTAAGAGAGTGCAGAAAATTTTAGCTACAGGTGTTGAAACTTCGCGGTTGAAGGGGGGGGGGGTTGTACCAGCTAATGTGCCTTCGCCTATTCTTCCTGGGTGGACGTGGGGCTATACTAAGGTAGGTGATCTTATCTCTAAAGCCGTTGCGGGCCAGGGCCTCGTTGTAATAGGGGGCTGCTGCTCTAAAGATATCTTCATTGGCGGCGAGGCTAGATATCCTAATGGAGACACTTTTCACTAGGTTGTCTAATATATTTTTGGGGTGGCTAGAATTAACGTCTATATATCTAAGGGATTCATTAGGTTTGTGGTACGGGTAGTAAAGGGAAGTTTCTAAGTCGAGGGTAACGTCTAGGAAGTTAGCTTTAGTTAAGTTCGAATCTAAGGTAATCCTAAGGCCTAAGTTTTTAAAGAAGGTGTAAAGGTTTTTCCTGAACCCATCCGTGGTCCTGGGGTTGATTTTGTGGAGGGCAAATAAGCCGTCATCTGCGTAGAAACCGCCGGAGAGGCCTGTGAAGAGGGTCTTCTTATTTATTTATTTCAAAAAAGCACTCTGGCTAATTGACCACTCCCCCAAGAAAAAACGGCCTGTGCTATGTTGTGGTGGTCCTGTGTATCTAAATACCATCCTAGCCCCCTCCCCCCCCAGCCACCACCCCTCCCTTACCACTACCTAAATGTATAAATACCAGAACTTAATATGACACCCAGCTTCCTGAAGATTTCATCTGAATGAAACAGTACTAGTCCTGTAGAAGCTCCTTCTATACAATAAAAAAATGTTTACTCTGCCATGTATTGAGTACCTTACATACTGTGGTTATCCCCGACTCAACCCGGGACATACGTATATATATATATATATATATATATATATATACTGTATACACACACACACAAACACACACACACACACACACACACACACATATATATATATATATATATATATATATATGTATATATATTTATAGTACCCCAGGATTAACAAATATATATATATACTGTAAAGTGGTCGTGTAGCTGTCAGGGCAAAACATTTCCAGCCCACAGCGTAGAATGGTCGTGTGTGAGTCATGAATAAAACACCCGGTACTCACTCAAAATGAGGTTCGCGCTAGGAGGGCATCCAGCTGTAGAAACCCACCCATAATCGGTTCTGTATGAGCAAAGCATAGTCACCTGACCTGACATTACTCAAAACAGGACAATTTGTCTAACGCATGTCATCGTGGAAACCTGGACGTTAAACGGGGATTATATATATATATATATATATATATATATATATATATATATAATAATGATATTATTTATAATTATGTTTATATTATAAACAACTATAAACAGGAAAGGTCAGTAATTTATTACTACATTATTACCAGTAAGAGAAATAGCTCAATGTAAGAACATCAGGTGTTTTACAGAGCAGGAATATAAATTATAATTTACACAATTATCAAAGTTATGTTTAAATCATTTTATTATTGACAATCGTTTCTTCCAAACTTTCGTTTGGAATCATAGGAGCATTAGCAATGTTTGTACATATAATTAACCTCCTATTCAACTGAACAATCATATATATTCATATATATTGATGTTGTGAATAACAGTTTCGTATTTACAGGTTGGAATGGATGCGACATATATTATACGAGAATTGTACCGTAATTCAAATTAAAATGATGCACTACTCCTATAACGAATTTAATACAGAAAGAACTAGGAAACAATTACATAAAATGTTCAAAAACTTCAACTTAACTATCACCTCAGATAAAAACACTAAACACGTTAACTTCCTTGATGCTACCCTTTGCCTGGTCTCTAAAATATATACACCCTTTCCTAAGTCAAACAAAAAAATATTCGTGTGGATAGGAACTCTAACCACCCTAAATCCATATTAAACTCAATTACTAAAGGAATATCTAATAGAATCTCTAATCTATCATTTAAAGAAACCATATTCAACACTAATTCCCAATATTATAAAGAGGCCTTAGCTAAATAAGGCCATAAAAATTAGATTGAATTTCTACATATAAAATCACATAGTTACAACATTGTTTCTCACAATATCGCCATGAGGAAAATAATAAAAGTACTAGCCGCACTAACTCTAATACGAAGGGTAATATCAAACTTACCTCGCACCAAAATAAACACCACAATAATAATATAAACAGAAATACAAATACCTCAAAAAACATTACAAAAAACAAAAATAGAACTAATACATTTTTCAATCCCCATTTCAATCTAAACATCTCTACCAATTTGCGTGAGGCTTTCCTCTCAATCCTAGAAAAAAAACTTCCAAACCATCCACAAATACCATAATATTATCAATAAAAATACCATTGAAATCTCTTACTCTACCACACCTAACATCGCATACCATAAAGTTAGTAGTAATAAAAGGAAGATTAATAATTATTTCCAACTAATTAAATACAACATGGGGTAAACTTACAGAACAACATAGTACCTGTAAATCCTAGTACCAATAATAATAATAGTAATAGCATTAAGGAAATCAATAACAATAGGAACGACAACCATCATTACCCTAATGCTATCCCTAGCAACCAGACTTCAACACAACATAGTAACTGGCAAGCAAACAACCATAATAACTGTAACTGTAGAACAAATAAAACTTGCCCCTTAGGTAAAAATTGCTTAATTAAAGACATCATTTACTCATGGGAAGTAGTAGGTTGGGCCACATCGTATAAACCACCAAATAAATTGTGTAAACTCTGTCTTCTAGAGACCCGTAGTATAATCTTTTCGAAACTAGACCACCTAAATGGAAAGTCAGAGATGTTTTCCTCATGCCAGCACCACTACCGACACTCGTTCCATAACTTTAAACCTAGCTGCTAATATATAACAATGTCAGATTTGAATTCCTCACCACCATTAACACTTCACCTCTAGGACTTATCAGCCCCCACAGCATCACAATTTTTGATCAGCTCTTTCCTCTACATAACTCCTATTTATCTCAAACCTTATACTCTACAATAACTATTAGAAATAAACATAAAGTTACCACCTTTTAATATAACTACTATAGTTTACTTATATTATATACAGTAATGGATATATAATATGTAGAAACATTTAATGTAATATGTGATAATATATTATATATACATTTATAATTAAATATATAAATTAATAGCATTGAATATAAGGGATTAACTTTTAACAATATAATGTATATTAATAACACAAGAGATGTAACTAATTGGACCTGTAAACAGCTATACATTTTTCCATAATTTATATCTTGTCCAGTAATGGATATATAACAATGAAATGATACCTTTAATGTATTATAGGAAAATAGACTGTATTTAAAATTAAATATAAATAAATAAAATTATATAGAAGAGATTCACTTGTAACACAATATAATGTATATTAGAGCAAAGAATTTAAATAATTGATACTTTCATATATAATTTAATTTAATTAATTAGCTAGTTACCTTCCCTTACGCATTAGTTCCCCTTACTTTTGGATATCATACTCACTTCCGGAAATTAAATCGCTGTAGAACAACTTTAATCCATGGATAAGAATAAAATAAGACCAATTTACAATCCATTGCTATAACTAACTAAAAACATTCAATATAAACATTAAATAAAATATAATTTAACATATGTAATGGAAAAGATAACAATAACTTTGATACTCGCAACACATACACATTTGCACTCTGCAGAATCAATCATCACATTACATCCACCACAATTTTAATACACTAACACCTTTGCTTGAGAAGCTTGTATACCAGTGTTATTTTATGTGATACCTTTGCCATACAGTACTTATTTATGCCTAATACCTTTGCTTGTTTCCTTCATATATATGACTAACGCATGTGCACTCTCTACACGTTTGCATATGTACTGCTAGTGTCCTCATCTTCCTCAATGCCTCTTTCATTACTAGACTATTCCCTTGTATTATCCGTTGCATGTATTCCACTCTGTGCTTTTAATTTGAATTTGAATTATTGTACAATTCTCGTATAATATATGTCGCATCCATTCCACCCTGTAAATACGAAACTGTTATTCACAACATCAATATATATGTATCTATATGATTGTTCAGTTGAATAGGAGGTTAATTATATGTACAAACATTGCTAATACTCTGCTGACCCGAACAAAAGTTTGGAAGAAACGATTGTCAGCAATAAAATGATTGGAACATAACTTTGATAATTGTGTATTTTATATATATATATATATATATATATAGAGAGAGAGATAATTTAATATATCTACTAACATAAGCGCACAGATGTACGCCAATGCCAGCAAATACACAGGTCCTCGATAGCTGTTCCAGTTACCGAATTATTATTATTTTTATATGAGTCCCCAGTGTCCGCGCATTGCCTGGAGACTCGGCTGAGAATGACCTCCCTGATGACGCAATGAAATTCTCAACAGTTCATTACGTAACTGTCTTTATCCCATTGCAGAAACTAATTAGTTGGAGTGAAAATTTAAGTAAGTTAATTTTTTTTTAAATTAAAAAAAAAAAAAAAAATGTTCTTACTTTACGTCTTTTATATTATTGTTCTGCATTCTCCTGCATTGAACCACCTAGGTACTATGACATAACCTGTGTATTTGCTGGCATTGGCGTACATCTGTGCGCTTATGTTAGTAGATATATTAAATTATCTATATTTATCTCCAAATCACTGATTTGTCGAGCAAACCTGCCAAAACCACTTCTAAATTTTTTTTGGGGGGTGTTAGTAGGCGTCTGTCATCTTACCATCCCATTCCTACTGACTAGCCTCTGTGTCACGTGATTGATTCTTTAGAATCGGCCATATGATCAGTGGCAGTGAGAATTTTCGGTAGCTGGAATCCAGTCCTCGATAGCTGTTCCAGTTACCGAATTATTATTATTTTTATATGAGTCCCCAGTGTCCGCGCATTGCCTGGAGACTCGGCTGAGAATGCCCTCCTGATGACGCAATGAAATTCTCAACAGTTCACTACGTAACTGTCTTTATCCCATTGCAGAAACTAATTAGTTGGAGTGAAAATTTAAGTAAGTTAATTTTTTTTTTTTTTTTTTTAAATGTTTTTCTTATTTTACGTTTTTATATATATATATATATATATATATATGTATGTGTGTGTGTGTGTGTGTGTCTGTGTGTATATATGTATGTGTGTGTATGTGTATGTGCGTGTATATGTATATATATATAGGTAAAATTCCGTTATAACGGAATTTTGAGTATAACGAAATTTGTTTTCAATTACCGAGGTAATAACAAACAAACGATTGATTTCTTTCGGTCGATTTCCTTATAAACAATTTTTCATTACAACGAAGTTTTTTATACCGCGTGAATTTCGTTATAACGGAATTTCACTGTATATAAACACATACATGCACACACACACACACACACACATATATATATATATATATATATATATATATATATATAATTATAATAATAATCTAATCTATAATAAAGTAAGAAGCGCGGGACTCCGTATGGTTTATCATTTTTATCCACCTAGTAAAATAAGTTGGATTAATTTGAATAAATAATTGTTTCTACTATTGGCACAAGGCCAGAAATTACGCAGTACATTACTGGTACTTTATTTTATCGACGCCGTAAGGATGAAAGGCACAGTTAACTTTGAATAAATAATAAATGAATAGTACATAATTTATCTATTAAATTTCGTGGCTGTTCATTAAATATATGTTATTAATTATTTAAAGATTCACTTCTATACAATTTTCAAATGTCAACATTTCCGGTTAGCGATCGTTTAAATAAATATTCATATATCTCTGTCACTAATTTTCTCCTAATGCAGTTTATATATAATATTGTTTTGTTTAATGTATCATGGATGACGTTACTGATTGCATAAGACAGTGTAAGGCAGTGTTCGTACAATTTCTGTGTATATTGTCAATTACGATTTTAATTAAACATATCTACATGCATATATATACTTGCGTATAATATCAATATACACACTACACATGCTAGCAGATATATAATATCCTCTTTTTTTAATGTATCATGGATTAAGTTACTGATTACATAAGAGAGTGTCTTTGTTCAATGTCTGTGTATATTGTCAATTATGATTTTATTCATGTATCATATCTCCATGCCTATATACTTGCGTATAATATCAATATACACATTACTCATGTTAGCAGAAACCACCCGAGGGTGGTTTTTCTGCTAGTAATAATAATAATTGTTTCTAATTTTGGCACATGGCCAGCAATTACCCAGTGTATTACAGGTACTTTATTTTATCGACCCCGTAAGGATGAAAGGCAAAGTTAACCTTGGCAGGATTTGAATTCAGATAATAAGGGGCCGGAATTCTATGCTGCAAAGCATGGCGTCTGACCCTCTACATACACTGCCAATCCACCGCCCTATTATAATAATAATAATAACAATAATAATAATAATAATAGTAATAATAATAATAATGATTTCTTTATTGGCCACAAGGGCTGACATCAAGAAAAACATTACAGACGGCACAGGACGGTACATGACGGTACGATGTGGGTTTTGTGCGTGTAAATATTTTTATTATTTATATAAGAATAGAAAAAAAAGGACATAGAAACATACATATATATAAACAATAAAAATGAAAATTGAAACAATGAAAAATTTCCCAATAGGGGGGAAACCTCCGAGGGTTACTCGTGGCGAAAACCACACAAAAGACCACGGCCACCCTGACCATCAAGGCAAGCGCCCTCTCTCAATTTTTCCATCTCTCAAACTACAGACGTATATTCAGAGTGGTCCCATTCACTCTGACCATTCTCGCTACATTCACCCACCTTTCAAGAAACTTGCTAGAAAGCAGCACTTGCCTCTCCACCCTGATTTTACTCTTCAAGTGAAACATGAAAAAGTTAATTAGGGATTCGCCGAAGAGCAAAGTATCTGTCTATAACCCTTTTAACATTGTCCACCACACAATCTCTTTCGCCATGGCCACCAGGCAGATGAAAACCGCCTGCCCTTCCTCCTCGAAGGAAGACGGCGAGATCATCTGCACAATGGACTCAGTCGACAACCGGATAAGTCCCACACGCGACAGCAACTGTTCGACATAGCTCCACAAGTCAGCAATGCTCGGGCACTGAACGAGTGCGTGCACAACGGTCACGTCGCTTTGCGCGCATCACGGACAGGCTCGACTGACGGCACTTCCGTACCTGTAGAGCTTATCTCGAACCGGCAGCGCTCCCCGGTAGCACTGCCAGGCCAGGGATTTTTCGAAGTTATCCAAAGGCCCCGGGCTGAAAGTCCTCCGGAAGAGAGCAAAAAGCTGATCTTCGACGCCCAGGATCTCTCCGAGAATGTCGTCGCTCTTCCCCTCCACTAGTCCTCTATGGAACGCCGAGGTGGATATTCCACTGATACTGGTGCCCAGCTGGGAGAGGGCAGTGAGCGCCTGGAGACATTCCAGTTTCCAAGCGCTATCCCTCGGTCTTTTTCTGACCCTGGACTGCAGCTCAGTCAAGGAGACGAGCTGTGGGAAAACGTGCCTGGCGAACGGCGAACACGCCCGTTCACCATCAAGGAAGCACCAGAGATGTCGCAGCCTCAGCGCATGTTTGCGCATCATCAGCCATGACATGCCCAGTCGTCCACCAACGGGTATTGACAGCAGATGGATCGTCTGACCAGGGGAGCGTGTCCCTTCCACAAAAAGCGGAAGAGGAGGCGCTCCATTTTGGTGAGAGTTGGGCTGGAGCAAGGGACGACGGTGAGGCGGTAGCAGATGACAGATGCAATGTACGCATTCGCCACCTCCGCCCGGCCTTTCAGGGACAGCTTCCTCTCAGCCCATTTCTGGGTGAGGGAGGCCACTCTGCTCGTCACCTGGTTCCAGTTTTTCTCCATCTGGAGGTCCGGTCCGAACCAGACGCCGAGCAATTTAACCGGTTCGTCCGTCCAACGCCCCACGACGCTGTCGGACGGCATGGACTTCCTCTCCAGGTGCAGAGCTGCAAGCCCATCGACTTTTCCTGGTTTATCTTTGCTCCTGTCACCGCTTCGTATTCCTTGAGAGCGGTGCCGAGCATCTGGACGTGTCTGGGGCTCGATACCACCACGGTAACGTCGTCAGCGTAAGCCGACTCGGATTTCCCGCATCCTAGTTTGTGCAGTAACGGCTCGAGAGCCAATACGTACAAGAGGGACGAGAAGGGACAACCCTGGCGGACTGAGCGCATGATGCTGAACGGCTGCGACAGGTGACCGTTCACCCTCACAACTGAGCAGATGTCGCTCTACATTGCTGCGACCTAACCCCTGAAAACGGGCCCGAAACCGGTTGCCTCGAGGACCGCCGACAGGTACAGATGGTCGACCATATCGAATGCTTTGGATTGATCCAAATTGATCAGGGCCCCACCCTAGCCATGTTCCTTAACCACCCTCTCTAGGATGTATCGCATTTGTCGTGTATGGATCTGTCCGGAATGGCGCATGTCTGCGCCTCTCCCACCAGACCCTTGACGACAAGCGCCAACCTCGTTGCTAACGCCTTGGCCAACATCTTAAACTCTGCCTTTAGCAGGGTTATGGGCCTGAAATTATCAATAACATCCCCCTTGTTCGGGTCTTTTCTAAGCAGCGCCACTGCTCCCCGGCTCACAAAACTGGGAATGCTCCCGTTATGCTGCCAGTTGCAGGAGACGTCTGCCAAGAGGTCACCGAACAAGTCTGACATAAATGCATAAAGATCGTACGGCAGACCATCTAAACCTGGCGATTTACCACTTGTGCAGTTAGCCATCGCTTCCCGTATTTCAGTGGCTGTTGTTGGCTTTTCGCAACACTGTGCTTCGGTCGTCGATAGCCAAGGCAGTCGATCGAGATATGCACTGAAGTCCATGCTCCGATCCGGGCCGCCGCCGCTGCCGAACAGTTCAGCAAAGTGCTGCTGAAAAGCTTCACACATCCGCTCGGTTTCGAGTATCACGCACCCGTCTTGGTCAGACAAACACCGAATTGTGGCTTTGTTCCCACGTCGCGCCTCTGCCACCCGGGCCCATTGGAAGGCTTTTGTCCCCTCGTGTTTCAGAGCACGCGATCTAGCTCTGACAACGTAGCCTTCGTGTTTTGCGTTGAAGAATTGATCGAGTGCCAATCTCGCCGCAAGCACGTCCGTTGCGATGACTGTCCTAAACGCCTCTTCTAGCTTTCTGACTAGCTCTCCCTCTACTCTATTTTCCTCTATCACTACTCCTTTGCTAAACCTAATCGACTCAATTTAATTGCCCTTTTCAGGGCGAACCACCACCTGTTGTTGACGAACGTCCCCGTCAACGCCCGCTTAACTAATACGCTAATCCGCCGGTCTCTGTAGGCTTTGCGCGCCGGGAAAGACGCGTCAAGCTTCCAGTAACAAGGCCCTTGTCTATGAGGTCTGTCTATGTCGATGTCACAGATCACAAATGTGTGGTCTGTATAGTCGACTGTTTTAAATTGTGGACAACTTATACTAGCCTTATCTACTTCTCTGCAGAATAGCCTATCGAGATACGATCTGGATGACCCGATGCGGTTTGTCTATGTCCACATTGGCACATTCGGGTGATCCAGTTGATACCTGTCAGACAGTTCAAAACGTCTGATCAGGTTGGTGAGGCTCTTGCACCATCCTCCCCTATCCACTAGCCCCACACGATCCCAGCGTGCATCCAAGATAACGTTCCAGTCGCCCACTAACACTAAAGAGCGGGACGTTCCAAGAAAGGTCTCTAGACGTCTGAAGAAATCTGGCCGTCCTGACCCTGTTGGAGCGTAGAGGGCTACAAGCCTGAAAGCATTGCCTTCGCTGCCGGTCACGTCCAGCACCACCGACCTACCTTCAGGGTCCAGGAAGATGGCACGTATCGCGAGATCCAAACCTCTCCGAAAAAGGACGGCAACCCCTCCCCCGATCCTGGACGGCTGGGAGATGCGTATACATCGTAGCCGCCGAAGATTGGTGTGAAGGCCTGTGCTTCGCAGTTTCTGGTTTCACTGATGGCCACCACATCTATGTTTAGTGACCTGAGGTCATTGAGCAGGTGACCCTCCTTCCAAGATGAGCCCAGGCCACGTGCATTTATACTGCCTATTCTGAGTACATCCATGTTTGGATGAGAAACGGCGCAAGTGAGAAGGGTTTACTTACCACCTTGTTCGTGTGGTGAAGGGACAGTAGAACCGTCCCTTTCGCTGGGTATGGGTGTTTCCAAGAGGATGTCAGTGTATATAGTCTTGGTAACCGACCCACTGAAGTCTCCAACTGCGTTGGGGAATTTTTGTTTTAAAGGTTTGTACTGTTCTATTGAGATTTCGAAGATGCTTATGTTTGTCGGGTGAGTTCTTGGTGTTGGTGGGGTGTAACAGTTTTTTTCCTGTGATGTCTGTGTACTGCTTTATATATTGAATGAGTTCTTTTTTTGCCATGTTTATGGCTGTGTACTTTTTGGCGGGAGGGGTGATTTTGTTGCTGTTTTCTTCTTGTTGCTGTTTGGTGTGTGTGTCTTGTTGTGTTTGCGTTGTTGGTGTTTGTGGTGGTGATGGTGGTGGTGTTGCTGCAAGCTTCCTTGCTGCCTTTACCCCTCATTGTACGCCTTCGCTTTTGGAGGGTGAATCTAAGGGTTTTTTTTTTTTTTTCGTGGCAGACCATTTTCCACTTCAATCCCGCCTCAAACTCCATGTCGGATTCTGTTGCCTGCCCTACCCTTGGTAGCAGCGGACGAGGTATTGGAAGGAGAGGGGCCTTCTTCGCTGTCTTCTGCGGGTAAAGGGCGCTGAGGTGACCCTTCGACCCACAGAGATAACATTTTGGCCGTCTTCCTTCTACACTTATAAAGAGTTGGTGTCCTTCCTCGATGTCTATGATATCGAGGATAGCGTCGATACATTCCTGGTCAGTTTGTATAAGCATTTGCATGCCTATACCTGACCAGTTCTCTCTCCCTATTTTTTCTACTTGCAGCATGGTCGCCCTGTTTCTCGATTCCAGCAAGGACAGACGCGGCCAGCCAAGGTATGGGCACGTCGGGTGGGACCTGATCACTTTGACCGTCATAATTTTCTTCCCGCAGTAGGAGGGCACCAAGACTATCTCCTCACACTTTAGAGTTTCTAAAGAGTGAGACTTTGCTTCCTGGGGGGGGGGGGGGGGGGGCGAAAAGTACGTCTACTGTGGCGTACTTTCTGCCTCGGTTGATGTGTGTTTTGTGTGCCTAGACGCACCCCAAGGCCTTTTGGATTTGAGCCTCCGTGGCTCTCTCCACTCGATGTGAGATTTTCTTTACGGTGCGGTAAGTCACCGTCCGTAGCTGCTGGTCCTTGAAAAAATCGGCTGGAGGTTTCAGGGAAACTCTATTTGCGCCTCTTGTCACCATGGCCCTTGCGACTGCCATCTCCTCCTCTGTGACTAACACTGTCTCGATATTTCGGGCGACACCTGCAAAAGAAGTGGTCCCTTTTTCAGCAGCAGCACTATTGCTGCCGCTACTGGTCTTACTGGTGGTGCTGAGGTCGCTACTATAGGTATCGGTGTCATTGTTGTTGTTTTCGCTGTTTGTGTTGTTGTTGTTTTCGTTGATACTGTTGCTGTTGTTACTGTTATTGCGGCTGTTGTTGTATTGTTGTTTTTGTTGATACTGTTCCTACTATTATTGTTGTTGTGGCTGTTGTTAATGTCATTGTTATTGTCGTTCTCGACCTTAGCGCTGTTATTTTTGTTATTGTCGTTCTCGACCTTACCTCTGTTATTTTTGTTATTGTCGTTCTCGACTTTACCGCTGTTATTTTTGTTGTTGCTGTTGTTATTGATGGTGTTGTTGTTGGTGTTGTTGTTGGTGTTATTGTTGGTGTTTTGTTTGTGTTAGAAATATTTGTTAATTATAAATCTGTAACAGTCTTTTTTTCCTTTGTAATATTTTCGTTTATATTTACCTCCGCTGGAAAACTGTCTTGTTGACATGCTGATAAAGTCTCCGTCTGTCTGTGTTGTCTGACAGCGCTCTCTCTCTGGTGTTATCCATGTTGACATTTTTCAAAAAAATATTTTTTTACACAAATACTAATACGACACCCCGTAAAGGGGTGCCGTATTATTTACTAGTGAACCCCTGTATTAGGTGGGTCACTTCTTCTAAACTTTTATCAAATTTAAAACTTGAATAAAAGGTTTAGAACGGTTGAAAATGAGGTAAAACGTTGAAAAAAACTGGAGGCGATTAGAAGCGTGGCTTCAGCAACAACAATAATAATAATAATAATAATAATAATAATAATAATAATAATAATAATAATGATTTCTTTATTAACCACAAGGGTTTACATAAAGTAGACATTAAGGACAGTGCAGGACAATGCAGGACAGTACAAATGGGCATTTCTGCGTGTAAAAAAACAAAAACAGAGGATGTAACAAAAATAACAATGAAAATAACAATGAAGAATTCCCCAATAGGGGGGAGACTTCGGAGGGACATTTGTGGAGAAAGCCCAGTAAAAAGCCACAATGACCCTGACCACCAAGGCAAGTGCCCTCTCCCAGTTTTCCACCTTTAGTTTACAGATATATACTCAGAGTCGGCCCATTCACTCGGGCCATTCTTGCTTCTCTCACCCATCTTTCAACAAAATGCTGGGAAGAGAGCACTTCCTTCTCTACTCTGATTTTCCTTTTCAAATGAAATTTGAAAAAGTCAATCAGAGCATCACCGAAGAGGTAAGTGCTCGTCTTCAGCCCTTTCAAACGTGTCCACCATACTATCTCTTTCGCCATGGCCACCAGACAGATAAAAACTGCCTGCCCTTCCCGGCTAAAGGAGGAGGGCGGGGCAATCCTCACGATAGACTCAGATGATAGCTGGATCCGTCCTAAACGCGACAGCAGGTGTTCGACATAAACCCACAAGTCAGCAATTTTCGGACACTGGTCGAGTGCGTGCAGGACGGTTTCGTCGCCCTGCGCGCATCTCGGACATGCCCGGCTGACGGCACCTCCATGCCTGTAGAGTTTATCCCGAACTGGCAAGGCTCCTTGGTAGCACTGCCAGGCCAGAGATTTCTGGAAGTTGTCCATAGGCCCTGGCCCGAAAGTTCTTCCGAAGAGATTGGCTAGTTGATTTTCGTCGACGCCTAGAGTTTCCCCAAGTACGTCGTCGCTCTTCCCCTCCACTAATCCTCTATAGAACGCCGAGGTGGAGTTTCCACCGATCACATTGCCCGATTGGTCGAGGGCTATGAGCGCCTGAAGACATTCCAGTCTCCAGGCGCTCCCTCTCGGTCTTCGCTTGACCCAGGACTGCAGCTCCGTCAAGGAAACGAGCTGGGGAAAAACGCGTCTAGCAAACGGCGACCACACCTGATCACCGTCGAGGAAGAGGTGGAGATGTCGAAGCCTGAGCGCGTGCCTGCGCATCATCAGCCACGGCATGCCCAGCCCTCCACGTAGCGGGTGTTGACAACAGATGGACCGCCTGACCATCGGAGCACGTCCCTTCCACAAAAAGCGAAAGAGCAAACGCTCCAGCGCAGTCAGGCGAGGCTTAGGACAAGGTACAACGGTTAGGCGGTAGCAGATGACAGACGCGATGTACGCGTTAGCCACCTCTGCTCGACCTTTCAGGGATAGCTTCCTCTCCGCCCATTTCTGGGTGAGAGAAGCCACCCTGCTCCTCACCTCGTCCCAGTTTTTGTCCGTCTGGAGGTCCGGACCGAACCAGACCCCTAGCAATTTAACCGGTCCGTCCGTCCAGCGCCCGACGACGCTGTTGGACGGCATGGACCTGCCTCTCCAGGTGCCGAGCTGCAGGCCCACCGACTTTTCCTGGTTGATCATTGCTCCTGTCACCGCTTCGTATTCTCTTAGTGTAGTGCCGATCGCCTCGATGTGTTTGGCGTTCGACACCTCTACGGTGACATCGTCCGCATATGCTGACACGGATCTTCCGCATCCTAGTTCGCGCGGGACTCCCCTCAACGTCTCCAGTTTGTGCAGTAATGGCTCGAGAGTCAATACGTACAAGAGGGACGAGAGGGGACATCCTTGGCGGACCGAGCGCATGATGTTGAACGGTTCCGACAGGTGACCGTTCACTCTCACCGCAGAGCAGATGTCGCTGTGCATGGCAGCGATCCAGCCTCTGAAGACGGGCCCAAAGCCAGCCGCCCTCAGGACTACCGCTAGGTAACGATGGTCGACCCTATCGAAAGCTTTCGACTGATCTAAATTGATCAAGGACCCACCCGTGCCAGGTTCCTTAGCTACCCTCTCTATGATGTATCGCATGAGGTGGAGGTTGTCGTGGATGGATCTGTCGGGAATGGCGCATATCTGCGCCTCTCCCACCAGACCACCAACGACAAGCGCCAACCTCTTTGCTAGCACCTTGGCCAAAATCTTGAACTCTGTGTTTAGCAGAGTTATGGGCCGGAAATTGTCTATGTTATCCCCCTTGTTCGGATCCTTTCTCAGCAGTGCCACCGCTCCTCGGCTCACAGAACTGGGAATTCTCCCGTTCTGTTTCCAGCTGCAGTAGACGTCCGCCAAGAGGCCTCCGAACAAGTCTGGCATCTGTACGTAAAGTTCATAGGGCAGACCATCCAAACCAGGCGATTTACCCCTTGTGCAGCCAGTCATTGCCTCCCTTACTTCAGCGGCTGTTATCGGCTTTTCGCAACACTTCGCCTCAGTGGCCGAGAGCCGCGGCAGTCCGTTGAGGTAGACACTAAAGTCCATCCCTCTACCCGGCCCCCCGCTGCCCACGAACAGCTGAGCGAAGTGTCGCTGAAAAGCTTCACACATTTGCCCGGGATCGAGTAGCATGCGCCCGTCGTGGTCGACCAAAGACCGGATCGTGGCTTTGTTGCCACAATGCGCCTCCGCCACTCGGGCCCATTGAACGGCTTTCGTCCCCTCGTGTCTGAGAGCACGCACCCTAGCTCTGACAACGCAGCCTTCGTGCTTTGCATTGAAGAATTGGTCAAGGGCCAATTTCGCCGCAAGCACGTCGGTCGCAATGCCTTTGCTAAGCGCCTCGTCTAATTTTCTAACTAGATCTCCCTCTGCTCTTTTTTTCTCTATTGCTAAAGCCTTACTAAACCTAATCGATTCTATTCTAATCGCTCTTTTCAGAGCAAACCACCACTTGTTGTTGACGATGGCCCCCGTCAATGCCCGCTTAACTAGTTCACTAATCCGGTCTCTGTAGGCCTTGCGCGCTGGTAAGGACGCGTTTAGCTTCCAGTAGCCGGGTCCTCGTCTATGAAGCCTATCTAAGTCAAGCACACAGGTCACGAATTTGTGGTCCGTGTAGCTGACTATCTTGAATTGTGGACAGCCTATGCTAGACCTATCTATTTCCCTACAAAATACTCTATCTAGATATGATCTGGATGACCCTATGCCGTTTGTCCAAGTCCACATTGGCACATTCGGGAAATCCAATCGGTACCTGTCAGACAGTTCAAAACGCCTGAGCAGGTTGGTGAGGCTCTTGCACCCTCCACCCCTATCCGCTAATCCCACACAGTCCCACCGTGCATCTAAGATCCCGTTCCAGTCGCCCACTAACACTAAAGAGCGGGACGTTCCAAGAAAGGTCTCCAGACGCCGGAAGAAATCAGGCCGCCCTGCTCCTGTCGGGGCATAGACGGCCACTAGCCTGAAAGCTTGCCCGTCTCCGCTGGTCACGTCCAGCACCACCAGCTTACCCTCTGGGTACAGGAAGATGGCCCGTATGGCGAGATCCAAACCTCTCCGAAAAAGCACAGCAACTCCTCCACCCGATCCAGGACGGCTGGGAGATGCGTACACATCGTAGCCGCTGAAGATCGGTGCGAAGGCCCGTGCTTCGGAGATTCTGGTCTCGCTGATGGCCACTACATCTATGTTTAGTGACCTGAGGTCGTTGAGCAGGTGACCCTGCTTCCATGACGACCCCAAGCCACGCGCATTTATGCTGCCTATTCTGAGTGAGGTCATGTTTAAAATAGAGTGGAAAAGATGGGAAAGACCACTTACCGTAATTTTGGTAGAGGAGGGATGGTTTTTACATCCCTTTTCACTTGATCGTCTGGTGAAGGGACCGTTGAATCGTCCCTTCGGCTGGTCGTCGGCTCTTCTAAGAGAATGTCTGAATATACTCTTCGATTGATGGTTCCTCCTAGGTCCCTGAAATCACCAACTGCGTTGGGGAATTTCGTTTTAATGTTTGTGTATTGTTTCTGTGCTATTTTTAGCAGTCTTATGTTAGTTGGCGTTTTGATTGGTGCTGGTATTATGTAGTCCTGTTGTGAAATGTCTGTGTGTTCAATTATGTAAGTCATTAGTTTCTTGTTGTGTGTGTTTATTGCCGTGCATTTGTTTTTCTGGGGGTGGGGTGTGGTTCTGCTATTTTCTTGTCGTTGTTGCTGGGTGTGTGTGTTTTGTTGTTGTGTTTGCGTTGTTGGTGCTTGTGGTGGTGGTGTTGAAGGTGTTGTTGGCGGTGGGGTTGTCGCCGGTGGTGATGGTGGTGCTAGTGTGGGTGGTGATGGTGTTGGTGGTGTTGCTGCTGTGGGTCTCTTTGCAGTAGACTTTACCCTTTTCTCATTTCTTTCCTCCCTTTTCAAAGGCGACGATGCGCTGCTTCTGCGTTTGTGCCTTCCTGCGACCTTTTGCCATCCCTCTCCCACCTCACACTCCATGTCTGATTCTGTGAGGTCGGGGAGGGGTACCAGCTCCACTGTTTCACTTGTTGTTGTTGGTGATGTTTGCACTGGAGTCTCTGTTGCAGCTGCATTTGGTATTGCTGTTGTTGTTGTTAATATTTCCACTGCTGCTGCTGTTTTTGATTTCCGTGGAGTGGGTATGGGTGCCACGGACCTATCGTTCCTGGTTGCCGCTTGTCCTGTTGCTGGTAGCCGTGGAGCCGGATTCGGAAGGAGGTGAGGTGAGTCTTCGATCCACAGCGAAAGCATTTCGGGCGTTTGCCCTCAACACTTATGGGCAGTTGAGTGCCGTTATCGAAGTCTATCACATCCGGGATAGCTTCGATGCACTTGAATGGAGGAGCCGACGCAATCTTCTCTTACTTTTTTCTGTACTTGCAGTACAGTTGTTTTGTCCTCGATTCCGACGAGGACAGACGCGGCCAGCCAAGAAGGGGTCATTCCGGGAGGGACGTGGGTCAGTTTGACCCTCACAATTTTTTGCCCGCAGTAGGAGGGCACCAACACCATTTCCTCGCTCCTTAGGGTCACTACTGATTGGGCCTTTGCCTCCTGGGGTGTGGCAAAAAGTACGTCTACGGTGGCATATTTTTTGCCTCGGGTGATGTGCGTTTTCCGCTGCCACACAGACCCCAAGGCTTTTTGTATTTGGGCCTCTGTGGCTCTTTCCACCCTACGGGATTTTGTACTTACTGTACGGTACGTGACCGTACAGTGCTCTTGGGTTTCGAAACATTTTTCCGCTGCCTTGCAGATTGCTCGGTGTCCGTTCTTTGTCACCATCTTCTTCGCTTCCTCTAATTCCTCATTTGTTATGAGGATTGTTTCCAAGTTTTTCGCAATACCTGCAAATGAGATTGGTTTTTCTCTGCTGTTGTTGTTGTCGTCAGAGCTGCTGGTACTTTTGTTGTTGCTGCAGGTACTACGACTACTGCCTCCGCCGCTGTTGCTGTGGTTGTTGTTGGTGTTGCTGCTGCTAATGCTGTTGTTGTTTATGCTGCTGGTGATGCTGTTGCGGCTGCTACTGTTGTTTTCATTGTCACTGTTGCTGTTGTTATTACGGCTGCTACTGCTATTATTCCTGACGTCAGACGAATGAACTGGGTTTTCGTATTTCCCGCACACCTGTTTCGTCGCTGTCGTCGTCGTCGTGGAGAAACCTTGCACGCTTTGCACGAGACTTTTCTTTTCTTTCGTCACTTGCGAAAGAGAAGGGAGGGAGAGAGACACATTTAAAGAAGGGAGGGAGAGAGACAATCTTCTCTCTGCTGTAGTGATGATTGAGGAAGAAGAAGACGGAATGAGTGGGAGTGACGTATGAAATTTCTTTTTCGTAGCCATGTTGTTTTTTGTTTAAAATGAAATTTTGGGTACAAAACCCCAATAACTGGTTATTTAACCCCGAAGGGCCAAATAACGGACAGAAAGACCCCTCTCACGAGGAGGAGGGTGTCTTTATCAACAATTTGGTTCAAGTTTTAAACAATTTACAATTGTTTTAACGGTTAAAAATTACTATACCTTACAGAGCCGAGCCTCCGTCAACCATGGCATTCAATAATAATAATAATAATAATAATAATAATAATAAACAAAAACTAAGTCAGACATTCGAACACTACATTACAATGAAACTTATGCTTATTCATTTTTGGGGCCCTTTCTGCCTGTGTGTTTGTTTGTTTATGTGTGTTCGTATACAGCGTGGTGATAATTCCACACAAGGGCCAAGTGGAACGGCGAATCCACAGATGGCTATGTAACCATACATTCGCCAATCCTCGATAAGAGTGTTTAAATATCGAACATAAACAGTTCGAATAACGGTGAAATGGAGACTAGAACGTCATGTGACAGACTCTCACCCAACAGGTGCCCCCTGGCTCAGCAGCAGGAACCTGACTGTCAACCAAATACTGCTGATGTTGGAGGAAGAAGAAGAAGGAAAGGAGCCAGAACCAACTGGACTAAAGAATTGAATAGAACTGTTATGCAATGTTACCTGAAAAGTAACCCCAAGGAGAGGGGCTACAGGAGACGGATGCATAACATCTGGAACGAGATTGGTCTATTTAAATTAGATGAACAAAAATTGGCCGGGCAGGCTCGGGTAATAAGAACTAATGGGTGGATAAGCGAGCTGGAACTGGAGGAACTGAGCAGAGAGAATGGCTTGGAGATGGCGGCTGTAGTATGCCAGACAAGCGAGCCAGTGGGAAATGAAGGTGAAGAGGTCCTGAGAACGGAGGAACCACCCGAAGCAGACAATGATCTGAATACTGAGATAAATAATACCTGGAACAGATATACGGCCACTGAGGAGATGAATGCTGACGGGCTAGGACAAGATTCGGTTGACATCCTAAATTTAGTGGTAGATGAATTGAACAATGATAGTGGGAGACCTATGAACCTAAGATTTGTAGACAGGAAAAAGTTAAAAGAAACAACAGCTAAGGTAAACAAAGTCATCCCATACCTTGAGGCGAGGAGCCTTCACCAGTGCAACAATATCCTCAAAGCAACAGCAAATACGGTGAGGAAACTACTTAGTATAAAAGCGAGAGGAAACAACAGACAAGAAAGAGCAGAGCCGTGGTGGAAGAAACGACTGAGTGGTCAAATCGGGGAAATGAGAAATGACATAGGAAAGCTTGAGTCACTACTGAATGGGACACTAAAAAACATAGGCACTAAAAATAGACTGGAAATAAAGTACAAAACTAGGAGGAAAAAGCTAAACACTATCATAGAGGAACTGAAGCAACGCATTGTAGCAAAGAGTGCAAAAATTAGGCGATACGAGAACAGAGTCAGTCAGTATAAACAGTACCGCATGTTCGACAACAACCAGAAGATGCTGTTTGGACAGCTTGAGGGGAAAGAAAGAGGCAACGACTTGATCCCTGGGGCGGAACAAACTAAAACATTCTGGAGAGGAATATGGGAGCAGGATGTTAGACATAATGTCCAGGCAGGGTGGATTGAGACAGTACAGAGGGAGATCGGTGAGCAGGCACACCAACAAACTAATTTGAGTATCACAGTTGAAACTCTTAAGGGGCAGGCCAAAAAACTAACCAACTGGAAATCACCAGGCCCAGATGGTGTGCAGGGGTATTGGATTAAAAATTTAACATCCCTCCACCCGAAGCTGACGGCCATGTTCAATGACTGCTTGGTGTCGGGTGAGGTGCCAGAGTGGTTGACAAAAGGTACCACAGTTCTGATAATGAAAGACCGAATCAAGGGTAATGATGTTACCAACTATAGACCTATCACATGTCTGTCCGTAATGTGGAAACTGTTGACGAGCATTGTGTCTGAGGAAATCTACCATCACCTCCACACAAACAACTTGTTACCCGACGAACAGAAAGGATGCCGAAAGAAGTCACGTGGTACAAAGGACCAGTTACTTATTGATAAGATGGTAATGGGGAATTGCAGGAGGAGACACACTGATCTTGCCATGGGATGGATAGACTACAGAAAGGCATTTGACATGGTGCCTCATTCTTGGATCACCAAAAGCCTGGAGATCTTCAGGGTGGCAGATAACATCAGACAGTTGCTGGGCAGGAGTATGGGGTCCTGGGAGACAGAGTTGACATCAACTGGAGTATCCTTGGGAAGCGTGAAGATCAAGAGATGTATCTTCCAGGGAGATAGCCTATCCCCTCTGTTGTTTGTCCTTGCCCTGATGCCCTTGACCATTATGCTGCGAAAAGTGAGAGCAGGATACAAGTTGGGAAAGGGAGAGCTTACCATCAATCACCCCCTCTTCATGGACGATCTTAAGCTCTTCGGGAAAAGTGAGAATGAGTTGGATGTGCTTGTTGACACTGTCCGTATTTTCAGCAGTGATATATGTATGCAGTTTGGTATTAGTAAATGTGGAGTCATTGTGATGAGGAGAGATAGGTTGAGCAGAAGTAACGGGATCCAGATACCAACAGGTGAGATGATAAAGGAAATTGACTCTGAGGAAGGATACAAGTATTTGGGCGTTCTGGAGGCTGATGGCATAAAGAACAAAAAAATGAAGGAATTTTTAAGAACTGAATACATTCGGAGAATAAGGAGCGTATTGAAGTCACATCTGAACAGCAGAAATGCCATAAGCGCAGTAAATTCCCGAGCTGTGTCTATTATTAGGTACAGTGCGGGAATTCTGAGATGGAATGTTGCTGAACAAAAAGAAATGGATAGGAAGACTAGGAAGCTATTGACTATCTACAACATGTTCCACAAGAGGAGTGATGTCGATAGACTCTACCTAAGGAGATCTGAGGGTGGAAGAGGTCTTATCAGCATAGAGGACTGTGTTCAGATGGAGAAAAACAACCTATACAAATACGTGACCTATAGTAAGGAGCCAATGCTCAGAACTGTACTGAAGGAGGGGACAGTAGGCCAGGGGATGTCCAAGAAGGAAATAACATCAAGGAGGAAGAGCAGCCTTAAGGGAAAATCCCTTCATAGTACCTTCTTTGAGAAAACTGAATTTAGAGATCCACAGACATGGAACTGGTTGAGAAGAGGAGACCTCAAAAAGGCTACAGAAGGAATGCTAATGGCTGCGCAGGAGCAGGCCCTCAAAACGAAGTGGTTGAAGCACCATATTTACAAGGAGGAGGCTAGCCCACTGTGCAGGATCTGTGGAGAGAGAGAGGAGACTGTGGCTCACATTGTGTCCGAGTGTAAACACCAAGCCCAGACCCACTATAAGGGCTGGAGACACGATGTGATGGGCAGGGTGATCCACTGGCACCTGTGCAAAGTAAACAATTTACCACATTCTGAGAAATGGTATGAGCATAGGCCAGAGGCGGTGATGGAGAACAATCAGGTGAAGGTGCTTTGGGATTTTAGGATACAGACGGACAACAAACTGGAACACAATAGACCTGACCTTGTGGTTGTGGACAAAGAAAAAAGATCGTCTCTGATTGTGGATGTGGCCTGCCCTTTCGACACGAGAGTGCGAGAGAAGGAGAGGGAGAAAATTAACCGATACCAGGACCTAAAGTGGGAGGTGAAAAGGATTTGGAACTGCCATGAAGTCAAAGTGATCCCGATTGTCATAGGCGCACTGGGGACTATCTCCAAAAGTTTCCAGGGATGGTTAAAGAAAAATCGGCCCCTTCACGCTTTTTGGAACGCTTCAAAAGGCATGCTTGCTTGGAACAGCAAGAACCCTCCGATACGTCCTGAATATCTGAGGCTGCAGGTAGTGGCTTGATATTCATTCCAACGGATTTTCCAGTTAACCAACATCAATGACTGAGATTCAAGGAATAACAAAAATAATAATAATAATAATAGTTAACGGCATTACATTCCTGCTTCCGAAGAATGATGAGACAAACAATCCCAAAAATTACAGACCGATAACTTGCTTGACCACAATGTATAACATTTTAACATCAGTCCTAACTGAATACACATATGACCTATTTCCCATTGAGCAGAAAGGGTGTAAACGAGGCTCATATGGCTGTAAGGATCAGCTTCTGGTTAACAAAATGATACTGGAAGATTGTCATAATAGACACAAAAATCTATCGATTGCTTGGATAGATTATAAAAAAGCATTCGATAGTTTGCCACACAGTTGGATTGAAAAATGGTGAGAGATTTTCAAAATATCCCCCGTTGTCAGGAGGTTTTTGTCATTCAGTATGAAGACATGGAAAACGACACTCCTTTTGAATAGTGAAACAAAATCACTGGAAGCTGGAGAAGTTAATATTAATTGTGGAACTTTTCAGGGTGACTCTTTATCACCGCTTTTATTCTGCATCGCACTTATACCAATAAGTAAAATGCTCAATGACACAAAACATGGATATAACATCTATGACAAAACCATTAATCACCTGTTCTACATGGATGACCTGAAACTATTTGCAAAAAATGATGAACAATTGCAAGGGCTATTATCCACTGTGGAGCAGTTCAGTGATGACATTAAAATGGAGTTTGGACTAGATAAATGCGCCAAAGCGACGTTCACCAGAGGAAAGCTGCTGAAGAGTTCAGACATTAATCTTGATCGGGGGAACGTGATAAGAGAACTTGATCAAGAAAAAACTTACAAATATCTAGGTGTTTGTGAAGGAGACGGAATCAAGCACTCGACAATGAGGGAAAGGATAAGGAAGGAATGTTACCGCAGAGTAAGAGCAATCTTAAGAACGGAATTGAATGCAAGGAATAGGATCGATGCCATAAACACGCTTGCCATACCAGTAGTAACCTACAGTTACAATGTCATCAACTGGTCAAGCACAGAGATCCGTAGGCTCGATACAAAAATTCGAAAATTCTTAACCATGCACAGAATGCATCACCCTAAGGCAGATATAGATAGAATATATCTCCCTAGGAAAGAAGGAGGACGTGGGTTAATCCAGGTAGACATTGCGTTGAAAACTGCAACAATTGGATTATCTACATATCTAAGGGAATCACATGATTGGATGATCAAACTCGTTTTGAAACACGAAAGCATCAAAAGATCATATTCCATTACAAAAAATGCACACAGATACAGTAATGGACTACAAATTTCAGAAGTCCCATTTACTGCTGAAATGGAAAACACAGAAAAAGCAAAGCAGGTAAAATTAACTGCAAAGAAAGAACTGCTACAGAAACTGGCTAAGAAATGGCAAGAAAAGCCTCTGTATGGAAAATACCCAGAGCGAGCTAACAATCCTGATGTTGACAAAACTTTAACCCATCAGTGGTTGGCATCCTCTGGACTGAAATCGGAGACTGAAGGACTGATTATATCAGCACAAGATCAGTGTCTGCCAACAAAAAATTACCAAGCCAACATAATAAAAAATGGATGCAGCCCATTATGCCGTGTATGCAAAAAACAACCAGAGACCATTGACCATATAATTTCAATGTGCAGTCCAATAGCTCCAACCGAATACCTAAACAGGCATGACAGAGTTGCACAATACATACATTGGATAATGTGTAAGCATTTTGACCTGCCCCATCAAAAGAATTGGTGGGAGCATCAACCACCTCCCATACTTGAAAAAGATCACATCTCAATCTTGTGGAACTTTAGCATCCAAACAGACCGAAAAATAGATGCAAATAGACCTGATATAATATTGAAAGACTTTCAAAAGAGGGTATGCCTGCTAATTGATATGTCCGTTCCAATAGACAAGAATGTATCTATAAAAACATTTGAAAAATTGAGCAAATATAAGGACCTGGAGATAGAAATTGGAAAAATGTAGAAATTGAGAACTAAAACAATACCAGTGGTTGTAGGCGCTCTGGGAATGATACCTAAGGGGTCTAATGATTACTTATCGCAAATCCCAGGACACCCGCGTATAGGAGAAATACAAAAGATAGTACTAATGGGAACTGCCCATATACTAAGGAAGATTCTGTCAATATAAGTACATCACAAGTCTAAACACTAAAGATGCATGTGTGAGTATGTATGTTCTTTCTTGAACATGGCGGACCTTGTTGTCTCTTGAGGTCACTGGTTGTGACTTGGTGATAACTCGTATGAACATAAAGCAAGATAAATGCAACTGTAATAATAATAATAATAATAATAAGGTCATGAAATCGCTCCCGTAAGTTTTTGGTTTTTAACATATTTAAATCAATTGTGAAATAACAATTCTTTGTACAAATCATGCATAAATCACCGAATCAAGTCTCATAAAAATACGGATCCATAATATATTGTTATATCGCTCAAATATTCAATTTCGTATTATATATTTTATATTCAAAAAAGAAAATGATTATAAATGGAAGAAAACCCCCTCTGTCTACACTATATAGAACAGCCAAATAACAGCAATTTCACCAACACCAGAAACTTGATACACCACTCAATCCATCATTGCTACCACTATCCCATCACCGCCGCCACCAGTCTTTCATTGCTACCACCACTATTCCTCTGTTAACTTAAGAAAGGGGAAGGTGGCGGTATCACTAGACAAGTGAGAGGCTAGCAAAATATATAAATAGATTGACTTAGTGACCTGGCCACCGGCCAAACGTCTACAACTATGGCACTGCTGGCTCCCTCCTTCCTAACCAACAATATAAAAAGCCCCAGCACCACCACCGACATAGCCAACAACAATAACAGGCAACTTCAGCAAAAAGTATATTATACTATTGTAATGCACTGGGTAATTGCTGGCCTTGTGCCTGGAGTGGAGACAATTATTATTATTAATAATTTCATTCTTAAGCCACGCAATGCTCACATTAAGGAACCACTCATGATAGTAACAATTTAAAAAAACAACAAAAAAGAAAACCCCGTGACCAAGAAATACCGGGATGGCGGCCGGCGGGGAATAGCCGTGTCTCTAGGGGAGAACGACCCCTCTAGTCTTGGTTGACACTTGTTCTAGAAGTGGTAACACGAAATGATTACCCCTTGGCGGATAAGGATAAAACGCGACAAAATAAAGTAAATGTCTAATGATAAAATCTCATACCGGATCGGCCGCCACCCGGGTAAAAAAGGGCCGCGTCCCTCAGAGAGAAACCAGACTGGGGTCGAAAAATCAGCTAATGGTTCAAACCTTCCCATCACTTCGGAGCTGGAGACCTCCCATAAACGGAATACTCCTACTGTTGGCCCTCCATGCTCACCACCAAGAAATCCAAAGAAAAAGAGAGAAACATGGTCAAGGGAAGATAATAAAGAAGTCCTTGAGGCTTTCTACACTGCCATGTACTACCCATCAAATACATCGAATACAGAACAGACATATATCAACTGGAAAAAGAAACATCCCGAAAACAGAGGCTATATTGACAGCAACAAACTAGCCAATATACGAAGAAATATTGTAAAAAAAAAGTTACTAACTGATATAGAAATTGATCAGATCAAGCTATTAGCACAAAGTCAGCGAAGGGAAAATGAAACATGTGTCAGTGAAAACGAGGTAAACTGTAACACTTCGAATCCCAGGGTTGGGGCGGAATCACTGGCAACAGAACAAATTAAAGAAAGGATCGAAAAAGTGGAGGGAGTGCATGCTCAGGATGAAACTCCAAATGAAAATAATGAGATCGTAAATGATAAAAAAATGAATGAGAATGAACTTGCCAACTTGAAGGATGAAATTATGATCGAATGGATGAAAATGAAAGAATCTGAGATGGGGCAACGAGACACCCTCCCTAAGATCCAGAACTCCAAACAGAACCAAAAGATAATACACAAGACTAACATAATTCTCAAAAACATTATCATCACAAACAAACTAAACATTACTGATTTAAATCATCTCTATTATGCATCGGCTAAAGTCACCACTCACTTATGTGGAGTGAAGATGAAAAAACAAAGGAATTCCCACAAGAAATCTACTTGGCAAGAGAACATCAATCGCCAAATAAACCTTCTCCGATCTGACATAGAAATGTTAACAAACTATAAAGTAGGTGAACATGTTAAACAAACTAAACTTAGAAAATTGAAAAGAAAGTATAGTATAAAATCAACAAGTGACATAGACATGCTGATAGAAATAATCAAGCAAAAAGTGTCGGCCAAAGCTGCTCGTATAAGGCGCTTTGAAAAACGATCTAGATTCTATAAGGACAATAATATGTTCAAAAACAACCAAAGAAACTTCTACAGAAAAATTGGTAAGTCAACAATAACTGCTAAATCAATACCACCCAAGGAGGAAGTGCAAGAATTCTGGGAAAAGATCTGGGCCGAAGAAAAAGTTCATAACATACATGCCCCACGGATAGACAGACAAATGAAAGATACAGCTCACCTTGAGGAACAAATATGGGAAAACATAACAGTTGAACAGTTGCGCTTGGCTCTAAGGAAAACCAGCAAATGGAAATCCCCAGGAAAAGACAAAATACAAAATTTTTGGATAAATGCCTTCACAGAGTCTCATGAGCTGTTAGCCCAACTTTTCAATGAAACAGTTAAGGAGCCAAAAAAGATACCATCATGGCTAGTTAACGGCATTACATTCCTGCTTCCGAAGAATGATGAGACAAACAATCCCAAAAATTACAGACCGATAACTTGCTTGACCACAATGTATAACATTTTAACATCAGTCCTAACTGAATATACATATGACCACCTGATAACCAATGACCTATTTCCCATTGAGCAGAAAGGGTGTAAACGAGGCTCATATGGCTGTAAGGATCAGCTTCTGGTTAACAAAATGATACTGGAAGATTGTCATAATAGACACAAAAATCTATCGATTGCTTGGATAGATTATAAAAAAGCATTCGATAGTTTGCCACACAGTTGGATTGAAAAATGTTTAGATATTTTCAAAATATCCCCCGTTGTCAGGAGGTTTTTGTCATTCAGTATGAGGACATGGAAACGACACTCCTTTTGAATAGTGAAACAAATTCACTGGAAGCTGGAGAAGTTAATATTAATTGTGGAATTTTTCAGGGTGACTCTTTATCACCACTTTTATTCTGCATCGCACTTATACCATTAAGTAAAATGCAAAATGAAACAAAACATGGATATAAAGTCTATGACAAAACCATTAATCACCTGTTCTACATGGATGACCTGAAACTATTTACAAAAAATGATGAACAATTGCAAGGGCTATTATCCACTGTGGAGCAGTTCAGTGATGCCATTAAAATGGAGTTTGGACTGGATAAATGCGCCAAAGCAACGTTCACCAGAGGAAAGCTGCTGAAGAGTTCAGACATTAATCTTGATCGGGGGAACGTGATAAGAGAACTTGATCAAGAAAAAACTTACAAATATCTAGGTGTTTGTGAAGGAGACGGAATCAAGCACTCGACAATGAGGGAAAGGATAAGGAAGGAATGTTA
The DNA here is from genome assembly GCA_964016885.1 of Eledone cirrhosa. Taxonomy (NCBI): domain Eukaryota; kingdom Metazoa; phylum Mollusca; class Cephalopoda; order Octopoda; family Eledonidae; genus Eledone; species Eledone cirrhosa. The sequence continues at coordinate 43,213,867 of OZ024743.1, forward strand.
CCGCAGAGTAAGAGCAATCTTAAGAACGGAATTGAATGCAAGGAATAGGATCGATGCCATAAACACGCTTGCCATACCAGTAGTAACCTACAGTTACAATGTCATCAACTGGTCAAGCACAGAGATCCGTAGGCTCGATACAAAAATTCGAAAATTCTTAACCATGCACAGAATGCATCACCCTAAGGCAGATATAGATAGAATATATCTCCCTAGGAAAGAAGGAGGACGTGGGTTAATCCAGTTAGACATTGCGTTGAAAACTGCAACAATTGGATTATCTACATATCTAAGGGAATCACATGATTGGATGATCAAACTCGTTTTGAAACACGAAAGCATCAAAAGATCATATTCCATTACAAAAGATGCACAAAGATACAGTAATGGACTACAAATGTCAGAAGTCCCATTTACTGCTGAAATGGAAAACACAGAAAAAGCAAAGCAGGTAAAAGTAACTGCAAAGAAAGAACTGCTACAGAAACTGGCTAAGAAATGGCAAGAAAAGCCTCTGTATGGAAAATACCCAGAGCGAGCTAACAATCCTGATGTTGACAAAACTTTAACCCATCAGTGGTTGGCATCCTCTGGACTGAAATCGGAGACTGAAGGACTGATTATCTCCGCACAAGATCAGTGTCTGCCAACAAAAAATTACCAAGCCAACATAATAAAAAATGGGTGCAGCCCATTATGCCGTGTATGCAAAAAACAACCAGAGACCATTGACCATATAATTTCAATGTGCAGTCCTATAGCTCCAACCGAATACCTAAACAGGCATGACAGAGCTGCACAATACATACATTGGATAATGTGTAAGCATTTTGACCTGCCCCATCAAAAGAATTGGTGGGAGCATCAACCACCTCCCATACTTGAAAAAGATCACATCTCAATCTTGTGGAACTTTAGCATCCAAACAGACCGAAAAATAGATGCAAATAGACCTGATATAATATTGAAGGACTTTCAAAGGAGGGTATGCCTGCTAATTGATATGTCTGTTCCAATAGACAAGAATGTATCTATAAAAACATTTGAAAAATTGAGCAAGTATAAGGACCTGGAGATAGAAATTGGAAAAATGTGGAAATTGAGAACTAAAACAATACCAGTGGTTGTAGGCGCTCTGGGAATGATACCTAAGGGGTCTAACGACTACTTATCGCAAATCCCAGGAAACCCGCGTATAGGAGAAATACAAAAGATAGTACTAATGGGAACTGCCCATATACTAAGGAAGATCCTGTCAATATAAGTACATCACAAGTCTAAACACTAAGGATGCATGTGTGAATATGTGTGTTCTTTGTTGAACATGGCGGACCTTGTTGTCTCTTGAGGTCACTGGTTGTGACTTGGTGATAACTCGTATAAACATAAAGCAAGATAAATGCAAATAATAATAATAATAATAATAATAATAATAATAATAATAATAATAATAATAATAATAATAAGAAGAAGAAGAAGAAGAAGAAGAAGAAGAAGAAAAAGACGAAGATGAAGAAGAAGAAAAAGAAATACGGTTTCATTTCTCCATCCCAATTTATTTTGTTATACGTATTTCGACGACGTATGTTAATAGCAGTTGATTGGCAGTACCGGTAGAGGGTCGGACGCCGTACTTTGCAGCAAAGAGTTACGGCCCTTTATGATCTGAGTTCAAAACCCGCTAAGGTTAACTTTGCCTTTCATTCTTACGTGGTCGATAACATAATGTACCAGTAATACACTGTGATAATTGTTGGCCTTGTGCCGAAAGTAGAAAAAATTATTATTATTACTAGCAGAAAAACCACCATCGGGTAGTTTCTACTAACATGAGTAGTGTGTATATTGATATACGTCGGCAGATTTTCAGTCACCAACTCTTTTAATATATATATATAAATATAAATATATATATATATATATATAAGTCTTATATTTTTATATGAGCTGATAGATGACGGTTTAAGGATTTACAGAAACCCAAGAAGCTAGATATTCCATCTCTCTAGTGGGTCCGGGTATGCATTTTACATTCATTTCATTTATTGATTTATTGATAATTTATCTGAGTGTCCCGAATCTTCCATATCGAACTTATCGGTTATTTGGTTGATTGTAGACATATTCTACGTGTGACGGTATTTAACGATAGTTATAGCTCTAATTTATTTGAATTATAGAGCCCTCTGCCGCTCATCTCGAATTTTGTTTATCGTGAACTCGTGCGCCGATTTTTCGATACTCGATTATTCTACTATATATATATATATATATATATATATATATATATATATATATATATATATATATATATATATATATATATATAGGAACGAGTAGGACTCCGACGGCTGAGCTCAAGTCGTTTCAACGGCTAATTCTGGACTAAATGAACATTTTTATCCTGGTATATGAATAGCCGAGCTTCTCAGGGGGTAATTCCATATATGGTAAATGTGATTGTCACAAGGATTGTTCAAAAGTTTGTTGTTGAGACACATGATTCTATCATGCCAATTTGTGGAAGGAAGGGTTAGCTGAACCTGCCAGTAGAAGAAAGAGGGAGAGGGAGTGGAGGAAACCCAGTCGTACGTTGACAGCAGGGCAGGAGGTCAAGCAACTATACTAGGGAGGGGGAGGGGGAGGAATTCGAAACAATAAGTAAATCAATATGGAGTAAATATATAGAAGAATACCAAGAATGTTAAAAATATAAAAAAAACAATTTCTGGTTACTATTCCCTAACGACAGTCATCAAGTCTCTCACTAGTACTGCTAAATTATAGAAAAGTTTACTAGGTGGGACGGAATTGTAATGAGACCATTTTAAGTGTTAGTAGTAATCAACCGAATATATCTTACGGTGACAGGTCAACAACTGGGGGGCCAAAATACTAAAGAAAGAACCACGAAATAATAATTCAGAGTCCCGAAACTAATACGAAATAATTGTTTCTACCGTAGGCACAAGGCCAGCAACCAACCAGTGCAAAAAGTAAACTAATACAAAATAATAATTCAGAATCCCGAAAATGAATACTAATATTATCTCTAAGGGTGCCGCTACGATACAAACATTCTAGTGCAAACTACATAAATGCTCGTACGAGGTATATGAAAAATTTGATACGGAAAATTAATTCAGAATCTCCCCCCCCCCTCCCTCAACGAAAAAAAAATAAATACTAAAATACGAGAAATTAAAGTAGAGGTACCACTAAGAAATGTAGAAAGCACGGAAATGGGGCAGCCATCGGATAAGAAAGCATGTATCAGAGGTCTATCACATCTGCTATAAAAAGCGGAGTCGGCCAACTCTATCATAGAATAGGGTATGTGGGTGGGGGTACTGAGGCTACAAAGGAACGAGGGGCTGCCTCGGGTGAGCGAAAAAGTGAAAAGGGCGACGACAAAGAAGGAGGACTGGGGAGGAAGGACTAGGAAGGGATGGGGGTAGAAGGAAATATAGAGGAAACGATAAAAAGATATAAAAGATGTTACGTCTACTTTTGCAAGCAGGGACTACCCATTACAAAGTCGGCAAGTGTGGTGTTACAGCCCTTGTCTACCCCCCACCCCCGGGTCATTATGGGGTTTGAGGTCGAGGTAAGTCCTACGCAATCTGTGTTTGCATGCAGTTACCAGTTCGTCTTTCTTGCTTAGGAGTTGGTCCGTCGAAAACAGCATTTGTAAAGTTTACTCCGAGCATAAATTGCACCGATGGCGTCCTCCCGTGTAAGAGTTGGCTCTGGACAGTAAGCTCCAAGTGATATCATAGGTAATATTGTTATCTTTGAGGTCCAAGATGTGGCCCGAAAGTGTGGTGGCGTGACGTCGGGCTGGGTTTCGGAAAGTATGTCTGTGTTGGTATAGCCGGGTCATGAAGTGACATGCGGCTAATCCCATATAAGCTTTGTTGGAAGTGTCCGTCCTCACGTTGCACTGGTTCATCACATTACGATCTCTGCATCTGTTGTCGAGGGGCAAATGGATACATCAGGACAGTTGCACCCCTGGTCGGCTCTCCACTGCTATTTAGGTTATTTCTTTCATACGGGTTGAGTTTTTTGTTGCTAGAGGAGAGGATGTTTTGTGCAAAGTTTGGTGTGGTGGTGTAGGAGAGTGTGATGGTATTTTTGTTGATTATGTTGTGGTAGCGGTGTTGTAGTGAGAAGTGTTTTTCGATGAGCCTAAAGAAGATTTTCCCGATAGGAGTTGTCACCTCGGCGTTGTGGGGAGGATTGAACCATGTTACATTGCGTGTGCGGCGGTGTCGCCTGCTGGTTCCGCTAATGGAAGCTGGACAGTAGGATATTTCCTCCCGGAAACCACTCCGCTTGAGGGCCTGGTTGTAATAAGGCGCATGTTCCTCAAATATCTGCTCATTAACGGACAAACGAGATATGCGGAGGGAGATGTTTTTAACCAGGTTATTGGTGATGTTCCTAGGATGGTTTGACCGGTGCTGGATGTAGTGCAGGTTGTCGTTGGGTTTCCTGTATGGGTAGTACAGATCATTATCGAGGTCAAGTGTAACGTCCAGGAAGTTTACTCGGGTCAGGGACGTTTGTAGGGTTATTTTAAATTCCCAGTCGCGGAAGAAGCTGATTAATTGTTTACGGACCCGGTCTGTAATACTGGGGTTGCACCTTTTAAGGGAAAGGAGCCATCATGACGGTACAATCCACCGCCAAATGCAGGAAACATATCGGTGAGTTTAACTAGTAGGAATAATCCTATAAGATCTGTGACCTCAGCCGAATCCGTCGCGCCAATGCTGACGTCGAAGGGTGAGTCGGGAGCTCTCTTTATCTATTTGGAGTTGTCGAAATTTAGGACTGTCTTCCTGGCGTGGAGGAGGATGTTTCTTTCCTGGTCGGCGATGGGCGCAAGTGTCTCGGCAAAGTCCAAGGCAGCCGTAAGTAGCGGTAAGGTAATTGAAGCATATTAACTCTCTATGTCAAACTGGATGAATTTTGTGTCTCGTTTGTCCTCCATATTGCTGAACCATGAGATTACTTCCTGGGTGTTGACCCATAGGCTAAGTCTGGCGTTTTGCTTAACCTTTGGTCTAACGCGGTCTAGAATTTTTTTTACTGATTCTCCTTATGTCGGACTTCGTTGGGTTTATAAGCCTGATAGAAGGTTTACGGTCGAAATCGGATTTGTGGTCCTTCAGTGTGAAGTAGGGTGTCCGTGGGTCTAGGGGTTCCGTGCGGTCGGCGACCCCGAGGTTGGAGGTAATTTGTTGTCCATCTCGATTTATGTCCTCGATGCATGAGTGGTTAGCCTTTTTATAGGTGGAGTTTAGGCTGCTTCTGATCAGTGCGTGGGATCTGTCAGGGTTGACGAGTTAGAGGTTACCAGTTTTATCAGAGTGCACCGTGATGTCATTGGTGTTATCATACTCTGTTAAGTTGGTACGGAGTTTTGGTAGGAATCGGTTGTGTCTGGGTTTGAATTTAATGTTCTTGACCAGTTGGAAAAGGTCATTCTCGAAGGGTGAGAGAATAGGGTTTGGAGGGGGAGATTTGTGGTATTAAATCCGAATCTCTCCTTGGTACCGAAGTCCTGATTGTCGCAATATCTGTCGTAGAAAAAAGTTCTCCATCTAAGTCTTTTCGCAAACAGGTCGATTTTTTGCGTGAACATCCGAAGGTAAAGTTTTTTCGGTGGAACTGGGATGTTCTTGGTGGAGAAGTCGATGTTGTGTTTGCACTAGAATTTTTGTATCGTAGCGGCACCCTTAGAGATAGTATTAGTATTCATTTTCGGGATTCTGAATTATTATTTCGTATTAGTTTATTTTTTGCACTGGGTGGTTCCTGGCCTTGTGCCTACGGTAGAAAAGATTATTTCGTATTAGATTCGGGACTCTGAATTATTATTTCGTGGTTGTTTCTTTAGTATTTTGGCCCCCCACTTGTTGACCTGTCACCGTAAGTTATATTCGGTTGATTACTACTAACTCCTAAAATGGTCTCATTACAATTCCGTCCCACCTAGTAAACTTTTCTATAGTTTAGCAGTACCAGTGAGAGACTTGATGACTGTCGTTAGGGAATAGTAACCAGAAATTGTTTTTTTATATTTTTAACATTCTTGGTATTCTTCTATATATTTACTCCATATTAAATTACTTATTGTTTCGAATTTCTCCCCCTCCCCATCCGTAGTATAGTTTCTTGACCTCCTGCCCTGCTGTAGTTGGCACTATCAACGCACAACTGGGTTTCCTCCACTCCCTCTCCCTCTTTCTTCTACTGGCAGGTTCAGCTACCCCTTCCTTCCACAAATTGCCATGATAGAATTATGTGCCTCAACAACAAACTTTTGACCAATCCTTGTGACAATCACTTTTACCATATATGGAATTAACCCCTGAGAAGCTCGGCTATTCATATACCAGGATAAAAATGTTCATTTAGTCCAGAATTAGCCGTTGAAACGGCTTGAGCTCAGCCGTCGGAGTCCTACTCGTTCCTATTACCCACTCTACTACCCTAGTTATTGAGTACTTTGGTGCGTAATGGTCCACCTGGTTCCTTACCACATTTCCTTCGTTATATATATATATATATATATATATATATATATATATATATATATATATATATATATATATATAAATGAAAGGTATAGAAAGAATTGTAGCAAGAAGTCAAAGAGTATTCCATATATATATATATATATATATATATATATATAAAAGAGGGTGTGGGGAGATACCAGGTGGACCATAACGCACCAGTATACTCAATACGTAGGATAGTAGAGTGGGTAATAAGAAAAGAGTCCGGGCTGAGGTCCGGCCGTTTCTACAGCTATATATATATATATACATGTATATTTTATGCATGCATATATATATACACACACACATATATGTGTATACATTTATGTATTAATATGTATTGGTATAGATATGTGCATGTTTACACAGGTGTTTATATGTTGCACAGAAACACAACAGTGCAGCTACTTACACATGCTTACTGTAATTATTGACATCTATATGTAAACATACGTGCATGCATCCATACATCAGTTAACATACAATGCAAATATGTTCCTATGGTAATGCACAATGCATTTTCTCAGCTGGCACACACAATATAAAGCAACGCCAAAATCCAGCGAGTAGGTGGCGGCGGCGGTGATGATTGTCGGGGGCTGTGACAAATTTCCTCACGTGTTGGTTGTGTATATTGTGAACCTACGTTTAGGTTTTTGCATATATACTCGGTATCTAATATACAGAGTGTCTATAGTGCATACGCGCACATATGTGAGTGTGGGTGTCTAGTATATACACACTAAGATATATGCAAACATTCAGACACACACACATACGCACGCACACACACACACACACACACACACACACACACACACACACACACACACACACACACACACACACACACACCCACACACGTATACCCCCCCCTACACTACACATAGTACTATAATGATAAAGTGTTGAAGAAGCAGCCATTGTTTGTATGTTCACGAAAAGAATTTAGTTTATACAAAATAAATGATATACATTTTCTTTAAAAATGGAATCGTATGGTTAATTCAATTGCTTACACACTCACACATATGTGTAAGAGTCTGTATATATATATCTATATATATATATATATACATATATATATATATATATATATATATAAATTGAAAAAATGAAATTTCATTTCTCACTCTTAGTACGGCTAATACTTAAATGTATGTATGTACACGTACACACATATATAATATATGTATACAGACGTACAGTAGTATGTATATATATACATACATGCACACGCATATATATGTACGTATGGGTTTACCGAACATGTATTATAATGCTCGGTTTGTTTGTAAACAAACAGCCCGAATTTAACCGTACAGTGTTTGGCAACCCTCGCTGCCCTTTTGTTCAACACTGACACAGGAACGATGAACTAGTTTCTAGCTTATTAGCTGTCATCAGAACCGTATACCTGTCAATCGATTGAACGTTTGAAAGTATATACTCTCCTTATGCATATTAACGGCTGAGCAGCCTAATTTGCATATCGAGTGATATATATATAATAAGTTGACGGAAATAGCATGGGTTTTACTGCTAGTAATATAGATAAACCAACGATTGATGCCGTTTAACACAAACATAATTAGATAGTATATTAACTGAGTCCTTATCCCAAACGAAACGATTTAGTTCAAATTTCGCCCGGGTTATCTCGGCCTTTTGGGATCCATATATGACCTTTCCAGGATGGTTTATTTGAATGATTGTAAGAACATCGGGCAAGAGGGTGTTGATAATTTTTTCAGTGTTTTCATTTTCTTGTTCAATTCACTCCCTTGCCAACTTGAGTGGGGTTGGGGACAGATTAATCCGTACATTGATTTACCAATTGGCCATTTGATCCATTTATAATCCTCTATTTGGTTGTAAAAATTCGTTCTAGGTTTTCGTGAATGAATACTGTTCTTCATTCATACTTTTCATTCCTGAAAACATCCATGGGGCCGACTCTTTGCTCAAGGATAACACAGTAAAAACAAAATGCTGCATCAACAATGCATCTTCAGCTGTTGATTGTATGAATCTTAAAAATATATTGTGATTCTCGTGGAATTCTGGATCATGGGTTCTGTGTTTACACAATTAATATTTACTCCACATCCACGCCAAAAACGATGTGCATGTGAACAATACTTGATTATAGAAGTGGAATCAAATATGTGTTGTTATTTAATGGAATTTGTAAAGAAAATGCATTGAAATGTTTCATTACGGCCCACCATGTTCTGGATTCAAATCCCGCTGAGAATACGTCCTTCTGCAGTCAATGATATTAGAGACCCATTAAAGTAATGGACTCAGTTTAATTGTTTCTCGCCGTTTCACAAAAGTTGTTGGGTTGTACAAAAATTAGAAGCAATAATTCTCTTCAGTTTCAACCCCAAATATTTACGGGTAGAATATGAAAGTTATTTGTCTCTGACTAAGCAAATAAAGCGACAAAATCAGAGAGAAAATTACAATGTTTAAAACTCGTTATTTGCTAACTAAACAAGCCAAATCTGAAGATAATGGAATTAATGGTTATAAATGTAAATCTGCGTTGAATGTATAACCAATTTATATTATGTCCGAGAAAGACTCATTGTACCGTCTACTTAAAATATGCACTTCTTACTTGTTAAGCTTCAGTGAACCGTGCTACATAATTGCTAAAGAAAGCTTTTATTAAATTATAGGACCGCTTTCCAATTCCAAATTAGATATCCTAATTCTCTCTATCGATAACATGTACGTTACGTCTGAAAGCAAAACCATTACACACATTTATATATCACGCTTTTCAGTTTTCTGAAATGGCATTCAGGTGCGCCTCATGCTTTCCATCTCAGAAGCTACGCAGAGATTACTTTGTAGTAACGTTTATGTGTGTTCCAAAATATAATTGAAATTATTTTTCGTATCTCTGTCTTACAATGAATCAATTATTGAATTAGTCATATGAACGTATCACGTACGACAACCATGTTTTAATCCACGTTTTATATCCCGTGTAACGAAACTTAGTAATGTGTCACCGAATCACACGATACAATTTGGAAAAAAGGAAGATAATATGTTACATTTAAACTAATAATACAACATTTCAAATATTAAGTTTTTCATTATTGCAATGTTTTTCGTAATTATATATATATATATATATATATATTTCCTGGAAATGCGAAAAAAAGAGCAATCATCTGTGGGGGTATAACGATTATATTTATCAAACGATACACTCGATACACTGCGTGCACTAACTTTTCCCTTACGATTTCTCTACATCTCTACATTTATACAAACACACACACACACACTCACACACACACATGTGTGTGTGTGTGTTTGTGTGTGTGTGTGTATATACCTGTGT
>OZ024743.1:43224005-43239005 GCA_964016885.1 Eledone cirrhosa
ACTGTCGTTCCCCTGCATATATATAATTAAGGGTTAGGATATATTTATTTCAAATGAACTAACTAGAGGTTACTAATCCCGCTGTATTCTTCATGAACATTCTGCTGCAACCATGCAACCTCTACTTTTTATTTAATTGTATTCTATTGAAATTTAATTATATTGTTTACTCGTTGCTTTGTGCATTCATTTATTATTTAACTATATCAGTCGATTACATAAACTAGTTTCCTGTCTCAAGATTTTCTATTCATAATTGACTTCGTAAATGCAGTAAAAAAAGGAAAGTATTACGTAATCTTCGTTGATCTTTCCTGTGTTATTCATATATATATATATATATATATATGTTTTGCTAATGTAATCATTCTGACCATTAGATATTCTATTTCATATAATATCATTAGGAATAGTATGTGAAACTGATAAAATAATTGTTTCTACTTTTGGCACAAGGCCAGTGATTATCCCAGTGTATTACTGTACTTTATTTTATCGACCCCGTAAGGATGAGAGGTAAAGTTAACCTCGGCGGGATTTGAACTCAGAATGGCAAGGGCCGTAACTCTTTGCTGCAAAGCATGGCGTCAGACCCTCTACCGATACTGCCATCACCGCCCTCATGAAACTGATAAAATAATATCGCGTGTTCGTGATGGTAATTCATACTGACACAAATTACACACAGGCAGTAAAATTGGCAAAGCCTTGAGAACGTTGTATTGTCATATTTACTTCAAGAGTTCCCCCCCCCCTCTCTCTTTCTTCTCCCCCTCCTATCCTTTCCTTCTTTGAACTTCTACTTGAACGTAATTACACCTAGTGATGCACTCAATTGACATGTTTCCTTTGAATGTAATCCATGTCAGGGATCAAATTGGCAGAACCGTTAAAGTGAGGGGACTAATTGCTTTCCTATATTTGTTTCCTCCCAGCAATGACAACTTTCACTCAATATAAAGAACGTATCAGTCTACGGCCGAAGGATTGAGGGGGATTGTTTAAACAGTAGTATGGCATGTTTTCCTCTATATCTACAGGTTTGTGAGTAATACCGTAAAAAAAATAATTGAAATCTATTTCATTAGTCCGATCTCATGATCTGGAGAGAACCTTGAAATTCGTGGAGATAATTCACTAAAACAAATTAGTATATCAACGCAGTTATCAATCCATAAAATCCCAATTAGATTTAATTCTGTATTTAGTTTCTTTTCTCGAGAAAAAGCTATACATTCTAAATAACGAGATCTCACATCATTCGGCATTACCGATAAAATTGTTTCGTAATTTATCAAACATTTCTGAAAGAACACATATTCAAGAGAAATTTACATGTCAAATAAAATGAAATAGTTTTAAAAAACACCTGCCAATGGGGAACGTTAAGCGAAATATTTCATCCAGCATACAAAAGATGTAACGAAATATTGTTTGATGCAATTCCTCGTTTGGTGTCATGATCTCAAAGAATCCGGTTTGAAAACAAATAAGTATGTATTTCTAAAGAGATAAGTCCTCTGTGCAAGCAATATTCCAGAACCAGATGCCACATAGCTCACGTAGAATTCTAAAGGACTAAAAACAACGTTCAGCAATATGGATCAAACGTATACGTTCTATATTGGCTATAGTGTATTTTAGTTATACTTATATTTATATTGCTAGGCGTCGCCTGACATGTTCTAATAAGCGCGAAATTAAATATGTTCACTTTCAGGAAAATAGATTTTATATGTAGATACTACTAAAAAAAAGGAAACAAAGCGAAATTTTGAAAACCTGCATTATTCCTACGAAATTGAAATTGTGAATGTTTCAGAAGATAGGTATAAGCAGGATAACTATTGAATGAATTATGCTAAAGATACGGCAATATTAGTTAAGATAACTGTTAAAATGTGAAATAGGAAATATTACATCTTTCCTTACGAACGTATAATTCAACATGTTATGTATAACATGGAAGTGAGTAGACGTAAGAAAGAACACGAACACAACACTAACGATAGAGAGAAATTGCATGGAGATACGAATGAGTAAGAATTTATTTGGAAATAACGAAGTGTTATTTTCATGCAATCTAATCCACAGCGGTCGCTATAAAATTTGAATAGTGTGTATGATACTTACAAAGAAATAGTGAAGATGCACCAATTGTATATCAGGAGACCAGACCAGAGCATAATATTTACTGAATATACAATATGTAGGATGAAAAATGTCGACCATTCTTAATAGGGAATGATTACGCGTTGGAGCCCCCCCCCCCCCCCCCCCCCCCCACAGCCACGGCGGACAGAATGGAATAAATATGTGCATGGTATCCTTACTTTGTTGTAAGCAAAAGTAATACTTAATTATATACCTCTTTTATGGGTGTAAACAATACACATATGTTGAATTTTCAATGCTTGATGTATTTCATGGGTAACTTTCAAATTTGAAAAATGTCCATGAAGTTATCATAAACCAGTCAACGCTATCCATTAGATTTAACACATTATATATAAATATGATGGACGTATTGTCTAGGTGTATGAAACTTGATCACGTGTGATGAAGGTTAGAAAGTTCAATTGATAATAATCGTATTCCCTATGTATGTTATAGGAAAGTATTTTAAAATTAGGGCTGCACTATTTTATGACGATCTGAAAACATGTACTTTCATCCTCTGTTATCAGTTAATATGTGGCTGCATGTACAGCAGAGAAGTTTATAGTTTAACATGAAAGGAAACAGAATACAGGATAGGCGCTATTGGTGGACATGAAGCAGGAATCTAGTTAATCACCATATATCAATTACACCTGCTTACTACCGGAAGTAGAACATTTCTCGTAGTTTATATGTAGTGGGCTGGTTATCGATCATAATTAAATTGGATAATATAATTCATTGGAAAATTAGGGTCGTCTTGTGAACAGTAATTTAAAATTAATCGTATTACGTTCTCTATTGCCTAGATTTGTGATTAAGGTGGATGAATACAGTCAAGCGTATTGGAAGAAATCATTGACAGCATTCAAACAAGGAAAATGCTTATTGTTAGCAAAATAATGTTCAGATAGGTCAGATTTGTAAACGACGAATTCGATAAATTTTGGGTGGAAACTGATTGATGTATTACAATGAATGGGAACTAAGTTGATGCTGTAGAAATAAGATATGGAAATGGATCGGCAAATATAAAGCGAAAACGATATACAACTAAAACTAAACAAAGTGAAATATATAGCACATTAGCTACGTAAAAGTCCGTCATACTTAAGCTGTAGGTAAGGAAGTAGGGGAGAACTTTGTCTCATTAACATGCAAATACGATAATAGCAGGAAGGCGTGTTGTATTATTAATATATAAACGACATGGCTTATCTGAAATTGTGAACGGTGACCATAAAAATGAAATAAACCGTTTTAACCTGTTTTACCTGGACCACTGAAGAAAATTGTTTATGTATTTATTTTGAGAAAAGAAACACTATTTCACGCTCTAATATCTGGATATTCCACACTACATGCGAATAGTGTGGGGAATAATATTTCATTGATTGGCGAAGTAACGGCGTTTCAAGGAGTAAGAAAACTTAATTTGTGATCATAGGCTATAATAAAATACATAGCTCTACCACATGGACCAAACGGCTTATTTGCTAAACTCTTCAAACAGTATGGAATTAATATATGTATAAAAGTAACAGCGATTAAACTAGCTTCGTCAATTCCATGAATCACAAACTCATACCACAAACAATGTTTGTAACAAATAACTTGCGTCAGATTCAGACAGTAGATATTTTGTAGAGATGTAAAACTCTGAAAGCTTTCCTAAGATGTAGAAAATGCTTTACAGTGTAATTCTAACCAAACATGCAATGTTTGATATCACACTTAAACAGTTTAAGGAACAATTTACAAATAGTTATACAATATCGGGCATTAGGGAATACTTGGTATGCATAAGATATTTCTAAAGGTAAAAAGCATCTGCCTTACAAATTATTTATGACAATTGCCCAGGCATATATCATGTATAAACTAAATGAGCAGGGATTTGAAAACAAAAGAAGGTTTTTCAACTACATATCAACATTATGTATCAACAACATATATATGAACCAATCCAAGTGTCTCTGTGGACCTATAACACCAATTCTGCTTACTTCAGAGTCTGGTAAAGCCCATTCTGGCAATGAAATGATGGAGTTTTAGAAATATTCTGCACCCGTAGAAGCCTCTATGATTCGAACTGATGGCCAGCCTATTTTTCGCTAAACCTTTCCCGATAGAAGCGATTTGAGATGTATCCTTCCGTCAATATTTCATCTAGGAGGACATATAATACTGACGGAAATATTGCTCGTTGAGAGATACAATTATTGTAAATTTACATAATTTTCTTATATTATCTCAGAAAATTCTAAGTATTAAGCACATCAAGTATCATGGATAGATACGTTGGGGAGGATGGATCGGGGTTGTAGAGCTTTACATATTTAAAGGATTTCGAAAATACATTAATTGATGGCTTTGGAAAACAAATAAATTTGAAATAAACACTGATATGTTGAATATAAAAAGATATATGATTAAATATAAAGATTTATTATTAATTCCTGAATTATTCAAATTTCACACCCCAACAAACAAACAAAACACAAAAACAATCATATCCGGGCATGTGTTTGTGTGCGTGCGTGCTGTTTTTATTGTGTTGGTGTGAGTGAGTGGGTATCAATAAGGATTTCACACGTATGCGTAATTCGCATATTATTATGAATATGTTTAGGTCCACTTTTCTTTTATCAAACAAAATGATCAAGGTACAACCACAAGGGAAATATGATTCCTCATTCAATTAAAGCCATTTGGCGTGTACATCAACATTTACCTTTCTCAGAAGTAACCTATTATTAATATATCTATAGCTCATATTTATCTGTCATGCATATAGTGAATTGGAGCGGGAGATTTGTAAAATGTTTCAGCTACATATTAGAAGATAAGTAATTCATGCGATGAGGGAGGTTTGTTATGCTCACACAAGTATACTGTTTAAATAAACATGTCAATATATAGATTGTTGGGGTGGTTATTAAGTATATGGAGGACAATTGGCGTAAGTCATTTAGTAATTGAAAGATAATTTGTTGTATTCTTTTGTCCGAAAGTAATTTCGTACAAACTCTTTAGATTCAATAACATTTTTATCATGGTTGAAATTGAATTTCGATAGATTAGATCTATTTCCATATCATTGTGTCAATAATGTCCTCTGAAACGCGTAACAACCTTCAGATTTCCATATCATTCTACATTTTCCCTTACAATGGTTGAAACAGTGCCACATATCATAAACAGATTTTAATATTTTGACAGAAAGTTGGCTCTATAAACACAATTCTCTATTGACCTGTTAGACAAAAATAAAAATCTAATTTTATAGTAAATTATCAGTAGGCTGAATGCCTGCCATTATATCTAACATATTTCAAACAATTGCATATAGGCGTACAGTGGTTTATTAATAGCAATGCAGTTTATTTCAATGTGTTTAACAGGAGTTCCAGAGAGAAAAACAGACGCCCGAAGCAAACATGCATTTTATGATGGCTGATCACCGATTGGAAATTTAAAGCAAAAAGGTTACCTACATTATGAATACACTGTATATTGCGTCATTCCATTTGCCTCTAAATTCCATTTATAAAATTACCTTTATCTGATGCAGAAATACATTAGGGATATACAAAGTACTTGAAACACCCGAAAACATCTTATGAATGTATTGTGAACTAGTTCTTACAGAATAAGAGTTCAGTGGAATTTCATTAAAATCCTGCGATATCATATTTTACAGGTTATTCAGCATATTACTTTCATTACACTAATATTTCCCATTTCATTTGCTTGAAGGTAAGATTCATCCGAATAATACACATTCGAATGATTGAATGTTTGAAATGTTCATTTTATATGTTCTGCTTCAATCGTATTTTTCACTGCAACATTTTATCAATTTATCAATTCTACTTTACTAAACATATATTTAACAATTGCACCTGATTCTGAACTGTGTAAGGATATTTTGTTAATATAAAATCATAGTAAAGACAACAGTTTTTTTTATTTTTCTAACATTCATTAAAATGAATTTCAAATAGGAAAAAAGGCACATAAATTAGATTTATGTCTCTTTGCAGGAAATCTTCTGAACATATCTGAATCCTTTGAATTGAAATACTTCGAATATATGTTTGTGTGTGCGTGTGCGTGTGTGTGTCTGTGTATGTGTTTGTGTGTGTGTGGGGGGGGGGGGTGTCTCCGTGTGTGTAACTATTAACGTAAGTATCGTCGTGAGACTTATATACATATGCACATTTACTTTTCTTGTTATAAAAATGGTAGATATTCCTGCTATATTGGTTGATCAAATGCAACGTGACCCTAAACAAACAAATATTGCAATAATATAAATAATGTTCAGCAACACGCATGAGCATTTGCAGCAAATATTGGTTAGTCTTAACTACTCAAACAACTGAACAAGCTAAAACATCAAGCTAGTTAACCCACACGAACCCAGCCGCCGGGTACTTTATATATATATATATATATATATATATATATATATATATATATATATATATATATATATATATATATATATATATATATATATATATATATATGTATCTGATAGGGTGTGGTAACAAAACAGGTAGACCATATCCAACAAGATTACTAGATGCTTCGGGTTGTAAAGTGAGTAATGTGAAAAAGGCTCAGGACAAACAAATAGGAAAACAAGTGACAGTACGATCAAATAAGTGGATAATTGTTTAAACACCTAAACGACAAATCCACAGATAAGGCACTGATTATATGATTGATTTGACTAGGTTTCTCTATATAAATGATTCAGCCATTTCACTACCTTAGAATGGAACTTTCTTAATCCTGAGAGGGTGAAAGACAAACCTGACCTCGTGCTGATTTGAAATCAGAACCTAATGAATTCAATGTTCAGAAATTTCTCTCAATTTGAAGATAGATAATGACATTAAAAAAATTGTATTTTGCTAAAGTGTCGATATTTGATGATATGACAATATGCTAAACATAATTAGGTCAGAATTACGGCGCTAAGCGTTTTATTATTATTATTATTAAATGCCCATAACGATATGAAAATATAACAACATTTATAACAACATTCAAGTACCTTATAGAATAATTAGACGGTGATAACTTGTTTACGCTGCTAAAGATAAAATTGGTGGACAGATTAATGAAGAGTCCATAGAACGGAAGAACGAATTAATATCCAACAAGCTATATCGAATAAAAACATTATTGAATTAAACCAAATTAAGATAGCACTACTAAAATCGATTTTTGTATAGCCC
Source organism: Eledone cirrhosa (assembly GCA_964016885.1). Taxonomy (NCBI): domain Eukaryota; kingdom Metazoa; phylum Mollusca; class Cephalopoda; order Octopoda; family Eledonidae; genus Eledone; species Eledone cirrhosa. Next base: position 43,231,418 of record OZ024743.1, read on the forward strand.
TCCATTTAAAGTCGCCCAAGTGCAATAATAGTCATGTGATTCCTCAGTAACTACATGTATAGGTCTGTGGAGAGTTTGTAAGGCCATTGAGATGGTTTCATTAAGTCTAATTGTTCCAGTTTTAGTAATTTCATACATGCAAACATTACTACATAAAACATACTTCGAATGTCTATTGTTTTACAATATTCTGATTAATAAAGCTGTGCAACACCAGTTTGATTATATCGCAAAATATATAATTCATTTGACACGGATAACTAAAATAATCAAAATACTTTCACAAAAAGAAATATGTATCTAATTATTTCTAAATTTACGGACAAACACGCATACATTAACTCATATACATACATATGTCCATACACGCACACACATAAGCATATATATACCTACTCACACAGGGTTAGAGCGTACAATCATGAAGTTGTGAGTTCGTATCAGGGACTCGGCAGCACATTTTGTTCTTGAGCATTATGTCAAGTTGTTTCGAACCTTACCTTTATCCTTGGTTAACATCAATAAGGGGGAGGGGGAGTCTGGTATGCATGGGTGACTGGTGGTCTTCCACAAAATCTAAACCAACTAAGCTTTTACATCGAATGGGAACCTTTTATGTGCTAAAACTACTTTCATTCGTGCCCGGATGGGAGCTTTACCATGTATACACACACACACACACACACATATATATATAAAAGACTGCTGGAATTTCAAATTTGGCGGTCATTCGATGCGTGAAGGAGCAGCTTAGCAGACACGATTTTTAACTGCGGTAAGAATTTTTTTCTTATATCAAAGTTTAATGGGCTTCCACTGAAGATTTATAAGTGCCCACCTAAATATATTCTTACATGAATATATGTTAGGCTTCTACATAAACTGGAAACATTCTCCCAATTTGTAGAAAACTTATAATGAAACAATTGTTTGGAAAGAGAGATATATTTTAACTTTAATTATATCTCATAAAATAATACAACTGGCTTTCCACAAAATACATATAGTTAGCACTCCAAACACTTAAATTGGGTTTATACTAACATATAACCTAATGTTTGTTGAGTGAGATGGTTACCAGTCGGAGTTTAGCTTTAAGCTATCTCTGTTATTGTATTAAATATATATATATATATATTATTATATGTATATCTTGTGCCAAAAGTAGAAACAATTATATGTATATATATATATAAATATATATGTATATATATATATATATATATATATTATTTCTAAATCTTAATAAATATAGACATTCATGTGATCAAATATATTTTATTATATATATTTCAGAGGTACCGAGGTGTTTCATCAGTACGTCCTCATCAGATAAAATAAATTGATATCTGACATACCTCAACTCTGCTGATGTTTCAATTCCAGTTTTGGTAGTCAACCATTGAACCATCAGCACAATTGAGGTATGTCAGACAACAATTTATTTTATCTGATGAGGACGTTCTGATGAAACAGCTCATTACCTCTGAAATATATATAATAAAATATATTTGATCACATGAATATCTATATTTATTAATATTTTGAAATAATATTAATAATTCCAGAAAACCTTGGTTGAAGGCTTCTAATGTATTTTAAAACTATATTCATTGATTAATCAATGAACCTTGTTAAACTTTTGGTTATATATATATATATATATATAGAGAGAGAGAGAGAGAATTAGTACGTCTACCAACATATGCGTACAGATGTACACTAATGCTAGCAAATATATAAGTTATGTCAAAGTACCTAGGTGGTTCTATGCAGGGGATGCAGAACAATTATATGAAAGACGTAAAATGAGAAAATTTTAAAAATTAAAAATTAACTTACTAAAATTTTCACTCCAACTAATTAGTTTCTGTAATGGGATAAATATAGTTACACAATATAACTATCGAGAATTCATTACGTCATCAGGGAGTCTATTCTCAGCTAAGTTCCCAGGCAATGCGCGGACACTAGGAACCCATATAAAAATAATAATTCAGTGGATGGAATAAGCTAGCGAGGACTAAATTCCAGAGCACTGAAAAAGTTCACTGCATCTGGTCAGTGGCAGATTCTAAAGAATCAATAACGTGACACTGAGGTTAGTCAGTTAGGAGTGGGGTGGTATCTACTACTATGAATTAGCAGTAGATTTGGCAAGTTTGCTCAACAAATAATTTGGAGATAAATATAGAGAATTAGTACATCTACCAACATATGCGTACAGATGTACACTAATGCTAGCAAATATATAAGTTATGTCAAAGTACCTAGGTGGTTCTATGCAGGGGGATGCAGAACAATTTTATGAAAGACGTAAAATAAGAAAATTTCAAAAATTAAAAATAAACTTACTTACTAAAATTTTCACTCCAACTAATTAGTTTCTGTAATGGGATAAATATAGTTACACAATATAACTATCGAGAATTCATTACGTCATCTGGGAGTCTATTTTCAGCTAAGTTCCCAGGCAATGCGCGGACACCCATATACAAATAATAATACAGTGGATGGAATAAGCTAGCGAGGACTAAATACCAGAGCACTGAAAAAGTTCACTGCCTCTGGTCAGTGGCAAATTCTAAAGAATCAATCACGTGACACTGAGGTTAGTCAGTTAGGAGTAGGGTGGTATTATGACAAGAGCCTACTACTACTACTATGAATTAGCAGTAGATTTGGCAAGTTTGATGACGTAATGCATTCTCGATAGTTATATTGTGTAACTATATTTATCCCATTACAAAAACTAATTAGTTGGAGTGAAAATTTTAGTAAGTTAATTTTTAATTTTTAAAATTTTCTTATTTTACGTCTTTCATATAATTGTTCTGCATCCCCCTGCATAGAACCACCTAGGTACTTTGACATAACTTATATATTTGCTAGCATTAGTGTACATCTGTACGCATATGTTGGTAGATGTACTAATTCTCTATATTTATCTCCAAATTATTTGTTGAGCAAACTTGCCAAATCTACTGCTAATTCATAGTAGTAGTAGTAGGCTCTTGTCATAATACCACCCCACTCCTAACTGACTAGCCTCAGTGTCACGTGATTGATTCTTCAGAATCTGCCACTGACCAGAGGCAGTGAACTTTTTCAGTGCTCTGGAATTTAATCCTCGCTAGCTTATTCCATCCACTGAATTATTATTTTTATATGGGTTCCTAGTGTCCGCGCATTGCCTGGGAACTTAGCTGAGAATAGACTCCCTGATGACGTAATGAATTCTCGATAGTTATATTGTGTAACTATATTTATCCCGTTACAGAAACTAATTAGTTGGAGTGAAAATTTTAGTAAGTTAATTTTTAATTTTTAAAATGTTCTTATTTTACGTCTTTCATATATATATATATGTGTGTGTGTGTGTGTATGTGTGTGTATGTGTATATATATATATATATATATATATATATATATATAGTGAGATAGAGAGGGGAGGGAGAAAGAGAGAGAAGGGGAGAGAAATATACAAAATTATTATTTGAAACACCACATTCTAGATGACAGGGAATAACATTTACTGCGTAACACGTAAGCGAGTTTCACCGTATGGATTATATATCATACCATTTCATATATTATATCATATATATTATATATCTGTTTATTTTAATCAAATTAACTCTCATCCAACAAGTTAAACAATAATATAGAGTTACAACAAATTTTTAAAAAGTGGAATGCGAATTTGTGGACATGTTGGGATATATAAAAGGAAAGTCAGAATAGATTGATCCTATATATATATATATATATATATATATATATATATATATATATATATATGTAATAAAATATAGAGAAAAATACTGCTGGTAGCGCATGGATAACATGTAATAAAATGAGTCCCTCATTGCCGACGATCATAGATATTTCATTGCATTAAAAATCATATACCTCACGTCGGTGCAATAATAACCAAAATAAGTTATTAGGACAATTGAAACGCGTAAAGCGATGAGACAGAAGAACAACAAAGAGTATAGCTAAGCGTAGGGGAAGGAAACAAGCTTCGAAAATTATTCTGTTTAGCATAAGCTAGGTGAATATATGAGCGCTTTAGAAAAAAGACCTGACACGAACGATGGCCATGTGAGAAGAGAGAAAAATAGCCTTCGTGGTGTACAGGATGAAATGAAGAGAGGAGAAACAGTGAGTGAGTGAAAGTGTGAGGAAGAGTTAACTGACATGACAGAGGGGGCGAAAGAAGGTAGGAGAAACAGAGAGAATGCGGGAGCAGTAAGAGAGAGAGAAAAGAACACAGAATCGCAGTTTGGGTAAATATATGTAATAAAATATAGAGAAAAATACTGCAGGTAGCGCATGGATAACATGTAATAAAATGAGTCCCTCATCAGTGATTTGCCGACGATCATAGATATTTCATTGCATTAAAAATCATATACCTCACGTCGGTGCAATAATAACCAAAATAAGTTATTAGGACAATTGAAACGCGTAAAGCGAGTGAGACAGGAGAACAACAAAGACTATAGCTAACCGTAGGGGAAGGAAACAAGCTTCAAAATTATTCTGTTTAGCATAAGCTAGGTGAATATATGAGCGCTTTAGAAAAAAGACTTGACACGAACGATGGCCATGTGAGAAGAGAGAAAAATAGCCTTCGTGGTGTACAGGATGAAATGAAGAGAGGAGAAACAGTGAGTGAGTGAAAGTGTGAGGAAGAGTTAACTGACATGACAGAGGGGGCGAAAGAAGGTAGGAGAAACAGAGAGAATGCGGGAGCAGTAAGAGAGAGAGAGAAAAGAACACAGAATCGCAGTTTGGGTAAATATATGTAATAAATTATAGAGAAAAATACTGCAGGTAGCGCATGGATAACATTTAATAAAATGAGTCCCTCATCAGTGATTTGCCGACGATCATAGATATTTCATTGCATTAAAAATCATATACCTCACGTCGGTGCAATAATAACCAAAATAAGTTATTAGGACAATTGAAACGCGTAAAGCGAGTGAGACAGGAGAACAACAAAGACTATAGCTAACCGTAGGGGAAAGAAACAAGCTTCAAAATTATTCTGTTTAGCATAAGCTAGGTGAATATATGAGCGCTTTAGAAAAAAGACCTGACACGAACGATGGCCATGTGAGAAGAGAGAAAAATAGCCTTCGTGGTGTACAGGATGAAATGAAGAGAGGAGAAACAGTGAGTGAGTGAAAGTGTGAGGAAGAGTTAACTGACATGACAGAGGGGGCGAAAGAAGGTAGGAGAAACAGAGAGAATGGGGGAGCAGTAAGAGAGAGAGAGAAAAAAACACAGAATCGCAGTTTGGGTAAATATATGTAATAAAATATAGAGAAAAATACTGCTGGTAGCGCATGGATAACATGTAATAAAATGAGTCCCTCATCATTGATTTGCCGCCGATCATAGATATTTCATTGTATTAAAAATCATATACCTCACGTCGGTGCAATAATAACCAAAATAAGTTATTAGGACAATTGAAACGCGTAAAGCGAGTGAGACAGGAGAACAACAAAGACTATAGCTAACCGTAGGGGAAAGAAACAAGCTTCAAAATTATTCTGTTTAGCATAAGCTAGGTGAATATATGAGCGCTTTAGAAAAAAGACCTGACACGAACGATGGCCATGTGAGAAGAGAGAAAAATGGGCTTCGTGGTGTACAGGTTGAAATGAAGAGAGGAGAAACAGTGAGTGAGTGAAAGTGTGAAGAAGAGTTAACTGACATGACAGAGGAGGCGATAGAAGGTAGGAGAAACAGAGAGAATGGGGGAGCAGTAAGAGAGAGAGAGAAAAAAACACCGAATCGCAGTTTGGGTAAATATATGTAATAAAATATAGAGAAAAATACTGCAGGTAGCGCATGGATAACATGTAATAAAATGAGTCCCTCATCAGTGATTTGCCGACGATCATAGATATTTCATTGCATTAAATATCATATACCTCACGTCGGTGCAATAATAACCAAAATAAGTTATTAGGACAATTGAAACGCGTAAAGCGATGAGACAGAAGAACAACAAAGAGTATAGCTAAGCGTAGGGGAAGGAAACAAGCTTCAAAATTATTCTGTTTAGCATAAGCTAGGTGAATATATGAGCGCTTTAGAAAAAAGACCTGACACGAACGATGGCCATGTGAGAAGAGAGAAAAATAGCCTTCGTGGTGTACAGGATGAAATGAAGAGAGGAGAAACAGTGATTGAGTGAAAGTGTGAGGAAGAGTTAACTGACATGACAGAGGGGGCGAAAGAAGGTAGGAGAAACAGAGAGAATGCGGGAGCAGTAAGAGAGAGAGAGAAAAGAACACAGAATCGCAGTTTGGGTAAATATATGTAATAAAATATAGAGAAAAATACTGCAGGTAGCGCATGGATAACATGTAATAAAATGAGACCCTCATCAGTGATTTGCCGACGATCATAGATATTTCATTGCATTAAAAATCATATACCTCACGTCGGTGCAATAATAACCAAAATAAGTTATTAGGACAATTGAAACGCGTAAAGCGAGTGAGACAGGAGAACAACAAAGACTATAGCTAACCGTAGGGGAAGGAAACAAGCTTCAAAATTATTCTGTTTAGCATAAGCTAGGTGAATATATGAGCGCTTTAGAAAAAAGACTTGACACGAACGATGGCCATGTGAGAAGAGAGAAAAATAGCCTTCGTGGTGTACAGGATGAAATGAAGAGAGGAGAAACAGTGAGTGAGTGAAAGTGTGAGGAAGAGTTAACTGACATGACAGAGGGGGCGAAAGAAGGTAGGAGAAACAGAGAGAATGCGGGAGCAGTAAGAGAGAGAGAGAAAAGAACACAGAATCGCAGTTTGGGTAAATATATGTAATAAATTATAGAGAAAAATACTGCAGGTAGCGCATGGATAACATTTAATAAAATGAGTCCCTCATCAGTGATTTGCCGACGATCATAGATATTTCATTGCATTAAAAATCATATACCTCACGTCGGTGCAATAATAACCAAAATAAGTTATTAGGACAATTGAAACGCGTAAAGCGAGTGAGACAGGAGAACAACAAAGACTATAGCTAACCGTAGGGGAAAGAAACAAGCTTCAAAATTATTCTGTTTAGCATAAGCTAGGTGAATATATGAGCGCTTTAGAAAAAAGACCTGACACGAACGATGGCCATGTGAGAAGAGAGAAAAATAGCCTTCGTGGTGTACAGGATGAAATGAAGAGAGGAGAAACAGTGAGTGAGTGAAAGTGTGAGGAAGAGTTAACTGACATGACAGAGGGGGCGAAAGAAGGTAGGAGAACCAGAGAGAATGGGGGAGCAGTAAGAGAGAGAGAGAAAAAAACACAGAATCGCAGTTTGGGTAAATATATGTAATAAAATATAAAGAAAAATACTGCTGGTAGCGCATGGATAACATGTAATAAAATGAGTCCCTCATCATTGATTTGCCGCCGATCATAGATATTTCATTGTATTAAAAATCATATACCTCACGTCGGTGCAATAATAACCAAAATAAGTTATTAGGACAATTGAAACGCGTAAAGCGAGTGAGACAGGAGAACAACAAAGACTATAGCTAACCGTAGGG
>OZ024743.1:43244005-43249005 GCA_964016885.1 Eledone cirrhosa
TCTACCAATACTTGTTGGTTTTTATTACTCATTATCGACAATAAATAACATTGAACAGAAATGATAACTCTGTCAAAGCTCACAATACTGATCAAAGGACACCAATGTCTGAATCATTTACGTCGAATATTCATAGCAGTGAAGGCAATTTCTACCAATATTTGTTGGTATTTATTGCGCAACATAGCATAGAAACCAATTTTTACCAATACTGTAATACTCTCTTAGTGGTATCAATTACAAATTTTATACCATCAGGATCGCACACTCGAGATGCAGCAACATACAGTTGCCCATGGCTGAATGCTGGATCATTCAAGTAGACACCGACTCGCTTAAAAGTCTGTCCCTGTGCCTTGTTGACAGTCATGGAGAAGGCCAAATTGACGGGAAACTGTCTACTTTGCCAAATGAATGGCAGCAGATCTTCACTTGGTCTCAGCATGATCCTCGGAATCAGAACCGATTCCTCTCTGCCGTGTAGTTTAGCTTCTAAAACTCTTCCGTTCATCAATCTCTCAACAATCAATCTGGTACCATTGCAAAGACCCATTTTATGATTGATAATTCTAAGCAATATAATCGGTATACCCTTTTTCAACCTCAAAACATGTGGGGGAAATCCGGGTATTTGAAGTGAATTCAGATACTCAGTCGGAACATCCATATTGTTCTGCTGATTAGGCTCCATTGCATCCGCACTGATGGTCAACCATTCCTCTCCAGGAAACATTCCGGCTACTTGTTAATTTATTTCATCGACCGTTGCATTCGTATGAGTTAGAATAACGCGTTCCGATATCCAGGAGATATTCTGCCAAAAAGCATTCAAATTAGGGAACACCCAGTCAATCAATGCTTGGCGGTCCAGTGGCATGACTGAACGGACTGGCATTATTACAGTCTGATTATCACCAACGTGTGGCAATTCATCTTTTCCCAACTGCATCAACCATCGGCCGTATGTCTCAGTCTCTTCGTTTTGCCCGAACATACGATGTCGCATATTATCGTGTAATCGCAAAACTATGAAATGGCCCCATAACGGGGACTTTTTCAGACATGCATCGACAATTTGCGCTCTTTGAGCATCCCTAACAATTAGTAGCACTTGTCTGAAATCGCCACCAAAAACGATAGTCTTACCACCGAATGGCAGGTCACTACCGTAGATATCTCTCAAAGTTCTGTCCAATGCCTCCAGCAAATATATGTGTGCCATTGCAGCCTCGTCCCAAATAATCAGAGTCGTATTGCGTATAAGGCCCGCGAGTTCACTTTGTCCTGTAATGCTACAGACATCAACTCATCCGGAGCCAATGGAGCCTTGAAGCATGAGTGGAAGGTCCTTCCACCACTCAGCAAAGTGGCAGCTATCCCACTGGTGGTCACAGGGAGAGCAATCTTCCTCTGCGCTCTGACTCCCGATAACATAGTGTTGAAACATAATGTCTTTCCGGTGCCTCCTGGAGCATCTATGAAAGCACAAAGTTGCTCATTAGTGGAAATCGAGTGGAGAACGCCATCGCCCAATTCTCTCTGAGATTGGGTCAACATTGGTGTACGTTCATCCACAATACGTTGCTGTTCGATTGGATCAAACTGGAATAGTTCCCTCCGATCGAGTGGCAATCGTCGAAGCTGCAATCTGATGTTCAATGCTAAGACACGTTGCCGCATTACCTCATCAGGAATTGGCAAATTGAAATCTGTTATCATTTGAAATGAACTTCAAGCAGTTGCTCAATATTGAGCAAAACAATAGAGTTCATCAAATTTTCATCATCGACCTGAAGATGATGCCTAAAACCATCAGCCATAATTCCCCAATGGCGTTCAAATGACTCTCTTGGATCGGCAGGATTGCAGAATCATAGAATCGTGACAAACAACTGCCTTATTTGAGCTGCAATCCTGCAGCTTCCATGGCGTTATTCCATTCAGCGTCATCCTGAAGGAGTCCCAGATGCTGACACACAGCGTGGTATGTTTCATATTCCACGCCATTTATTGTTTTCAAATCAGCGAAGCTCTGTTTACCTCTCGAACAATCATTATGCAACAGAATTCGGAGATAAAACACATCACCAGATGCTGGATGGACATTACAAACCCGTCCAATAGTCATGAATCTCAACTTTTGTTTTCTATCATTCCATTTCTTTCCCTTCTTATCCCACGAAGGGAAATCGCAGTAGAGTTGCCTATGATCCGGGTTCAAAGCATGTTTCCTATTATTCTTGAACCTCTCAGTCAATTCCATCTTAGGAGGTGGTGCGTTAGCAATTCTTTCGACACCTCTTCTAGTGTCCTGAAAACAGACCATTTGCCTATTCTCTAAGTGAACCGTCAGTTTCTGAACGCTGGGTTTGCGTTCATTGAGATCAAAATTGAACAATCTTCAGCAAGCTTCGCTAGATCCAATCGAGCGAACATCCTGGAACCTGCCAACTTCATCTCCTTGGTTCACTTCCTCATTCCTGACATTAATCATTGCCCGATCATGACGTTTGTAAACATATTTGAATAGATATTTGCAAGCTTTCACTGAGCTACAAATTTCCACATTAATATGAAAACGATATTTCATAATCAAATATGGATTGTATGGCACAATCCATTGATTTGTAACCTGTCGACCGTTTACATTTTCGACCAAACCGCCATCTGCAGGCGACCGTCTTCTGTATGAGGCATGAGCATCCCCATCGTTCCAGGAAGTGTTCGTGACCAAAGATTTCGGAAAGTGCTTATTGCATTGGCTATTTGACATGCAAGGCGCTTTCTAATTTGCCACTCCGCATTGGTTGTACACCATTGACTTTGCCACCAAGTTGCGTAGTGCACAATATCAGGACGGTCCTTAAGCTGTTGTCCTGGCAAAAGTGCATCCTTAATATTAGTCTATTCAGGATTGCATGCAACCGTTAAAACAAAACTGGCTTTCCAAACTTTCTGACAATAGCCATTGCATCCTGATAGCGAATGTTCATATATCTCGGGCCGCCGATGAACGACGATGGCAAAATGATGCGTCGACTAATTTGCTTGTAATTGGCATCATCGGCTGTTATCGCATCCTGTATATTAATATACAATTCAGCTCTGATATTTTGCTGATGTGTAGCTATATAATTTAGCCTTTGATTTTCGATCTTTGCGAATGCCATACAACAGTATTCCTGGAACAATCTGCTGGCTTGAAATAGTGCATTTCTCTGTTGATTCCTCTCATTCAAATGGAACGCGTAAAAGTCGCGAATCAAATTATTGTGTATATTGCCACCTCCCTGTTGATGCTGATTCTCCTGATCATCTAAATGAACAGACATGTTCCATCCATCTTCACCTTTTCGGAATAAAAGAACATAATGCAATGGATCGTATGCCCTATTTGACTCATTGATAGTCTTGAGACCACCATCTCTGCGATTGAGGACGATATGCCTCGATCCAGGCTTATCGTCCATCAACACAGCAACTTCACGAAATCCTTCAGAGGCATTATATCGCCGTTCGTGTTGATTCCTTGGCACTTTGTCAGCCTTAATCACCAATGTTTGCTGCTGAACATTTTGCAGTTCAGCCACCAACATGAAATCCATAACATAAGGATTACACTGTCTAAGCCATGATTGTAAATCACGGATCAAATCACATAACCTTTGCCGTTCAAGTTCAGTTATTTTTCCCGGCAACTTCAACCAACCGACCCTGATATCCTCCTCCGATTCCCTATAATCTGGATCTGAGGTAACTTCTAAATTACCGATACAATGATACAAACGGCCTTCAATGACTACATTCGGTTGCCATGCACCACTCTCAAACATCTCACTAACTCTCTGCGATGCTAAAGCTAATGAATTGTTAATTTGCCGCGAATATTTGCGCAGTAATCTACCTCGGTCTCCTTGATCACGCCACATACTTAGTATTTTAAACGCAGGTGACTCCTCATCATCCGGCATTCGCAAGGGTTCTAGTTGAACTGCTCCTTTATGACAGCACATTGTGGTCCACCTCTTTTCGTGCCTCCAAAGCAATGCTCCACAATGTGGGCACTCTGCTCGTCCATCAATCTGAAAATGACACGGTTGCCATGATCCATTTTTAATATCATTCGTTCACCTTCTAGCCTCTTTACTGGAATGAGGAGCACTTTGGCAACACATTCCCTGAACTTCTGTATTGCGGTTGCGCTGTTCAGCCAGCTCCTCTTCATCCATCGCAGCACGCCGTTGCTGCTGAATGCTGGCCATCTGCTGATGATGCTCAGTCAGTTCGCCTTCAACCACCGCAGCACGCCGTCTCTGCTTGGCTCCAGTGTTTCGTTGGCGTTGATCAGTCAGCTCCTCTTCATTCATGGCGGCACCACTTCGCCTCTGAAGTTCGGCGTTCCGACGGGGCTGCTAGGCCCCTTTTTCTTCATTGCTGTCTGCACACCGTCGCCGATGTAGTGCACTGTTTGATAAAGTCGAATTGCTTTTATTATCAGTATTCATTTCGAGCAATTGTCAAAAAATGACACACTAATAAATATAAAAGATGTCAGTCAATGTAAAGAAAGGTCCCTATTTACTCCCTTCACAACTCTGTGTATGTTAGACTGATAGACAGGCACACAGACAGATAAACTGCGTGGCGATTGTGGAACGTCACACACATACACGCATGGAAACGGGAACACGCACGCAAACTTACACACGCACACACTCACACATGTTGATAGTTTTTACTTTCTATGGAACGCTGCACCCACGCACACACACATAAACATACGCGCACGTACATACACACGCATACATGTTAATAGTTATTGCTTTCCTTCCCCTCTTATTTGCACACACATGTCTCTACACTGACACATATACATAGTGTATAAAAAATGAGACAATAATAAATATAAAAGATGTCCGGCAATGTAAAGAAAGGTCCCTATTTACTCCCTTCACAACTCTGTGTATGTTAGACTGACATACAGGCACACAGACAGAAAA
>OZ024743.1:43254005-43271505 GCA_964016885.1 Eledone cirrhosa
TTTAGCCTAGCAATAGCGATAGACTTAGGTTGAAGTAACCAGAAATTGTTAATTTTTTACATTTATTAGCTTTTTAACACTCTCAGTATTTTCTTTATATTTTTACCCTTCATTGTTCTACTTACTGTTTCGCCCCCCCCCCTTCCTCTTCCCTAGTATCTTCTTTGACCTCACGCCCAGCTGTAGCCGGCACTACCAACGCATGAATGGGTCTACTCCACCCCCCTCTCCCTCTTTCTCCTACTGGCAGGTTTAGCTACCCCTTCCCCCCACTAATTTGCCATCATAGAATTATTATGTCTCAACTACTAATTTTGACCAATCCCTGTGACAAACACTTTGACCATATATGGAATTACCCCTTGAGAAGCTCGGCTATTCAAATACCAGGATAAATTTTCATTTAGTCCAGAATTAGCCGTCGAAACGGCTTGAGCTCAGCCGTCGGGGCCTTACTCGTTCCTATATATATATATATATATATATATATATATATATATATATGTAGATAAATCTACCAAGAGTTTACGGTAGTGTCCAATCCGTATGAAGAACTCAATGTAATCCGGATATCATGGAAAGAAGAGATGCAATGAAAAATCACTTTCGGTGAAAGATAAACGGAATACAGAGTCAAGATAAAATATTAAAAAAATAATGAATAAAACAATGAAACAGTTCCTTATATTAAACAAAAAAAGTTCATTATTTAACGATCGTTTCTGGGATATATATGTGTTAGAATTGGCATGTATATTTAACAGATCTATGTACAAAATTATACAAAATTATACAAACTATCAAAATTAAATATACATACCAACTCATATATATGCCGTCTTCAGAAATAGAAGACGGCATATATATGAGTTGGTATGTATATTTAATTTTGATAGTTTGTATAATTTTGTATAATTTTGTACATAGATCTGTTAAATATACATGCCAATTCTAACACATATATATCCCAGAAACGATCGTTAAATAATGAACTTTTTTTTGTTTAATATAAGAAACTGTTTCATTGTTTTATTCATTATTTTTTTTATATTTTATATATATATATATATATATATATATATACATATATATATATATATTTATGTGTATGTATTTATATGTATTTATATATATATATATATATATATATATATATATATATATATATATATATATATATATATATACATACACATGCATATATAAGGAATACCAAATCTTCCTTTTTATTATTATTACTGTATATATATATATATATATATATATATATAGTAATCATAATACAAAGGAAGATTAGGTATGCCTTATATATGCATGTGTATGTATTTATATATATATATATATATATATATATATATATATATATATATATATGTGTGTGTGTGTGTGTGAGTGTGTGTGTAGGAGCTGAGTAATATTGTGAAACAATAAAACTATGCATATTTCAGATAAGTAGCACTAAACAGTTGGTAGAACTGGAATATATATAAAGAAGAAATTAAAATATGGTTAAACAAGTTCCATATATTTTATTACATTAATTACGAAATCTCATGGCGTACCATTTGCAACGCTTCACTTCACTCCAAAGCTTCCATAGCTAGGGTCTGTAATTTATGTCTAGCTGAAAAATTTACCATTATCTCGAATTTCAACTCTTTACTAAATAGACGTGGGACTTATTTGCTATTTGTATTCATAAATTTTTTAAGACCTTTCACAAAGTATACAGCTAATGTCCTATAACTTATTCTACGAATAAAGGTTAATCTTGTTTACACATATATCTTTTCATACATGTTTTATCACATATTTCATTATATTCTACAATGTATTAATGCCCTTTTCTTTGCATCATTAAGCCTTTCACCTTCTTTCTCTATTGAGGTTAATTTTTTCGTTCAAACCTTCGTAGATTTTGTAAACAATCTATGACGTCATATGTCTTTTTACGTTTAAACCTTTCTAGCTATTTCCTTTATTTTCTTGTTGATATACAATTATACCCCATATATATACATTTTTAATAGTAACTTTTAATTTTGACATAGATTGACTATTCTTACTTTTATTTATTTATTATTTTTCTTCTAGTCTTTTTTTCTTCTAGTCTATCTTATTTTATTTTATTTTACTTTATTTTATTTTATTTTATTTTATTTTATTTTATTTTATTTTAATTCATTTAAAAAAAACCTTTTTTATAATTAATTTAATTTTTATTTTTGTTTTTATTTTACTTTATTTCATTTATTTTATTTTATTTCATTTTATTTTATTAATACACCTTTACACTTCTTAATCCAATTTTTAGTATTAAAACTCAATATTAAATAATATACCCAGTTTATATATTCTAGAAATGTAATATTCGTTATATTAGCACATTCATCTCATCAATTTATTTAATTATTTATTTATTTTTAAATTTATTCAAATTTTTATTATATATATATATTTTTAGTCGAAACTAATTCGCACTGAAATCAATTTAAACATTCAATGACTTCTACCGACCAATCAACATTGTTTTGACTTTTTGCAACACGAATCGGCGCGAAATTTATAGTGCTTATTCACGTGACATTCAACAAACATCCACTTTTTTCACATAAACCAGGAAGAATTTCCAAAACTGATCAGATTAGAGCAAAAATCGCGAGCGCTCTAACTCAAAA
The DNA here is from genome assembly GCA_964016885.1 of Eledone cirrhosa. NCBI lineage: Eukaryota > Metazoa > Mollusca > Cephalopoda > Octopoda > Eledonidae > Eledone > Eledone cirrhosa. The sequence continues at coordinate 43,256,684 of OZ024743.1, forward strand.
TTATTTTTGAAAACCACAAGAAATGCGCAACCGGTAAACAACTTAAAACTAAAACTGAATACTAACTAATAGTTATTACTAATTTATACTTATTCCTAATTAAACTATTTTTCACTGGGAAAAATTTATCAGCATTTTCTTTTGCTTTTTACTAATATATATATATATATATATAACAAAACGTTATCGCTCTACATGGCTGAACACAATAAATGTAATCTGAGATTTTCGAATATTAATAATTGTTTCTACTTTAGGCACAAGGACAGCAATTACCCAGTTCATTACTGGTACTTTATTTTATCGACCCCGTAAGGATGAAAGGCAGGATTTGAACTAAGATCGTAAAGGACGTAACTATGCTGGAAATCATGGCGTTCGACCCTCTACCGATACTGCCAATCCACCAATATTCGATTCGTTTCCAATTATGCAAAGAGCCTCTTTTACGTCATACCAGTAGAAGGAGCCCCTCATTATTGCTCTTGTAGATCTGACTGATCGGCCAGTCAGCTAATATGCAAATCAGGCCGATCAGTACATTTTTGGACAACGTTCCCGATCAAAACTATCTCTCTCTCTTTCTCTTTCTCTCTCCTCCGTCTTTCTTTCTTTTTCCTCTTCTATATCTTTCCTTTTCTTCATTTTTCCTATTTTTTTCTCTTCTCTTATATTTTTGTCATATGTTGAATGGACACTTTCTTGTTCCCAAGTGTCTTTTTGGCCTCATATCATGTTACCTTATTTTATCTGATCAGAACACAATTTTTGTCCCAGGATGATGTTGTTTTCGAAATGCGCATAATAAAATATATGGAACCTTTTTAACCATCTTTTAATTTCTTCTTTATATATATATATGTATATATATATATATTCATACATATATCATTATAAGAAAGTGATTGACATATTCATACACAGATAAGTGTGCACATATCAAAACATAGAACTAGAGACAATCTATATTGAAAGTAAGACTACTTATTTCGTTGAGTGTCTTATTAAATTTAATAAAACAATTAAAACAAAATACCTGATAACGATCAGATATATTTCCCCTCATATGTATTAGATATTTGGAAACGGATCATCAGTGAGGTAATTTTGTATTAATTTCTTTTATTAAATTTAATAAGATACTCAACGAATTATGTAGTCTTACTTTCAGTCTAGATTGTCTCTATGTTTTGATATGTGCACACTTATGTGTGTTTGAATATATTTCAATCACTTTCTTATAATGATTAAGGGTCGATTTTATTCTCTGAATTCTATCTTGTGATCTTTATAGAGAGAAGACATATGTTCGATTTTGTATCATTCATGTCACTCTTTACTTTGAAAGTAATAATAATAAGTATATATATATATATATAATGATACACAATCGAACATATGTCTTGTCTCTATAAAGAGCTCAAGATAGAATTCAGAGAATAAAATCGACCCTTAATCATTATAAGAAAGTGATTGAAATATATTCAAACACACATAAGTGTGCACATATCAAAACATAGAACTAGAGACAATATAGGGTCATATATAGGTGCACTGTAACTAGCCACAATAGCGTTAAACATTATATAGGGGCTACCTCTGGCCTGTTCAAAATTAGATTTCGAACACATCTCCACTCTTTCAAAAATAAGAAATTAAGACACTCCACTTCGCTTGCGGATACATCACATCATTAAAAGACTTAAACATCACTTTCTCCATGCACTGGTATATTGTCGGCAGGACTCTACCGTTCAACTTCAAGAGGAAGTAAGATCTTTGCCTCATGGAGATCTACTAGATCATAACGGCACCCCACGAGCTCATCAACAGCAGAGCTGAATCGACGATAAGGTGTACACATCGCTTACAAATATCCGTCTTCAGATGGGATAAGGATGAGGAGTTAAACCGTATATCGGGTCTCCCTGCAACAAGCTTTAACACCCCGGCGGGCAGGCGCTGCAAAAAACATCATGAAACTAACAATGCATCCCAGACCCAGCTTCAAATGACCCAGGCGGGCAGGTGCAAAAACAAACGTCTCAAAACAAACCTTGCTTACCTGACCCTGTGCGTATCGACAATGATAAGGTTGTAAACACATCTTGTAACGGATAAACAATTTGTCCGGAAAGACTACCTTAATACCGGCCAGAGTTACCTTCCTTGACCTACTGCACAATCAAAACACGCTTTTTTGCGAAGAATGAACTCTGACGTGAACTTACCTCCAAAAACACTTCCCGGGCCATGTAAGGAACACTTTTTAGTTATTTATGCGCTTGAAAAGCCCATCCAGGCGAAACGTATGTAGGTGCTGTTTTAAATAAACATGCATTAACGATCTGTTCTCCAATTTCTGACTTTTCCACGTGCTTACGCTCTGCTAACTCTCTCGTCAACTAGATATTAAGCCCTCTAATATCTAACACTGGCGGCACTAGTATTGAGCACCTTCTGCAAACGCTATTTGGCAAATAACTACATGTATCACCTATCGGTCCTTTTTTCTCTCTCTCGATAAATAAACAAACGTAAATAATCTCTCTCTCTCTCTCTCTCTCTCTCTCTCTCTCTATATATATATATATATATATATATATATATATATATATATATATATATATATATATATGTATATGTATATGTATATGTCTATATATATATATATATATATATATATATATATATATATATATATATATATATATATATATATATATATATATATATATGCTGTGACCAGCTGCGCCAATGTGAACCCGACAGACAGGTCGGTCAAGGTAAACAAGGTGATATATATATATATATATATATATATATATATATATCCAGGGAGTGTAACTTGGAGTTACTGTAGGTTCATCTGGGTGAGCACTTGATGTTTAGGTTCACTTCAGTGTCAAGATGTAGAGATATACAGAGTGTATTATAGTGAAAAGATAACAAGGACGATTGGTTACTCTTTCATTAAATGCATTGTTTGGTGACGCGCGTTTCGCCTCTGGTCAGCTCAATGTTCGATCTGTATCTATCTTACGCGACTCAGTAATCTGCGGCTCGACGGATCCCTTGAAATGCTACTAGAAAATGAATATATATATATATATATAAATATAGGCTTCTAATATAAGCTTCTACAGGGCTAGAACTGTTTCATTCGTGAGAAATCATTTCTCACGATTGAAACAGTACTGTAGAAGCTTTTCTATATTAAAACATTTATACTCTGCTATGTGTTGAGTACTTACTTGCTGTGGTTACCCCGGGTTAAACCCGGAATAACTTGTATATATATATATATATATATATACAGTGTGGGCCAGAATGCATGACTCACTTGAATATATATAGATCTATTAATACATACTGCAGACTTCAATGATATTAGGAACTAAAAATATGACGAAAGTTGCTCAGCATATTAAGAAATAAAATAATTAATTAAAACAACACAATAACAATAAATTAATCATGTTAAGAAATATAACTAACAAGCGAGTCATGAATGCTGGCCACCCAGTATATATATATACAAGCCGAAAACGTTGTTATATATATATAATTGTATTGCTTTGCAAATACTTGGGCAATTACATTTACATATATTCTGGTTGATATGAGAAGCATATTTTAATTGTTTAATTGTTATAATTAGAATTTGAAGATCTGTTAATTAATGAGGGATATGGAATTTACTGTTTTTCATTAATAAATGTTTGATACTTTTGATTTAAAGGTACATTACTGGTACATAATTTTATCGCCCCCATAAGGCAAAGTTAGCCTCGTGGGATTTGTACTCAGAATGGCAAGGGCCATAATTCTATGCTGCAAATCGTGGTGTTCGAACTTCTACCGATACTGCCAATCCACAATAATAATAAGACATGGTCAGAGATAAAACTCCAGAAATAATTTTAAAAATCTGCCATTTAATCCATCAATATAACCGACCACGCCTGAATACTTAGAATGGATATTAACGTCATATTCTTAATCCAAATAAAATTGTAATAGTCAAGTAAAGATCTTCTAGTATGGCAGATAATGTCAATCACAATGGCATATTTATGGGTGTGGTTGATATTTCTTTGGTTTGTATGGTTGTGCGTATTGGATCTCCGATTAAATTAAGTATATTAATGTTGTATAACAGACTTGAAGCAATGGCCGTTTACTGATCTTCACTTCTATCCGATTTCTCTGATAATGGGATGAGGTGAACTAACCCTAATATGGAATGATTACGTCGGATATATTATTTATTACATGCGTACATCATCAACATCAGTCCCTTGACTTCTGTAGTCGTCGGGGGATCCTACTGCAGAATGACCACACACTCAAAATAGTCTATCCATGGCGGGTAACAACAAATTTGGTGTCGTAATTTGCGTCCATTCTTTGAAATTGACCAATCAGATTTTGAGTTTTTGAGCGTCCTCTTTCAACGGTGCCTTGCATCCTGGTCTTGCACAGGCTGTCATGTCGTGTGACGTAGACAAACCACGACAGTTTGCTCATCTCGAGACTGGTGAGGAGGAGTTCCTGGTGACCAACAAAACTGTTAACCTTAACCCACACGTATTCAATTATTTTACGTTCTCAATATATAACCACGTACAACATTACGTCAATCACAAGAATTTTGATGTTTTCATATAACTTGGATATAATCCGAATCTAACCTTTGGAAAAAATCTGGTAGGCTTACATGGTGGCACATATCATCTTTGGTTTGTTACTTATTCGGGTCACTTAGCAACTAATTAATAATACACGTTAATTTTTATATATACACATTACTTCATCTTTCGTTTCGTAGATAACCACAGGAAAATAAAAAAAGAATCATTTAAAAAATACAGAAAAGCAGGTGTTATTGGAAGGTCCATCCCACAGTGATGTTAACGTGTAAACAAAAGTTTTCAGAAATGTGAGCAAGAAAAAAGCATCTTTTCCCTTTCATTGATATACGTTACTAGCTAAGGTACCCAGCTTCACCAGGGTTAACAAATGATAAGAGAAGACCGACAGAAGAGAAAACGTCTGTATTGAATGCATTGTCTTGTTTACAGTGTGTGTGTATTGTGTGTGTGTCTATGGTTCTGTGTGTTTGATATATATATATGTGTGTGAGTATTTGTGTGTGCGTGTGTGTATATATATATATTTATATGTGTGTGTGTGTGTGTTTATGTGTGCCTGTGTGAGTGTTCGTGTGTGTGCATGCGTGACTGTTCGTGTGTGTGTTTTGTAAAACACCCTTGGAATCGGAGACATAGGCCGCGAAACACGATCATCACTGACAACGAACTCGAGAGAGAATCCCTTATGGTTGATTCCCAGTCTGCTAGAAATAGCAGTCAGGTTAGTTAGCATACGTGGTATGTATTTCTTCTTCTTTGGTGTTATTAAATTAGTATCAATAAACATTCCTGTATATACTCTTATCCCAATCTTGTACATAGTTCCGATTGTCACTTCGTTTTTTTCGTATGATACGCGAAGGGACCAACCAACAAACATCTCTCTTTTATATCTCTTTTATTTGTTCATTCAAAATATTTTTCAGCTAATTCTGTCGTACAATATACATCAGCAATCGTTATCTAATGTTTAAAACATATGGATAGCTGTGATATATGCACCATATCAATCAAAATCGATATGAGAATTGAATACCATACTAAAGCGCGAGTAAGCTTGCTAAGAACCTGCAGATAGAAATGTTAATAAATACAACATTTGGCTTGGGTAAACTTTAAGATGTTCTTTCATTGTATGTTTCTTTTCTCAGCCAGTACGTTAAAGAAAATTGATAGTTACAACAATAAATGTTGAACAGAGAACAACATGTTTAACAAACTTTACAATAATTTGTACAACCATAATGGAAATTCCAAGTAACAGAAAATACATAAATTACATTCTTAGAGTCTCAGAGTATATAATATGTTTTGTTCGGCTCTCGAGAGCAAAGATGAAGAGATTGTTTGGCGAGCTCACCCTAGAGCATTCTACATACAATTGACCATGGTTTTCCAAGATGAAGTCCAGCCTATTTAGGGTTTGACTTTGAGCTTTGTTGATGGTAATCGCGAAGCTTAGTCTCTCTGTTGCTCTAGTAAAATGTGTTCTTCTGGAAAATCTGATCTCGTGGCCAGGCTAGGACTTTTGGGTGGCATATCGGCAGTGTCAATAAGGATAAACCGTCTGTGATTTTTTGAAATAAATACGTTTGTTATAACGTTTTTTCTTCTGGAAAATCTGATCTTGCGGCCAGGCTAGGACTTTGTGGGTGGCATATCGGCAGTAACAATGACGATAAGCCGTCTGTGCTTTCGTGAAATAAATATGTTTGTTTATATTTTGTTTTTGTGTATGCAAAAATATCTGTACACGAATATATAATTATCTATATATATTAAAATAACAGACTAAAGTTTAAGCAAATAATCTCTGCTTAACGGGATCTTCTGAGGCTAAAAAAATCAATCTGTGAACGCAGTAGTAAATATTTCGAAAACCGTTGCAACTGAAAGAAAACAGGAAGATGATACTTTGGTTTGTGAAGACGTTAGCAATGTTGACATTTGAAAATTTTAAAGAAGTGAATATTTAAATAACGTCTTTAATCTTTTAACAAAATTCAGTAGACAAAAATACCCTCATTTTCTTACTTGGAAAAAGTTACATCTATGGTTCAAATTTGGTGCCATTTGTTCAATCCGCTTTGCAGAAAGTTTGTTAATTACTTACGGCCGTCAGCTTTATAGTATATATAAATATATATGATGGTGATTGCCCCCTCGTTATCGAGTATGGTCATTGCACGATGTAACATTAATAATAATTATTAATTAATGTTACAGTGCAATGCCTGAGCGAGAAGATTTTTTTTTAAATGGGGAAAGACTGTGCACTGAGCCAATCCCACTCTCTGAGCGACAGTAGCTATAAACCGAAAAGAAGAAAAGATCAACATCATCGGTAACTACTGAGCCAGAGGTTTTATGTCGGAGTTATCCCAGTATCCTGAGTTGCCTTCTCCTAGAAGTATACCCTGACAAAGGCTAGGAGTCCTTCACTCCCAGTGGTTGAACCGCGCCATCGGGTATCCAGCCCGATTATTTCTAAGTCCCGGCGTATATATATATATATACACACATTTATACATATGTATATACATATTTACACAATATTTTGGATGGCCGTTGCCTCTTATGGGATCTTCCGTCCCTTGTAGATATATACATACACATATACACGCACACGCACGCCCCTCCCCCATATATATATATACATACATATATATATATATATATATATATATAAATTATATATTCTTTCATTTCTCTCATCTTACCAGAGAAAATAGGTGACGTATCACACTCCAATCACACACTCACACACACACACACACACACGCACACATATATATACATATATATATATATATATATATATATATATATATATATATATATGTGTGTGTGTGTGTGTGTGTGCGTGTGTATGTGATTGGAGTGCGATACTTCACCTATTTTCTCTTGATTTTTTCATAATTTTGAAACTTCAAGAGGCTGAACTCCTAAACATTATAATCTCAGCTGCGCAGATTATATGAAAATTATAATCACATCCTCATTATTTAATACATTGAAAATAAACTGGTTTTAATGATTTTACTTGAATCAGTATTCTGTGAATATCCCAGCTCACATTTGAGCAAACAGTCTGCTCCTCTTATATATGTACATGTGTGTGTGAAAGTAATTCCAGATAGTTTTTGAATAATTACATAGATTTAAACCCGAAGTGAATCCTAAATAATTTGTGTATGTAGCATAATAGGTTATTGATTAATTACACACATCTCAAGACCTGGACGTTAATTATAAGAGGAACAGATTGTTTGCTCAACTCTGGGGCTGAGATGTTCACAGAATACTCACTCACGTAAAATCCTTAAAGCCAATTTATTTTGGATGTATTCAATAATGAGGATGTAATTATTATATTCATATAAACTGCGCTCCTGGAATTGTAATGCTTAGGAGCGCAGCCTCTTCAAATTTCTTGTTAATTATCACAATTTAACGAATCCATTTCTATCTTGTTTTTTTTTTTTTTATAAATCCATAACAATAGTATATGTACATTTAGGAAAATACAAACTAACTGAACATTGTACCTTTTATGAAACCATTATAAAAATAATTACCCACTGTCCCTGAGGACAGTTAACATCACACACTTTATTCTAGGAGTTTGTACAGTGTATACAATTAAATATTTCATGTAATTATATATATATAATAGAAACTACACCCGCCACGTGCAATCTGGTTGGACTTGGTAGAAGTGATCAGCAACCTAAAAGAATTTAACCCCATTTAGAGAGAATGGATACCAATTCTGTTTCGACGTAGTTTCGCTATACACCTCTGCCCTTACCCTAAGCATCGATTTAAATACGGACAACATCATAACTTCTACCGACCCGAATTGATTTGAGCTCATTACTGCTGAAATCCATCAGATGCTCACTGTCGCCATGTACAGCACCTTTTTCCTGTTTGGAGACTCCGTCTATAAATAAATGTCAGGACTTCCGATGGCGGTCAAGTCTCTCATGCCTGTTGGCGATTACGTACATGGACCACATGAAGAGCACAACATTCACACCTACCACACTTGGCATACCTGAGGATATATCGATGGTACGTATGTCGCTGAATAGAAATAAGTAGGAAGAGCTCTCCTCGGGACATGGGAACCCCGAATATGAAACCTACTTTAAGACTTTTAAAGGGATTCGCAAAGGAATCTCCACCAACCATGGAAGTCAAATCATCGGACCTCCATAAGCCCTCGGGATGGAAGTAGGCATTTACTCCTTATTTTAGCCTGCCAGCATATCCGTCCAAATAGTAGATACTTAAATATTCGTGGCCAACGGTCGACCTGGAAGCAGGATTACCTGCTCAACGACCTCAGGAGGTCACTAGATATAACAGAGATTGTCGTCACTGAGTCCAGGATTTCGGATACACGCGTACTAGCCATAATTTTCGACGACTGTCTGATCGTTGCATCTCTTAGCCTGCCGGAAATGGGAGAGGTTGGCAGTGCTGTTTAGGAAAGGCCTGGTTATCGAGATTAGGTCGATCTTCCAGAACTCGGACATTATGTTGGTGATCCTAGACGTGACCAATGGCGAAGGTGGTTTCTATTATGGCCGTCTACGCCCATCCGGTGACAGACGGCCGGAATTATTTGACAGACGGCCGGAATTATTTAGGTACCTGGAAGTCTTTCTGGGAACGTCTCACCCTTTACGGTTAGTGGGGGACTGTAACGGCATCTTAGACGCACGCTGAGATTGTCTGCGAGTAGATAATAGGAGTAGAGGGGGCAAAAACCTCAAGTACAAGATCAGGCAGTTCCAAGTGTCTGACAGGTAACTACCAGATTTCTGTAATGCACCTGGGTGGACCTGGATCAACCGCATATTTTCATCTAGATTGTATATGTTTGGACTGCACCACCAAATGGACAAACACTTGGACGAAATGACATATTCCTCTTTGGGGAAGTTTTCACTTGAAAAGGAAAATCAGGTTGTAGATGGAAGCGCTGCCTTCTAGAGAGTGGGTGAGAGTGGTCCTTCATTGAGGATGCGCCTGTACATTGGAAGAGAACAACTAGGAGAGGGACATTGCCCTAGCGGTCAGGATGACGCTGGCTTTTTGTGGGATTTATTCACGAGTGATACTTGGAGACTCCACAATTTTGGTGAATTTGTTATGCTTTTTCTTTTAGATTTTATTTTGCAACCCCCACTGTATCGTCATGTACCATCTTTAAAGTTTCCTTAATGTGAGCCCTGTGTGGCTAATAAAGAAATTATTTTCATTAGGATAATTATTATTAACATAATTATTAATACCAAATAAAACAGCAACTCTGTCTCAGTCATTTCTTGGTCATTTTGAGGTTATTTCTACAAATAGAAAATCATTTTTTTTTTACCCTCTTATTTACTTGACCAAAATTAGTCATTGCATGTATAAAAAAGATTAGCTTTTGAATTCTTATTTTTCTGACTATTCATATAAATGTCCCCCCACCCCACCTCAGTCCTCTTCTTTCCTGCTTTCTTCTCCTTCTCCATTCTTTTTCTTTTTCATCATCATCATCATCATCATCATCATCATCATCATCATCTTCTTCTTCTTCTTCTTCTTCTTCTTCTTCTTCTTCTTCTTCTTCTTCTTCTTCTTCTTCTTCTTCTTCTTCTTCTTCTTCTTCTTCTTCTTACCCACCCCTTTTTCTTCTAACCCACACCTTCTTCACCTCTTTCCTCTTCTTACACTTCTCGTTAATCAAGTGACCGCGCCTCCATTTCCTCCTGCTCCTCCTCTACTACAAGATACTTGGTCCATTAAATAGAATCCCTCCTCCAACATCTTCAAAGTCCTACTGAGACACTTATAGATAACCCCAACTAACCAACTTTATTTGACATTCCTGAATGAAACAGTTCTACTCCTGAAAAAGTTATTTCTATATATGTACACATTGCACCCAGCAGCCGCCTTAACTCTAATAAACAACCAAACACGAGTCGTAATAGCATTGAGTGCTTGAAAAGGTGCACCAACTGTAACCCTAGTTACACACCTTACAAACATATATTACAATACAAAACAATACAATACAATAGGAGGGAACATAATAATAGTACCACTAATGATGTGGCAGATGTGTAACGAAAAAACTTTGATAGACTATATATATATATATTTATATCTGTATTTTTAACCGTGGTCAATCATTGATGGCCAAATGTATTAACTATGGAGATATGAATTATACAGAGGCGAAAACCAACCAAACAGTGTGTGTGTTCTGTTATTATTTCTGGCAATATTATTACATCAATATGACCCTCCCCAAGTATAACAATATATATATATATATATATATATATATTTATGTATATACATATATATATATATATATATATATATATATATATATATATATATATATATATATATATATATATATACACGCATATATATGTATATATATATACACATATATGTTAGTAATGTGTGTGTGTGTGTGTGTCTGTGTGTGTGTGTGTGTGTGTGTGAATGTGTGTCTATGTGCATGTGTGTCTGGGTATATGTGTGTGTGTGTGGCATAGATTGTGTACATCAAGATGATATTGATGATCCAACAGTTTGTTATTCTTCCATTTACTTTGCGGCAATGTAGCCTTCCGGTTTCTGTTACTCCGATGCAGATATTTATATCCACTTTATTACTACTGGATAAGTGTAAGATCGGCTTATAGAAACTGATCAATGTATTTGGCGCCTCATTAGACAGTGCCTCAAATATATGTTACACATAAAAGGTTAGTAGTTTCCGATTCTTGTGAGTATTTAATCAGCAGGATTAACTCAAAGGGAACTGGAGACAATGGAATTGCATCTTCTGTTGAAAAAGCAGCAAATTTGTTTCATCTTTCCTTTAGAGATGGTGTGTGGTCACTGCAACATATGAAGGTAAAAAAAATGCCGGACTATAGTTCATGACTCCTGACCTAATTCTTAATTCATCAGGCAGATTAACTGTTTATAAACACTATTTACAGCACTTTCTTAAATTTTGCATACATCAAATTATTATGATTAACTGGAAATCCTTTACACAACAATAATAATTTTAGAATGTGCAGGGATCTCATCCGTCTTGTCTTGTGATAAATTTAAAAGAATATTCATATTCGACGTGAAGTTATAGATCTTCAAACAGGTGCCATAATATATTAATATGGGACAATTAGGTGCTTCGAAATTTTAACCACCCCCTTCAGTGCCACGCCTTAACCACTTTTTCTGAGGTGAAGCGTACGCACAACTATATGATCATATTCCGCGCATGCAAGCCACGAGGCCACATGTGAAAGTCTACAGACCCTTATCTTCCTTCAAAGTTACAGCTGACTGTTTATAGTATGTACAGATCGAGAATGTAATTTATGAATATGGTTTCTCCTCTCGTTAAATATATGCATAGGGAGGTGCTCACACACACAGACACATAAACGTCTATTACAATTCTTCCAAAGCAAAGTTTACATCTCGCAACTTCACCTACAATATAACCATCCACAAAATACACGCCTCCACAGCCGAATATTCTGACACATTTATGATTCACATATAATAACTTACTCCGATTACAAATCAGAGACTACACCACACCCAACCAATAGAAATAACAGGAAACATGGATCATAATTTGCACCATCACCAAAACCTCGGAAAATATATGCACATATATACATACATACAAGCAGATAGACAGATAGATGCGAAGTGAGAGATAATCACTGAGTTATTGAGAATGACTGAAAGAAAAAGAGACCGAGAGCGGGGCCATAAGCCTAATACATTGTTTTAGTGTTTTGTGTTTCTCTCTCTCTCTCTCTCTCTCTCTCTCTCTCTCTCTCTCTCTCTCTCTCTCTTTATATATATATATATATATATATATATATATATATATATATATATATATATATATATATATATATACATACATATACAGATACACATACATACACACATATGTATGTGTGTAAAACTAATTCTTAGATGTATTCATTGAACCTTGTTTAACTCTTAAATATATATATATATATATATATATATATATGTAAACATTCATATACACACACACATATATATAAGAAAATACATAAATATTATATATATATATAAAAATAAAAAGGTGAAAGGGGTAAACAAATAGTTGGGTATACGACAAATAATAAATAAATAAATAATTAGAAAAAGCTATAAATGTTTATAGCTGATTTAGAGCACTCAACAATTCCTGGAGCAAATGATCAATGAAAATAAGCATTAAATCACTGTATGTAATTATGCACATACATACACATACATATATACATATACATATATATATATATATACACACATAAGCACACACAACCATACAAATACACACACATATACATACATATACATACATATACATATATATATATATATACATATAGGAAAAAGTATGACCACGACGGCAGAGCTCAAGCCGTTTCTGAGGCTATTATATGTATATACACAGATAAACAATTATATAAAAATACACATTTACACACACCCACACATATCTACAAAAAGTTACGTCACCACCTTAATAAATATACACACACATATATAAACACACACACACACACACATACATACACACACACACACACACATATATATATATATATATATATACACACACAAATACAACAGAAGCATATAAAATACAATTATATACACACAGATATATATTATTATATATACACATACATATACATACATATATATATATATATATATATATATATATATATATATATATATATATATATATATATATACACATATACGTAACACATACACAGACACACAGAAATAAATATCTAAAAATAAAAAAGGTGGGTATGTAAAGGGTAAGGTAGAAAGTAGGGGGGAATAAGGAAAATAAATGACATAGGTAAAGGTTTAAATATAAGAGGAGATAAGGGAGAAAAAGATATAAGAGAACAGAAAGTGAGTTCAGAAAGTAAAAAAATCGTAGTGGATGTAAGGTGTAGCGAGCAGAGAAGAAGTTCAAGGTGATTGAGTCATCGTAGGAATGTCAATCCAGTTACAGATCAGATATGGTTTCAGGTGAGGACAATATCTGAAGATCTCGGTGTTGGAGTTCAGGCAAGTTCAAATGGCTTTCAAGTTTTGTAAAATCCTAAATTTGTCAGTGGTACAGAAAGAACAATTCTTTGTGCCCCTTTGGTACTCCCTCAAATGGTCTGAAATAGGCCAATCGATAGAGTACGGGGGATGTTTTTATTCTTGAATTCCCACACCTTATTTGCGAGAGCCGTTGCTGTGCTTTTATCGGAGTGTTTAAAAGAAGCGACATGTGCATAAAACTTGGTTTTAAACCTGTCCTGAGTCATGCCAACATATCGTTCACTCCCGGCTGGCTGGTTGTTAATTAAATTAAAGGTGTCACTTTGGCGTCATATACAACGGATTTGGTGTTACAATTGCCCTGTAATGGGCATTCATCCGGCTTCTTGCAACTGCATCCTGGATTTATTCTCGTATGATTAGAATTAGTGATTTTAGACTTCATTGATGGGCAGCAAGAGTAACTGATTTTAACTACATTTCTATTAAATAACTTATAATATCTATGATTAGGAGGAAAATGTTTGTCTAAGAGGTCAAGGAATTTCCTTCCTACATTAGGTTTGACAGTTAGTAGGAAGGGGGTGTAAACCAAATAATTTCCCTTTTCCTATTATTGTGGTTAGTTTTAGGGGGAGGAGTAGGTAAATAATTAATGTGTTCTTTAAATCCGCTGTTATTAAGGGCTTTATTATAATAAGGGGCGGCTTTATTAAAAATGTCTACAGACGAAGATAACGTAGAAATCCTACGGCTAATGTTGGGAATAAGATTTTTTTAAACTATAGAGGGATGACAAAACTCTTTGTGTATATATCTAAGATTTTCGTTAGGTTTATAAGGTTTAAAAGAGGCAGTAAGTAAATCAAGATTAATGTCAAGAAAGTTAGCATTGGTAAGGTTCGTATCTATAGTAATTTTAAGGTTAATTGTGTGTGTGCGTATGTAGGTGTGTGTACATATATCTATATTTGTGTATGCGTATGTATGCGTGTATATATGTGTGGATCTATGCGTGTGTATGTA
>OZ024743.1:43274005-43291505 GCA_964016885.1 Eledone cirrhosa
TTTCGCTTCTGTCTTTTGATATCGGTTAATTTAATTTATTCGGTCCTCAATGTTACCATTGACTGACCAACGGTCAAAAATAGATGCAATATAGACACAAACACATATATATAGTCTAACAAAGTTATTTCGTTGCACGTCTGCAACATCGTCAGTGGTCCTATTATGCTTCCTCCCGTTGCATTGTATGCTTATGCCATCTTTATTTACTGTTTATTTATTTATTTATTTGTTTATTTTTTGTCTTCTCTGCGCATGCGTTTGCGTGTGTGTATAGTGTTTTGTTTGATGTGTGTTCGTGTTTGGGTGACTGTGTATTGCTTATTGTATTCTATCTTAGTCTACTAGTGTCTGTTTATATATGTTTGTTGTTATTGTGCTTGTGTATGTATTTATTTATTTATTTATACTTCTCTTATGTCAGTGTTGTTTGTTTGGGAGCTGTTGTTATTCCATTCATTTTTTTCTGTTTAGCCTTGGCCTTCTAAGTTCTATTTCGCTGGCCTCTCTGATTTGCCTATCTGCTGGGTCATTTCTATGTTTAGATATTATTCTAATGTCTATGCTGTCTATGTTACCGTTGTGTTCTTGTCTGGCAATTTCGTATAGTACTGAACCGTTTTTTCGTCCTTTTAGTTCACCCCAGTTGTTGGTCTATCCTTTCACCTATGCTACGAGCCGTCTCGCCTATGTATGCTATTGTCATGTTTCTGCAAGTACCCTCTGTACATCTTATGCTATAGACTACGTTTTTAGTTTTACAGTTTCTCCGGGGGTTTACTTTATATATGATACATTTCCTATTAGTACAGCGGGTTTTCTTAAAAGCGTAGGTTTGGCTGATCAGGGATGTTATGGTGGTTCCTCGCTTTTCTACCACCTTAATCTTTAAGTGGGTCTTTCTCAGGGCCTTTCTACATTGGTTAGCTAATTTCCCTCCAGGGGTAGCGTCCACAAACATGACACTCTGGTATCTCTGGTTGTCATACCATGAGGTGACCTTCCCTATCTTATCTTTAGTCCTATCTAAGCTATTCCATGATTTGCTTCTGTATAATGGGCAAATTCCTTTCATGTCCAATTCTATGACGGTCTTATACTTCTCCGTGGCTCCTTCGTATACTCTGATTACGTCTCTTTGTTTGTAGCCAGAGAACTGCATGCGGTTGATGAAGTGTTGGATGTGTCTTTCCATTTCTGTTGGGTCGCACGTGCGGGACACGTTCTTCACCACTCGTACCAAGTCTGCGATCAGAATATTAAACTTAGCACTACTGGACATTGCTGAGTTTTTGAGTATCATGTATTTGGAGGCCATGGGTTTAGCATAGTGTGAGTGGAGAATTTGGGCTCTCTCGTCTATAGTGTTAATCCAGAGTTCCGTGTCTAATACAGGTAGTCTATTGTTAGGGTGTTTGGAAGGGTAGTCGATAGTTACAGTTATACTCTGGTGTATGGAATTAGCTAACTTCTGGATGCTTTCCATTGTGCTGCGTTCTAAATCAAACTTGTTAGTGCTCTCTTGTGGGGATGTCCTTATTACTATATTGATGTCGTCTACGTAACGAGAGTACATGATGAGGTCTATGGAACTCTCATCAAAGAGATCTTCGAGTCTCCTTTCCCACCATACCATAAAAAGGTTGGCAGCATCACCAGCTATGTTGAAGCCAATGGCTGCTCCCTCATTTTGGGTGTAGATCTTCTCGTTGAATTTGAATATGTGGTCTTTTAGGCTAGTTTTGATACTAGCCGATATTGCATGTGCGACCATTTTTATTACCTGATCATTGTTTTGGGGGGGGTCCGTATAGCTTTGGTCCACACAATACACCTTCCCATGTGAGTCTTTTTTGCCATTGAGATTATTGTGGGGGTCTACCTCTTATGGGTCTACTAGGGCAGAAACGTTTAAGGTCATGGCTGTCTAGGTAGTCAGTGTCGTAGGTAAGTCTAAGCGGGAGGCCCAGTTCGTCTGTGTCGACGTCGCAGAACTGCACCTCACTCTCAATGATCATCTCCACACATTTTTCCACAGCAAAATCAATGTTAATGGGTGGGTACAGTGATACCACATCCATACTGCCTATTATGCAGTTGGATAGGTTCCTGTTTTTGTTGCACTCTCTGATTCTGCTGAGGAGGTCCTCTGTACTGTCACATACATCTGGGGTCATCTTGATTATGGGGTGTATAACCATTGAGAGGAAGTAGATCCTGTTGTTGCTAGCTATATTTGCTCCGCATTCAGGTCTTGTTGATGGTCTTGTTGTCGGGTCATCGACTGTCTTGTGATCTCTGCGGACCCATACAAGGAGGGTATGCCATTATTAGACGACTGGAATTTGTTGGCCGTGCATCTGCATGGCTTTAGGATGTCGGTCCACATCATCATGTGAGCGTTGAGGATTTTCTCTCTTCCATCATGTCTATTGACATCCTACCAGACTTATCCGTGGGTAGACATACTAGCTCACCATCCCTTGTGCGCTGCTTGAGGCTGACCAAGCCTTCTACATGTTTCCTCCCATGTGGTTGGACTTCTGGTCTGCTCTGTCTCTTAATATACCGGTCTACTATTTGTCTAATCTTATTTCTAGCTATGGTGAACTGTGCCTCTGTCTTGGCATCTATTTGTTGTGGTATGCAAACCCTTTTATTAAAGGGTAACCTTGTAGGATAGATATTACCCATCTTATATGTTTTGTCAGCTGGGTTGAAGAAGAGTTTCTCTAAGGGGTTGTCATTATATCTATCGTCGTAGTTGTGTGGGTTGCTAATATTGTTATTATGGTGGTTGTTGCTGTTCCTATCATTAGCATTATTATTATTGTTATGATTGCTAGATATATTGTTGCTGTGATTGTTATATGTATTGTTGTTGTTTTCTCCACAGTTATTGTTGTTGTTACTGTTATTTCTACCGTTGTGGTTGTTACTTTTATGGTTCTTGTTTGTGTTGTTGTTGTGTCTATCATTAATATTGCTACATATATTATTTCTATTATTACCACTGTGGTTGTTGTTGTTGTTATTCGTAGTGTTACCGTTATTACTTATGTGGTCGCTGCTGCTATGTCTGTCGTTAATGTTTCTATTATTACCACTGCAGTTCTCTGCTACAACCAAAGAGATAGAATCAGAGTATACGAAGGAGCCACGGAGAAGTATAAGACCCTCATAGAACTGGACATGAAAGGAATTTGCCCATTATACAGGAGCAAATCATGGAATAGCTTAGATAGGACTAGACATAAGTTAGGGAAAGCCACCTCATGGTACGACAACCAGAGATACCAGAGTGTCATGTTTGTGGACGCTACCCCTGCATGGAAATTAGCTAACCAATGTAGAAAGGCCCTGAGAAAGACTCACTTAAAGATTAAGGTGGTAGAAAAGCCAGGAACCACCATAAAATCCCTGATCAGCCAAACCTACCCTTTTAAGAAAACCCACTGTACTAATAGGAAATTTATCATTTATCAGATAAACTGTAAAACTAGAAACGTAGTCTATAGCATAAGATGTACAGACGGTACTTGCAGAAACATGACAACAGCATACATAGGCGAGACGGCTTGTAGCATAGGTGAAAGGATAGACCAACACTGGGGGGAACAACAACCTGACCTAAGAGAAGTATAAATAAATAAATAAATAAATACATACACAAGCACAATAACAACAAACAAATATAAACACACACTAGTAAACTAAGGTAGAATACAATAACCAATACACAGTCACCCAAACACGAACACACATCAAACAAAAGACTATACACACACGCAAACGCATGCGCAGAGAAGACAAAAATAAACAAATAAATAAATAAATAAACAGAGTAAATAAAGATGGCGTAAGCATACAATGCAACGGGAGGAAACATAATAGCACCACTGACTATGTTGCAGATGTGCAACGAAAGAACTTTGTTAGACTATATAATTGTTTGTGTCTATATTATAACTGTTTGTTTGACCGTTGGTCAGTCAATGGCAACATTGAGGACCGAATAAATTAAATTAACCGATATAAAAGACACAAAAATGAAAACCAACAAAACAGTGACTTTGTTCTGTTATTAATTCTGGCAATATTATTACACAAATATGACCCTCCTCATGTATAACAATATTTATTTCGACACAAGATTTCATATAAAAAACCTCGCAAAACTCACATATATATAGAGAGAGAGTTAGATCGATAGATAGATAGATATATTTCTATTTATTGCCACGAGGGCACAATCGAAGGGGACAAGTACAAGGAGGGGGGGGGGGAGTTTACACAAAGAGGCAAGTAAAGAAAACAAATAACAAATATAAAACAAAAAAAAATAAATATAAAATTAACAATAAAGTCATTAATAGGGAGGACGCACACACCCTAAAAAACAGTATGCAACACTTCTCCTCAGGAGCACAGAGAGAGGGTGCTCCCTCGTTCCTTCATCTTTCCACCTACAGGCTGATGTAGAGAGAAGGCCCATTCACACCGGCCATTCTCTCCACTTTCACCCACCTTTCATAAAAACGACTGGGGTGGAGCACCTCTCTCTCCATCCTGATCCTTCTTCCGAAATGATATCGGAAGAAACGGAGCAGTTGTTGGCCAGAGAGAAGGGTGCCTGACCTCAATCCTTTTAGACGCGTCCACCATACAACCTCTTTGACCATGGCTATTACGCACAGAAACACCACCTCTCCTTGAATTTTGAAGGGGAGAGGCGACTTAATCGTTACAATGGCCTCAGTGGTCAACCGGATCGGTCCCACCCGTGACAGCAGTCGTTCGACATAGCCCTACAGATCGGCTTCGCCCGAACAGTGTACCATTGCGTGTGCAACGGTTTCCTCTTCGCACACGCATCTGGGACAGATCTTTTTGGCGGAGTCCCTACCCGGGCACACGTGTCTAGAACTTTTCTCGAACGGGTAGAGCCCCTCGGTATTACTGCCAGGCCAGGGACTTCTGGAAGTTGTCCATAGGTCCCGGGCTGAATGTCCTTCCGAACAGGCTGGCCAGTTCATCTTCCTCCATGTCTAGGGCTTCTCCGAGGGCGTCGTCGCACCTGTTGCGTACCAGCCCTCTATATAGAATGTCGAGGTGGATCTCCACTGATAATCGGGTCTGCCTGCCAGAGGGCCGTCAGCGCCTTGGCACACTCAGTGTGCCAGGCGCCAAGTGTTCTCGGTCTTTGCTTGACCCAGGATTGCAACTCGGTGAGTGAGACGAGTCTGGGAAAGGTTCGTCTCACAAACGGGGCCTACACCGGTTGACCGGTGAGTAATACTTGGAGGTGCCGTAGCCTTAATGCGTGTTTACGCATCATTAGCCACGGCATCCCCAGCCCTCATTTCGAAGGGTGTTGACAGCAGATGGATCTCCTCACCAAAGGATCCCGCTTCTTCCAAAGGAATTGGAAGAGTTTGCGCTCCATCTTGGCGAGGGTTTCCCTTGGGTAAGGCACGACGGTCAGTCGGTAGTAGATGACGGACTCTATATAGGTATTCGCCACCTTCGCCCGACCTTTCAGGGATAGTTCGCAACTGGCCTACTTCTGGGTCAGAGCAAACACCCTGTTCGTAACCTCACCCCAGCTCTTGCTACCTGGAGGTCTGGTCCGAACCAGACACCGAGCAACTTCACCGGGCCCTCCGTCCAGCGTCCGACGACGCCATCGGAGGGCATCGGTTTGCTCCTCCTCGTGCCGAGTTACAAACCTATTGACTTGTCCTGGTTCAGATTAGCCCCATAAACCTTTCGTACTACTCCAGTAAGGTGCCGATCATCCCGATTTCGGAGGCCGTCGACACCATTACTGTCATGTCATCGGCGTAGGCCGACACGGCTTTCCGCTATCCCGGTTCCAAAGGGATGCCCTGCAACAACTCCAACTTCCGCAGTAGTGGCTCGAGAGACAATACATACAGAAGGAAGGAGAGAGGGCACCCTTGTCGGATGGAACGCGCGATTTCGAACGGCTCAGAGAGGTAGCCATTCACCTTGACTCTAGAGCAGATGCGGCTGCTGAGCATAACTTCGATCCAGCCCCTGAAAACGGGTCCGAAGCCTGCCGCCGCTAGCACCGCATCCAGGTAGCCATGGTCGACCCTATCGAACGCCTTAGATTGATCCAAGTTGATCAGGGCCCCACGAACGCAGCGTTCGATCCCAACCCTCTCTATGATGTATCGCATGAGGTTGGGTTGTCATGGATGGACCTGGATTGGATAGCACATGTCTGCGCATCTCCCACCAGGTTGCCCACGACAAGCGCCAACGTCTTTGCTAACACCTTGGCCAAAACCTGTAACTCTATATTTAGCAGAGTTATGGGCCTGAAGTTACTTATTTCGTACCCTTGTTCTTGTCCTTCCTCACTAGCTGACTACGCCCTTGGTCACAGAGCAGGGAATTCTCCCGTTCTGTTGCCAGTTGCAGTAGACCGCCTCGAGGAGATCGGGGAACAAGTCCGGCATAGCTAGATATAGTTCGTATGGAAGACCATCGAGACCCGGGGATTTGCATTTGCCGCTTTCGCTCAGCACGTCCTCTATCTCAGCGGCTGAAATCGGCTACACGCAAGACTCCGCCTCCTCGCCCGAAAGACGCGGCAGGCCGTCGAGGTATGGACCGAAGTCCACTTCCCCAACCGACTGCCCGCCCCTTCCGAACAATCGGGCAAAGTGCCTTTGAAAGGCCTCACACATCTGCTTAGGTTCAAGGACCGCCCGTCCATCCTGGTCTCGCAAAGGCCGGATGGTGGATTTAATTCCACTCTTGACTTCTGTCACGCGGGCCCAGCTAACAGCTTTGGTCCCCTCGTTTCCTAGAGCACGTATTTTACTTCGGACAACGCAGCCTTCGTGCTTCGCGTCGAAAAACTGGCTCAAAGCCGTTCTCGACGCTAGCACTCTGTCCACGTCGCCGCTTCTAATTGCCTCTTCTACTCTATCTATCAGCTCCCTTTCCTTCCTATTCCTATCCGCGGCTAGAACCTTACTAAATACTATCGAGACAAATCTAATCTCTCTCTTTAGAGATACCCTCTACCTGCTGTTGACGATCGCTCCAGTCAACCGCTCCTTAACTAACGTACTAATCTGGTCCCTGTTAGATTTACTTGCCTGGAAGGATAAGTTCAGCTTCCAGTAACCGGGACCCTGTCTATGCGTTCTATCAAGGTTGACCATGCAGGTCACTAACTTGTGGTCTCAATAGCCAACCATGAGCATTTCTGGACAACTTAAAAAGTCCTTGTCCTTATTTCTAACTAAGAACATATCTAGGTACGATCTAGATTGACCACTGCAGTTTGTCCAATACTTGGTTGGCACAGTCAGAAAATATAGTCGAAATATATCGGCCAGGTCAAATAAGCCGAGTAACTCCTTGAGGCTGTTACACCCCTCTCTATTGGGACATGCTCCTGCATAGTCCCAACGTGCATCCAGGATATCATTCCAGTCACATACTAAAAGCAGGGAACGTGACGTCCCTAGAAAAGACTCCAGACGTTGGAAGAAATCGGGCCGCTCTGTCACAAAAAGGGCATATGCGGCTAACAGCATAAAGGCTCCACCTTCACCACTGCCAAGATACAGCACCACCAGTCGACCCCCTTGGGCCAAGTGAACTATCTGTGTGGCGAGAACCAGATGTTTTTGCAGCAGAACGACACCCACACCCCCACCTCCGGGCTGGCAGAGAGATGCGTGCACCTCAAAGTCATCAAAGATGGGAGGCTAGCTGTCTTACGCTGTTGATTCGGGCCTCGCAGATAACCATCATATTTATAGATCGTGACCTGAGGTCATTTAGAAGCATTGCTTTCTTCCAAGGTGAGCCCAGGCCACGCGCATTTAGACACCCTACTCTCAACACAGCCATGTTGGTGGTAAGGAGAAAAGGCACTTACCTCACTGCGTCCCGGGGAGCGGGCCGCTCAATTTCCATGAGGATGGGGGATGGGTTGCTGGGTGGGGTGGTGGTTTGTGGAAGTGCTGGGACATTAGTGTGTTGTGGGGTTGGGGTGTTTGTTGTTGAGTGGGTGTCTGGGTAGGGGGTGGGGATATTTTTTAGGAGGACGCGGTTGATTGACTTGGTACATCGGGTCCTCCGTGAAATTTATTTTCAATGTTTTAAATAAGTTCATTGGGACTTTAATCATTTTTAAATGAGGTAGCCCCACGGCAGTTAGAAAGTTAGGCCCTTCAGTTTGGACCCTAGGGTTTGATGAAATTGTGTTCATTAGTTCGTTGTTGTTTGTGTTGATGTATGTATATTGTAAAGTCTTTTTTTGCGTTACAGTTTGTATTGTGTGAAGAGGAGGGGTGGTTTGTATATAATTTGTTTTCTCTTGGGGAGGGTTTATGTTAATAAGTGTGTCTGTGGTGCGCCTCATCTTCTTTCTTTTTACTATTTGGAAGGGATCTGTTTCGTCTTGCGAGGAAATGGGTTCGTCTTCCTTGTTGGATGGGAGGGGTATATTTTCTGGTAGTGTTTGCGGTGTGTGTGTTTTTGTATTTGTTTTGCATGGGTAGGGTTGGGTGGGACAGTGTTCTGTGTTGTTTTTTCACGTTTGTTGTTGTTGTGGTGGTGGTGTTGTTGGTTTTTGTTGTTGTAGTTGTGGTTGTTTTTGTTGTTGTTGTTGGGGTAGTGGTGATGTTGGTTGTTTTTGATGTTTTTAGGGTGTTGGTAATAATGTTTTTTTCGGTGTAAGCTGGGGACAGGCAGCCATCAGGTGACCACTGTCGCCACATAGGTAACAGGAGGGACGCCTACCCTTCACATTAATGTTGAGGTGGGTACGGTCATCCAGCATGACGCCTTCAGGGATTTAGGCGATACGTTCTGGCCTTATTTGGGTCAGAACTTCAATGCTCGTTCCACTGAACGCTTCCACGTTGAGGAAACCAGTTAGTAACCACCAGTAGTCTATGTTTGGGGTGATAGTGCTTATCCAAATTCTTTGCTTTTTTTTACCCATGTAGGTTTGAAAAAAGGTGTAATGCGTGGAACGAATTGCCGACACAGAGTATCTTTTCGCCGCCAAATCATCTTTCATCAATATGGATAAAGTCCCATAAAGTTTATCCTTTTGTATGAAAATTATAGCTTTCATAGCCTCTTTCAGGACCAACTGAATTTCAGCTTGAGACGGGTGTGTTGGTTTTCTTGTTTTGTTGACAATTGTACGGAATACACCCGTTCGTAATTCCGTCTGTTTTATAGTCCTGGGGGCGAATTGATGGAAAAAGATCCATTTTCGCCATTTTTTTTTGGCTTTTTCAAGCATTTCCTTAGCATTTGTTATATCCTCAAGCACATAGGTGACTGATTTTTTAGCAGTCTGTGCAAAGGATATTTTGTTTACGTCGTTGGTGTTTGAGTTGTTCTGTTTCTCGTTGTTCTGTTTCTCGTAGTTTGAGTTATTTTCATTTTTGTTGTTGTCTTTCTCATTGGGTGTGTTGGTTTTCTTATTGTTAGTGTTTCCGTTGTAATTAATTGGTATTGCACCCGTATTTACTTGTTTGTCCGGCATATCGCCTTTTACACTGTCTTTTAAAACGTTGACGCGGGAAAGCAAAGCGCTTTGTACCGCTTGCTTCTTTCTTTCTTCTTTCTTAGTGAGCGTGGCGTTTTCCTTCATTCGGGCTACAGACATGGCGTCAATTTTTGACATGTGAGTCAGCAAAACATTTTTAGGAGTAGTTTTTACCCCCAAACGGGGTAAAAATAAGATGACCACCCGTTTACAGATCTAGCCGAGTGGTCAAAGGACACAAAGCAACACAATAAAGAAACGAGCACTTACTGTCAATAGGTAAACATTCAAAAAGGCAGGCGCCGGTGTTGTACGCGTCTATACTATGCGAGATATATATAAATATATATATATATATATATATATATATATATATATATATATATATATATATATATATATATATATATTTCTATAATACGAAGAGGGTGTTTAACTCCAACACGCTCCAGTATTTTAATCCTTATATATATAGATAGATAGATAGATAGATAGATATGTATGTATGCATTTAGGTATGTATACATGTATATCTCCGTGTAAGTATGTATGTGTGGGCATAATCTCTATTTGCAGAGGTATGTATGCGAGTAACCGTTGTTATCCTTGTATGTGCGGAACTGTATTTTGCAAATCATATATGTACACATACGGTTGTATTATTACACGGAGTGAATGCATATATTACAAGCTAAACATCTAGATTGCTTTGCAATAGCGCTGTACCCTTCAAGAACTGTAATTAAGATTTCATATACATATATATATATACATATTATCCACACATGCATATGCATACAGAAACACACAGACACCCACACACACACACACACACACACACACATATATGTATATATATACATACATACATACATATATATATATATATATATATATATATATATATATATATATATATATATATATATATATATATATATATCTGTGTGTGTATGTGTGTGTCTGTGTGTGTGTAATATATATATATGTGTATCTGTGTGGGTGTGGGGACGTATAAGTGTGTGTGGATGCGCGTGTGTATATATTAAATGTGTAACTCAGTAAATTATTGCTACTCAATTACTGCTGGAAACAAAATATAAGTACGTATTGAATTCATTTCATTATACGTTATATAGCACACGGATTGTATATCATCTATTTTGGATGGCTGATTGAAATCAAATTGTTTATAGAGAAATATGGTTTATTTAGAAATTGAAGAGGAAATGTGGGAAAGTGGATACATTGGAAATATAAGAACAATATGCCTTATTATTCAATGAAACTGCAGATAATAAAAATAATTTTTAATATTTGTTACGATATTGTGTTTTATAATGATGCATTGTTTTAGTGTATTAAAACAAGCCGAAAACGTTGTTATATATATATAATTATATTGCTTTGCAAATACTTGGGCAATTACATTTACATATATTCTGGTTGATATGAGAAGCATATTATAATTGTTTAATTGTTATAGTTTGAATTTGAAGATTTGTTAATTAATGAGGGATATGGAATGTACTGTTTTTCATTAATAAATGTTTGATACTTTTGATTTAACAGGACATTTGGAACATAATTTTGGTATTGGTTGTTTTAATTCAAGCAGCATATCAGAATACACCGCAAGTCTGAGAGATTATGAATTATCAAAATTATATTACGTTTCAATTATATCTTTCCTCTCAGGTTGCTTCTGCTAAGTAATTAATTATTATAAATGCAGGTAAGTTTGAAAATTAGAAGATAATAGAGAATCATAAATATAACTTATTAAATTCTTAATAAAGGTCTTGGAGAAATTTCATAACACATAAAGAAATTGAAATTTACTTCATACTTTATTGCAAATATGTATGAATATTTATCAAATATATTTGACATCATTGAGACAAACCAGAAATGGGGTTACGAAATCTGAATTTTCAAAAGTGTATATTGACGTAAATGTGGAAACCGTTGGTGGTTCGGGGTTAAATGTTTCGTTATAATAATAATTGTTTCTACTTTTTGGCACAAAGCCAGCAATTACCAGTACATTACTGGTACATTATTTTATCGACCCCATAAGGCAAAGTTAGCCTCGCGGGATTTGTACTCAGAATGGCAAGGTCCATAATTCTATGCTGCAAATCGTGGTGTTCGAACTTCTACCGATACTGCCAATCCATAATAATAATAAGACATTGTGTGAGATAAACCTCCAGAAATAATTTGAAAAATCTGCCATTTAATCCATCAATATAACCGACCACGCCTGAATACTTAGAATGGATATTAACGTCATATTCTTAATCCAAATAAAATTGTAATAGTCAAGTAAAGATCTTCTAGTATGGCAGATAATGTCAATCACAATGGCATATTTATGGGTGTGGTTGATATTTCTTTGGTTTGTATGGTTGTGCGTATTGGATCTCCGATTAAATTAAGTATATTAATGTTGTATAACAGACTTGAAGCAATGGCCGTTTACTGATCTTCACTTCTATCCGATTTCTCTGATAATGGGATGAGGTGAACTAACCCTAATATGGAATGATTACGTCGGATATATTATTTATTACATGCGTACATCATCAACATCAGTCCCTTGACTTCTGTAGTCGTCGGGGGATCCTACTGCAGAATGACCACACACTCAAAATAGTCTATCCATGGCGGGTAACAACACATGTGATGTCGTAATTTGCGTCCATTCTTTGAAATTGACCAACCAGCTTTTGAGTTTTTGAGTGTCCACTTTCAACGGTGCCTTGCATCCTGGTCTTGCACAGGCTGTCATGTCGTGTGACGTAGACAAACCACGACAGTTTGCTCATCTCGAGACTGGTGAGGAGGAGTTCCTGGTGACCAACAAAACTGTTAACCTTACTCCACAGGTAATCAATTATTTTATATTCCCAATAGATAACCACGTACAACATTACGTCAATCACAAGAATTTTGATGTTTTCATATAACTTGGATATAATCCGAATCTAACCTTTGGAAAAAACCTGGTAGGCTTACATGGTGGCACATATCATCTTTGGTTTGTTACTTATTCGGGTCACTTAGCAACTAATTAATCATACACATTAATTTTTATATATACACATTACTTCATCTTTCGTTTCGTAGATAACCACAGGAAAATAAAAAAAGAATCATTTAAAAAATACAGAAAAGCAGGTGTTATTGGAAGGTCCATCCCACAGTGATGTTAACGTGTAAACAAAAGTTTTCAGAAATGTGAGAAAGAAAAAAAGCATATTTTCCCTTTCATTGATATACGTTACTAGCTGAGGTACCCAGCTTAACCAGGGTTAACAAATGATAAGAGAAGACCGACAGAAGAGAAAACGCCTGTATTGAATGCATTGTCTTGTTTCCAGTGTGTGTGTATTGTGTGTGTGTATGGTTGTGTGTGTTTGTGTATATATGTGTGTGTGGGTGTTCGTGCGTGTGCGTGTGTGTGTATATATATATATATATATGTGTGATGTGTGTGTATTAGGCATATATATATATGTGTATCTGTGTGTGCATGTGTGAGTGTTCGTGTGAATGTGTGTGTATGTGTGTGTCTGTGTGTGTGTGTGCGTAAACCACCGTTGGAATCGGAGACATAGGCCGCGAAACAAGATCATCACTGACAACGAACTCGAGAGAGATTCCCTTATGGTTGATTCCCAGTCTGCTAGAAATAGCAGTCAGGTTAGTTAGCATACGTGGTATGTCTTTCTTCTTCTTTGGTGTTATACAATTAGTATCAATAAACATTCCTGGATATACTGTCATCCCAATCTTGTACATAGTTTCCGATTGTCACTTCGTTTTTTTCGTATGATACGCGAAGGGACCAACCAACAAACATCTCTCTTTTATATCTCTTTTATTTGTTCATTCAAAATATGTTTCAGCTAATTCTGTCGTACAATATACATCAGCAATCGTTATCTAATGTTTAAAACGTATGGATAGCTGTGATATATGTACGATATCAATCAAAATCGATATGAGAATTGAATACCATACTTAAGCGCCAGTAATCTTGCTAAGAACCTGCAGATAGAAATGTTAATAAATACAACATTTGGCTTGGGTAAACTCTAAGATGTTCTTTCATTGTAGGTTTCCTTTCTCAGCCAGTACGTTAAAGAAAATTGATAGTTACAACAATAAATGTTGAACAGAGAACAACATGTTTAACAAACTTTACAATAATGTGTACACCCATAATGGAAATTCCAAGTAACAGAAAATACATAAATAACATTCTTAGAGCCTCAGAATATACAATATTTTTTGTCGGCTCTCGGGAGCAAAGATGAAGAGATTGTTTGGCGAGCTCACCCCAGAGCATCCTACATACATTTGACGATGTTTTTCCCAGATGAAGGCCAGCCACATTTAGGGTTTGACCTTGAGCTTTGTTAATGGTAATCGCGAAGCTTAGTCTCTCTGTTGCTCTAGTAACATTTATTTCTTCTGCAAAATCTGATATCGTGGCCAGGCTAGGACTTTGGGTGGCATATCGGCAGTAACAATGAGGATAAGCCGTTTGTGTGCTTTCGTGAAATAAATACGTTTGTTATAACATTTTTTCTTCTGGAAAATTTGATCCTGCGGTCAGGCTAGGACTTTTGAGTGGCATATCGGCAGTAACAATGACGATAAGCCGTCTGTGCTTTCGTGAAATGAATACGTTTGTTTATACTTTGTTTTTGCGAATGCAAAAACATTTGCACACGAATATATAATTATATATATATATATATATATTAAAATAACAGATTAAAGTTTAAGCAAAGAATTGCTGCGTTCACGCTTAACGGGATCTTCTGAAGCTAAACAAAATCAATCTATGAACGCAGAAGTAAATATTTCGAAAAACGTTGCAACTGAAAGAAAACAGGAAGATGATACTTTGGTTCGTGAAGACGTTAGGTATGTTGTATAACCGGAAGTGTTGACATTTGAAAATTTTAAAGAAGTGAATATTTAAATAATGTCGTTAATCTTTTAACAAAATTCATTAGACAAAAATACCCTCACTTTCTTACTTGGAAAAAGTTACATCTATGGTGCAAATTTGGTGCCGTTTGTTCCAGCCGCTTGGCGGAAAGGTTGTTACTTACATACAGCCGTAAGCTTTACAATATAGATTTATAAATTGTAAACGGCAAAAATAGTTCGGCTAGTCTTCCTGTAACAACATATAAAGAAATCTAGGCAGCCAAAAGAACAGATTTTCTAATAATATAAATGTTAGTGAATGTGCTTTAATACTACACAGTCAATGTAAATGCACGAACAGCAAACCTCCAAACAAGTATTACTGAGGAAAATGTTCTATTTTTGAGGTAGAAAATCGGTCATAAAACCTTGCCCGGTACCCTGTATATTTGTTTTGGAAAGGGTAATAAGCCTCTTTCGAAGGATTGCGAAATAGTGTTCAAATATTACAATTGTTTTCCACCTACCATCTGTAGCGCTACTATTTGTATCGCTTAAGATGCCATAATTCGTTTTGCAAATTAAAATGTAATTAGAGATGGAATTGGTGTAAAACCGTTTGTTGGCTTGGTTGATGAACTCACATGTTTATTTGTTTTTTCTAACTGAATTAAGAAAATATGCTAATGTTTTCAACGTTAGCTCATGGTCTTTACACTGTTCTGGAATGTGTTTATAATTGCTGTGTATTTGAAATTTTCAATTAGAAAGAAAACAGCATCTACAAGCAGATGGAAAAATCGTAAATTGGGTGGGAATATTTGAAAATGAGGTCCTATTGAAGTGCATTTTTCTAGGGAACAAAATACATTCTTGCTACATCATTTGAATCATAGTATATGTTGAAAACTAGGCAGAAATAAAAGGATATTATTTCCATTGACATACATGTTATTATTTATATATAAACAATGAAATATAAAATCATGGAATATAAATCATGGATTATAAAATCATGGAATATAAAATCATGAAAAATAAAATCATGTATTGCTCACTTATCACTTTATTTGAATTTAGAAATAACAAGATGGTTTCCCATTGTTAAGCCTTATTTGATGTTCCTATAAACTAGAGAGTCATTGGTTGTATTAAATAATTTTACTATAATATTAAAGAGTTTTTCTATAATATGGATATTAGAAAACGGCTACATTTTATGAATTTCGAAATTTAAATAAAAGGATAAAATTAAAACTATTTAATATATAGAAACTTGTGTAAATATTATACATACTAGCAGAAAAACCACCTAACGGGTGGTTTTCTGCTAGCCTATATAGTGTGCATATTAACATTATACGGAAGTATATATGCATGTCGATATGATACATCAAATAAAATCGTAATTGACAATATACACAGTAATTAAACGAAGACTGAGTTACACTGTCGCAGGTAATCAGAAACATAATCCATGATATATTAAAAAAGACAATTTTATATATAAACTGCATTAGGAGAAAATTGTGACGGAAATATATGAATGTTTATTTAAGCAATCGCTAACCGGAAGTCTTGACATTTGAATATGTTAAAGAAGTGAATATTTAAATAACCAATAAAATATATTTAATCAAAAGCTATGAAATTTAGCAGATACATTATGTAATATTAACTTTGCCTTTCATCCTTACGGGGTCGATAAAATAAAGTACCAGTAATGTACTGGGTAATTGCTGGTCTTGTGCCAAAAGTAGAAACAATTATTTATTCAAAGTAATCCAACTTATTTTACAAACGGGATAAAAAATTATATTCTGGTTGCAGTCCCGCACTACGTTCTTTATTATAGTTAAGATTTCAATTCAGTAAATGTAAAAGACGTTGATCATGAACAGTCGTTGGAGCTCCAGATTAAAAGTCCCTGAGTAAATTTAATAATCCCAAATCTTGGTTGTCCATCGTAAACGATGATGACATCTTCTTTATTGTTGTACCCGTCTGCCGTGGGCACGAAGGTGGCTGTGGAGGCCAATCCTTGACGTGTAGGTCCGGTGACAGTGGGGGCAGGTGAAGAGACCGGAGTCGCTTGGGGCAGCTGCTGATGCATTTCTCCCCTTTTCACGGGCCTCAGTGACCTCTGCCCGTCTCTTCTCTTCAAAATAGTCTTTGGCGCGTCTGGTAAGGGCATGCCACTCAGTTCTGTCCTGAACATGGTACTCGAGGTGTTTTGGGGCAATTCCAGTGTTGTTGATATTGGACTTCACACAGTCTTTCAACCTCTTGAGAGGCCTGCCCTGCTTTCGTTTCCCCGAACAGGGTTTCCCATGCATCAGTTGCTTCGGAAGTCTGTGATCGTCCATCCGGATGACATGTCCCACCCATCGAAGTCGGCTCTTCAGTATCCTGGCGTTTATCTCTTTGTCGAGGCTTCTATCGCTGCTGATGACAATGCCAATGTACTTGAAGTCGTCCACCGTCTTTAGCTGGGTGCCTCCGATGGAGATGGAAGGAAGGTGGGCAACGGATGCAGGTGCAGGCTGTAACATAACCTCAGTCTTTCCAAGGCTAATTGTGAGACAGAAGGGGCAGGAGGCCTCCGCGATCTTGTTAACGATGACTTGTAGGTCAGACCCCCTGTGGGCAATGAGGCCACAGTCGGCAGCAAAAGGTGATTCCAGTACGATCCTCTGCACGGTCCTTGTCTTGGCCATCAGGCGCCGCAGGTCAAATAGGGAGCCGTCCAGTCTGTATCGCAGATACACGCCATGCTCGAGGTCACTGACGACATGATAGACCAGGCAGGTGAAGAACAGGTTGAACAGAACGGGAGCCAGCACGCATCCTTACTTGACGCTGCTTGTGATTCTGAACGGCTTCGATTCCTCTCCGCCAGAGCGCATCTGCCCGTCATGTCGTCATGGAATTGCCGTATCAGGTTTACGAACTTGGTCGGGCATCCAAACTTCGACAGGATCGACCAGAGGGCCT
>OZ024743.1:43296505-43386505 GCA_964016885.1 Eledone cirrhosa
GTTCCGCAAGGTATCGGTCTGGTTTAATTACACAGCGTGGCAGCATTGTTATGTCCCATTTGCTTAGAGTTGTCTCAAATTTTTTGGTCCAAATTACTAAAGAGGGAAGCGTTTGGAAGCGTGTCAAATGGAATGTACTTGGAATTCAAATAATTAACATTGTGATATTGTGTTTTTCTGAATCTTCCTGTGTCTGTGGAATAGTGAGCCACGTAATTTAAAGTTGTTACTATAATCAAACAACTGGAACATACGCCGTCGAAACCGACGGAGATCGACACCTGTATATACAAACACAACTGATATCATCTTTGATTTTAACTTTTCTAGAGTTGACAAATTAAACATCGAATTGTGAAATGTCTACATCGATTTATCAAATCTATGAACCTCCAAAATAATAAAATTAACTCTTTCATGGAAAGCAATTAAGGGCACAGATGTTATAATATAAAAATGCAGCTTCAGTAATTTAAGTGGGCGGGGGATAATGATGTTATATATGTAGTATAACGCGTTGGAGTCAATAATCGTAATTTCCGAGTGATATTTATCTCGTCACTTGATTGTAATGTGACTGTGTCAAGAACACTTGACTCTCATTAAAAGTTTATATCACCGCTCTCATCAGCAACATGGTTCTGCAGTTTGACAGCTGTTTCAATATTTTCCAATATTCTCATATCATCATACACAATTAAATTAAATTAAATCAGTATCTCTATCATGTCACTAGAGGAGAGCATAATGAATATAGAAGTTGTGAAAAGTTTAGGATTCCTTACAAATATTGAAAATGTATTCAAAGACACACAGTCACGATCTCCAATATGGCATGGTTCCATGCCTTATTATGGGCCGGCGTCAAACCAGGTCAGACCAATGTCTGGGAGGCTTTCCTCCACAGGGTTCAAGTAAGTGTTGACCTAATTTCCTTCCCATTTGCGGGCTCCTTCTACCTCGATCGGGCCATCCGTTCGATGATACCCCACCGGTCTCTTTGTGGACATGCTTAGAACATGACTAATCATCTTCTACCGTTCTAAATTGATTAGTAG
The DNA here is from genome assembly GCA_964016885.1 of Eledone cirrhosa. Taxonomy (NCBI): domain Eukaryota; kingdom Metazoa; phylum Mollusca; class Cephalopoda; order Octopoda; family Eledonidae; genus Eledone; species Eledone cirrhosa. The sequence goes on from OZ024743.1 coordinate 43,297,564, forward strand.
TCCCTTCTCCGTAGATCAATTGTGATATGATCACACCAAGAAACCTTACATATTGCCCTAAGCTAACGTCTATTTTATAAATCTGCTGTTGTGTAGTTGCTGGAAGCTGTATGTGGCATACGTCACTTTAGCATGCATTGTGTCTTGGCCAATGAAGAGTTCGACCGTATAGCGAGGATTCTGCCCAGAATCTGACCATAAAAGCATCGCTTTGTTTTCTTTTTTAATGTTGATCTTAGATACAAAACATGAGCTGTCGTTGCTGCTGAAACACATATTCGCGCCGTGCACTTTAGCATTATATATATACATACGCATACACATACATATACACATGCACACATAAACACATGCACACAAACACACAACCAAACACATACATACACACATATATATTCATATGTATATACATATATCTATATGCATATAGAGAGAGAGAGATGAATATGAATTGATGCAGTAATATCCAATTAGTCCACTACTCACCAGAGTACTCGATCTTGGGGTAATAGGGTGGGTAATAAGAACAACTCATTCGGATCTAGCTGTTGAAATAGCAGTTCAGCAGACGGTGTCTCGAAACCTGTTTTCAACGACCATTCCACTTATTACAATGAAGCTCTTGCTCGAAGTGGATTTGTCGATAAGGTAACATATACAGAGTACAAAAATAGACCTAGAAGAAATAGATCCCGTCGCATGTGTTGGTATAACCCACCATATAATATGGAGGTGGCCACACCATTAGCTAAGATCTTTCTTTCCCTTATTACGGAGCATTTTCCCCCTACATAAAAATATAGTAACATTTTTAATAGAAATACTATTAAAATTTCTTACTCTACGAATCCTAACCTTGCACATAACATCACAGCTTCAAATTTAGCTAAACTACCTAGCCGTAGGAACACGTGCAACCCTGTAGTTAGTACTAACTGTAATTGTAGGAATCGGGTTGATTGCCCCTATCCGGCAAATGCCTATCTAGTAACATTGTCTACAAATGTAAGGTTGTAACACCCACGTACAGTAGGGCCTACATAGGGTTAATCCCCAATAGATTCTAGCAGCGTCTTTACATTCATACCCATTCTTTTCGTTACCCTCTAAGAAGGAATATGACGTCACTTTCAGCTTATATTTGGAGTCTAAAAGACAACCACACCCAATATAAGTTACACTGGGAGATCCTAGCTAGGGCTAGATCGTATAACGGAAATAAAAGACCATGTGACCTCTGCGCCGCTGAGGCCCTGGAAATACTCTACACCACATCTTAAACAAAAAATCTGAGGCAATTTCGGCTTGTAAACATAAATTGCACAAAACTTTCCTGTATTACAGCCCCACGTTATACCCTAACGGATAGTACCATCTATACGTGGATATTTTACGTCTTGATGTGGGAGCTAAGTATATGTTTTGTTTATACCATTACCTATTTGCATAGGTAAGTATACATTACTCGTATGTTTTGTGAAGGTACGTATACCTTCTCGTACGTATATTTGATTGTTTATGTTATGGCGTATAATTTTTATATATTCTGGTACATATGGTATGGCTTTGTGTATACGGGAGTTTTGCGTCTGTGTGAGTATGCTGGTTCGTACGTATGTAGGGTGTGTGTATATGTGTACATCATGTTTTGGTTGACTTACGTCTCCGAACATTCATGTATTTACATGTAGGTATGTGTGTGCGCTTGTTATATACGTATTTATTTATTTATATACGTTTATATAATTATTTATTTATTTGTATACACGCATACACACACACACATATTTATATGTGCGTGGTTTTGTATACCTATGGTAAGTGTTTTGCGTATGCTTGTGTATGTACGTATTTGTTTGCGTGTATGTATTTATTTATTTCTATTTCTTCTGTATTGTATTTATTTACTTTGTTCTTAACTCTGTAGCGAAGATTCATTCGGTCTCCTTGTTAGAATTTTAATCTACGACTTCTGCTATACAATTTACGTGGTTTTGTCTTTGCGTGCTATTGTTCTCTACGCTCCACATATGACGTACTATCTTCGTTTTTTTCGTTCATTGCCAGATAACGTCTCTATGAACCACCTAAGAGAACATTAGTCTACGACCTCTTTTATACCATAAACGCGGTTCTGTCTTTGCGCGTAATTGTTTTTCACCGCTCCTATTAATGACGTATTATATTCGTTTTTTCCCGTTCTTTGCCAGCGAACGTTACCACGAACCAAAGTATCGTCTTCCTGTCTTCCTCCGGTTGCAACGTTTTTTGAAATATCCACTTCTGCGTTTACAGATTGACTTTGTTAGTTTCAGAAGATCCCGTTAAGGCGTTAAGGGTGAAAGCAGCGATTCTTTGCTTAAACTTAAATCTGTTATTTTAATATATATATATATATATATATAAATTTCAAGTTATCAATAATGTAGTGATAATATATCGTCACGTTAGAGGTGAACAGCGTACGTGTAGGTTTGCTCAACGAGTATAAATTATATTCCGGAGAAAATGTAGAAAAGATGAATATAAAATGAAAGTGCTTTTATAAAAGAATTTATTAGGTATTGACATATGTTTCTGTAACCGACGGAATACCTATGTATCTCTGCTTGCGTAATCATATAATGTTAGCAAGTATTCGATGGCAAATGTATAATCAGTTGTCACTTCATCAGAGATATTGGATAAATTGGAAAAAAATCAGAAAAATTGAAGTATATATATGAGTTGTAAGAAAGGAACAGAGGGGTTAGTATATGACAGGTGGCAATTCAATTTGCTGGTAAACAAGTATATAGAAGGTTTTAATGAGAATACAATGAGTATATGGCTTATTTTATCTAAATAAGAATTTTTGGGAGTGCCTATTTTAATCTATATTTGACCAATTGAACTTGGATGTTCCTTGTTGAAAATCCAAGTTTCCGCTTCTGTGGTTTACCATTCGATTAATTGGTGAAATATATTTTTTGATGGAATATATACAGGGTAGATTAATCATATTATAGGGTATCTATTTTTGAAGTTCTGGTCAACTTTACTTAGTTACCTACCTAGCTATGTGTGGTTACACACTTGTAAAAATTATCTCCTGTGATTATTCATGTTTATTTATATGTTAATCAATTTCTAGTTATTACAAAATGCTCGGACCTACCCGTTAGGGTGATATGGCGCATGTCTTTCTGGCATGACACCCATAATTTTGATTTAGAGTAAATTCATTTGATTTATCTTAATTTTGGATATATATATATATATATATATATATATATGTATGTAGATTTATATATATATATATACATATATGTATGTAGATTTATATATATATATATATATATGTATGTAGATTTATATATATATATATATGTATGTAGATTTATATATATATATATATATATGTATGTAGATTTATATATATATGTATGTAGATTTATATATATATATATATATATATATATATATATATATATATTAGTTTAATACCCAACCCATACATCTTTACGGAACTTATCTGTCACTGTAAATTTGTAATGCGTTTTTGATCTCTTATTTAGAGTATCATATAATATAGTATATTATAATATGTAAGCAATTATATGTTTATCTATTATTAAATATACCTACTGCGCTTTAAAATCTAAAATTTAAAACAGATTCAAACTTATATATAAATGTGAATTTTTGGTGCGTTTTTTATCTCATATATAATATAATGTATTATAATATGTATGTAATTATATATTATATTTTATATATTTTTAAATATACCTACCGCATTTCTATATCCATGATTCAAATATAGAGAAAATATCCAAACTAAAAATTATTATAGACATTATTTTGAACTCTGAATTATCCATGCACTTATTATTGTTTTTCTTATATATATATATATATGTATTTAAATGTAACACGTTGAACTCTATTTTATAAAATTATAACCGTTATCATTTACCTAAAGTATAATGCACCACTAATACCTAATATATATCTATATATACCTCCCTATATCTTCCTATACATCATTTTTAGTTAACTTCTAAATTTGTTGATTATGTATATTCTGAACTAAGAATAATTAATGCATTTACACCCTGTTATATATAGGTGTATATTTAACCTTAACATGCCTCAATCTATTATGTTATTTTTATTTTCGTTATTACTTACCTAAAATATACTGGCTCATTAATATATATCTATACACATAATCGTTATTTAAATATTTCTAACAATAAGTACTTCAAAAGCTTTACATACCTAATATGTTGGTATCTTTGCTAAAGTTTAAATTTAGGAAAATAATCAATAGTATAAAATTTCATTCTTGATGTGCCAGCTAAATCCTTTAAATATTACCCTCATAAAACTCAGAAGCTTAGAAATGTCAACACACTTATAGAATTTATAAAACTAATATATAAATAACCAGCAAACAAATCCCGGAATCTTGATTCTTCACCCTAAAATTATAAATTAAATATTTTCAAAACTAACCGTTTAACTTTCGGGAAAATCTCCTTCTGCATATATCGCCCCCCCCCCCCTATTTTTCCCTCTCTATAAATCCTTTTCCAGGGGCTATCACTGGCTGTTATGATTCATGAGATGTTTTCCTAGATAAATTGTAATATCATACATTTTAAAATCTCTATAACTGTTACATTAAGCAACGTTTGTCTTACTCACACATTCTCTATTGAATTTATTACGTTTTCGCATTTTCTCATAATTAGGGTATACAAGTTAAATTTTCTCTTAGGCTAATCACTACCTTGATTAAATCTTAACCATTTAACATCTCAAGGTATATCATGTATCATTATATTTTGTCTGATGAGGACGTACTGTTGTACATCTGAAATATGTATAATAAAATGTAATTGATCAAAAGAGCATCTATTATATAAATATTTGTATTTTAATATATATATATATATATATATATATATATATATATATATATATATATATATATAAATCTACATACATACATACATATATACATACATTTACGTATGCATATATAGCTCTGCATTTATACATTTGTATATATACATGCATTTATATTTAAGTGTGTAAGGATGTTGATATGTCTATGTCTTCTTTTTTTGGTAATGAGAAGATTTTGTCGCCAGATGTTATTACCTATGGCGATTAAATACCACAGCTCTGACTGAAAGCTGACCAGGTTCTCAACTTCATCAAACACTAATGCCGGCCTGTGTGTGTATATATGAGTGTGTGTGTATGTATGTGTATATATGTGTGTATGTATGTATGTATGTATGTGTGTATGTTCCCCACCATTGCTTCTTCTTGTCATTTCTGTTGAAGTAGCCCTTACTTTCATTCTCTTTGATTTATTTTGATTTTCTTTTATCTCCCTAGGGAATTCGTTGACAAGCTTCTTTAATTTATTTTCTTTGATTTCTTCATTCAAATCACTGACTGTCTAAGAGACGTACAAATATGACTTATAAAACTTACCAAACTAATGTTGCTTCTAGCGCCCTCAAAGTTTCATAACGCCCCCTACTGCATAACGCCCCCTTACTGCATAAAACCCTCCTGGAACTACAACCCCCCTCCCCTGGTGGGAGGGGGGGGGGGCATATGGCCGCCGTTGAGAACCTTTAGTCTAAAGAGAAAAAGAAATTGCATTGAAAGATACTTGGCAGGTAAGATCATGGTAGTATTACTCTTCAGCTTATATAATCCCATCTGTAACCTCAGTATTGCAATTTTGTTCATTTTGAGGATTGAGATGACATAGAAGATAATGACTGAGTTAATGATGTTGATAAAATAGGATGTTGACATTTCTCTATCAGTTGGATCTTTTAAAAATGTTAGATTATACATAAGCACTCTGTAAACATTATTACTTAGTTTAAAACATGTAATTTGAAATAATGTTAAACGAGAATGCTAAAGACGAAATGTAGCTTCCGGCATAATTTCATAAAATATGTAAAAGTATATCACGTTTTGTAAACATTTTAAATTTTCTAAAACATTATATAAACGCATTAAATTCTTTTCTCAATCGAACTCATTTATTGGCCATTCAAGGCAATTTCTTTAGATACATAAATATGTACATATCTGGAATAAAGAAATATGTATTTATATATATATATATATATATATATACACACACACTCGGATTCAGATTTGCACTAAGACAGGACAAACAAACAAATGTGGTAGTCATTCTACACTGTAGGATGCGAGAAATATATTCTTGTGTTCAGAGTGGACTCAATTACGATATTAGAGAGAACACAATGAATATGATATTCGAATTACAGTAAATGACAACAACAACGAGTACAAATACGAAAAGAGAAAGTGTGTGAGAGATAGATAGATATATAGGTAGATACATAGATACATAGACAGATATATAGAGAATACTATATGTAGGCTTAAGTGAATTTTGTTTCCAATGTAGATAAACTCATATTTAACAGTGTATTGTTTTCTGTCACCCATTGCATAACAGAAAGCAGATCTTGTTCAAGGCATACATGGTCCTTCAATCTGTTGGAGACCTTTGGATCTTGGAGTTATCTGCGAAGATTTTTGTTTTGGTATGCTTAATGAAGATACATGAACCCATCACATTACTCTTTGGGATAACCTTACTGACTTTAATTGAACATGATCGTACACATTTCATCATAAAGCCCTGTTTACTCTTCACGACAATCCATTCAATCTAACTTTCCATAAATTCTTTAACAGCTTGCTGCGATGAACATTGTCAAACGCCTTGCTAAATGCAACGTATATAAAATGTTTTTGAGCCTTCTTGTAGATGCTTTAGTGTGCCATGGAAATGATGCAGAATCTGCGTTAAGCAGTCCCTATCATCATGAAAGTCCTGCTGTCTAGATTGGTGCCTGGCTGGAATTTAAGTGATCGTTGCTTTAGACGAAGTAAGATTTTCGGGATCTCAACACTCTCTCAAATTAATGGATATGAGGTGGGAGTGAAATCGGACGTTAATTCACTATCCAACCTTCCCAATAGCTAAACCACTACCACAAAGCAATTACCTATAACATTTCACTGTACAAAAAAAAAAAAAAAGTTCTACTTTTGGCACAAGGCCAGCAATTATCGCAGTGTATTACTGGTACTTTATTTTATCGACCCCGTAAGGATGAAAGGCAACGTTAACCTCGGCGGGATTTGAGCTCAGACCATAAAGGGCCGTAACTCTATGCTGCAAAGCATGGCGTCAGACCCTCTACCGATACTGCCAATCCACCACCCTAAATATAAAAATGATAATAAATCGAGAAAAACGTAACTTTCAAAGTTCAATGTGAAGACAATATTATAATTTACTGAAGAAACTAGATTTGACAAAGAACCACTCTTGAAGAGCGAAAATAGGTATACAAAAAAGAATTCCAGACAGGGAAGTATGTAGGCGCATGGAGCAAACAATATATATTACTTCGGCAATACATTCACTAATATAGGTACGCTGCAGAGAAATTTAGCATGATCCCCGCCCCAGCATGATATGTATATTCCCGAAGCGATCAATATTTTATATCAAGCAGGAGTAAGTAATTGTGGTTAAGAAGATCGCTTTCCATGCATGTGATTTTGAGTTCCATCACACCGTTATGGAGCAGTTTCCACTGATACAGTCACCGGCTGACCAACACATTTTGAGGAAAATTTGTAAAACCAAACACATGTCGAAAATCATGTGAATATGTGCTTGTATGTGTCAAATAACGTAACAGTTTAACAAGAGATTTCTGGATAAAATAGTTACTCTTTCGACATGATTTTCTACATCCCTTGATGGTACCATTCCAACATGGACATAGTCTAATGACTGAAGTAGTTAGAAAATAATGTATGTAAATTCAGAAATCCCAGAATAATGTGAACTATTTCATTATTATCAGAAATAATTTATGAACATTGAATAGATAGCGGCAGATTTTGTGAGCAGATATAGATTTATAATTAAGGCATGGAGCGATTATAGACAAAGTTTAATTGCTAAAACTAGTTCGTTAATGTACCTAACATATCGATTATGGAAACATCATTATAGTTGACGTATGGATCGATATAATATAAGTTACCAAAGTTGTGACATTAAATATGATGTCATGCATAAGCTAGCAATAGCTATTTAAAAAAACCAAGATAAACAGGGGAAATCTCAATTGAAAACTACTCCACCATCGGAAGAGGGTAAACCAGAATTGATATTTTTCAATCTAACCATTCATTTCACATCTCTCTGCCAGCGCTAAATATCATATCTATGTGCACTTCCTCTGGAAGCAACAATCCTGCTCAATTTTCCTCGTATGTCATCGCCCTTTATTCTGGTAATAAATAGCAACTTACTTTAATGCATAAGAAGCATATATCCGATAGGCTATTTTGGCATAATATGCGGATGTCTAATATGTGCTAAGACCAATTCCCAACACAATGAGAAGAAACTGTTAATTATATTTAACTGTATTCAGAACAATAGACAGAAAGCTTACAAATGACAAATCGATTGCAGTGGATGTAGTTCATGTATACCAGTTAAATAATAAAAGAAAATAGAAAAAAGCACAATCAAAACTGTATGATGACAAAATGTTTAGGAATACGAACAATTTTCACATGGAACTATATATCTTTAACAATCATGAACCTGAAAAGTATAGTATTATTACAATATGTTTTTACTAAATTTCATGTGTCGTAACTCAAACAAATTAAACTTATTCAGCATAATTATACACGGAATCTAAAATTAATTATATGTCATATATATTAAGACAAACGTTTGGGGAGTGTATGTTTTTGATTTATTTTATCCAACACAAAGATTTGTATTGGAAAAGTAAAATGCGAATACTTTACAAAACAATTTGCCTGCAAGCATAATAATCCTTCACATTTCATATTTCAAAGAAAGGTGACTGAAATATATTTACAGAGAATTGTAGAAGATTGAGCTCTACTACAGAGACATATGCCTTATAACACATCATATATATTTTTTTATTTGAATCAATTGTATATTTCGGATAAAATATTGGTAAAACTGACATGTGGATGGTACACATATGTGATTATGCTTGTGCGTGAGAGAGAGAGAGAGAGAGAGAGAGTCAGTCAGTCAGAGACAACAGTAGTATTAATAGATGTAATGGCAACTTTTATATAAATACCAGATAGTTATATATTTTGGTTCCTTTAGCAATCTACTCGGCGATAAATTTGCATAAGTGATTATATATATATATATATATATATATATATATATATATATATATATATATATATATATAAATAAAACACGTGCTTTCCTCCTTGACAATTTGTTTTTGTTTCTTCCTCTTCTTACTCTTGTATATAACTTCTATCTCTCCCTATATTTTCTGGTGAAAGACTAACTTCGAAAGGGTTGAGAGCTTATTCTACTATATCAAACGTTAAAATCATATCTTTCATCTATTTACTGAATCATTCCCTGTGTTTCCTTTTCCTAATTGAGTTTTCGAATAGATATTCATACATACACACTAACTTCCCACATATATACCTGATAACTAAAAACCCCTTCGATATCATGAAACCCATTAAACCATGGTTTTCCTTGGGTGTCAGTAATACATAGCAGTAATCATTTGTATTATGATTCGTATATCCATTGGTGGTTTCTAGATGGCGAGCATTGCTGTGGGGATGCCATGAAAACTCCCATGTTTCTAGTAATGAACTCTATATATTTTCACTTCGCTTTCAACATTCTTGTACATTATTCTCATGTAGATGTTTATGCATCTGCCTTGGCATCTTCTCTCATACCAAAGTTTTAGGTTAATATTTAGTTCAAGAATAGTTTCGATGCGGTTTCTCCATATACATCCTATTTCTCTGTTTTATGCTTTGTGAAATCTTTAAAAAAAGACAGGGAAAGAAAATTGTCCTACTGTCTTTTAATTAGATTTTATCCTACAGTAGATATTCTATAGTCCTACAGCAGATATTCTATAGTCATTACCTATTTGCAATGTCCGCCAGCTTTCTTATGTCTCAGTGAATTTTAAATGCAGTTATAAATGATGCTTGTACTCTTGTCTCGGCTTAATAATTATTTTAACGTCCAATTGGGAATATTTCAATTATAACTTATTATGCAAAAACTGGAGTATATATTGCTATTACCTGAATGTTTAGCAGTTAGCAGTGTGTTAATTATTAATAAGACTGTAATATCTTTCCTATCATTTCAGTGTCTGTGTTTTACGATGTCTAGACATTAATACATTTAAATATATGTACTTAATATAATTATCGTATCTATATTGCTTTATGTATCAATATGTCAGTGTTTTCTTCAATTATTATTTTGCAATGGTGGCAATCGAAATTTTGGAAAACAAATTAATAAACGTTGCAAAAAGTGTTAATTTTGCAAACGTTAACATCAGTCTGTCATAGATATCTACTACTATACTACTACTACTACTACTACTACTACTACTACTACTACTACTGCTGCTGCTGCTACTACTTCTACCACCACCACCACGATATTGTTTGATTTTGATATTCACGTTGTAACAAATAAAATCTTAAAGTCATTCGCTTGTACTACTACTACTACTACTACTACTACTACTAATAATAATAATAATAATGATTTCATTTATTGGCCACAAGGGCCGACATATAGGGGACAACACAATAGACAGGGACAGTGGGGGTTTACATAGAGATCGAGTAAGTATAAATAACAAAAAAACAAAATAACAATAAAAATACAACAATGAAAGTTCCCCAATAAGAGGGATCACCACCCAGGGTTGACTCAAGCACCCCACCAGTCCTGAGCCACCCGACGCTCCTAGGGCACCCGGGAAGGGCACCCCTCTCCTTCTCGAATTCACCAGCCTACAGGCGCATGATCAGAGTAGGCCCACTCACGCGGGCCATTCTCGCCACATTCACCCACCTTTCAGTAAATGTACTGGGGGGCAGCACTTCTCTCTCCACCCTCACCTTCCTTTCCAAGTGAAACTTGAAGAAGTTGATGAGGGATTGGCCGAAGAGAAAAGTGTCTGTCTTCAGTCCTTTCAACCTGGTCCACCATGCAACCTCTTTCGCTACTGCCACCAGGCAGAGGAAAATTGCCTGCCCTTCCTGACCAAAAGAAGGCGGCGGTCAATCTTCACTATGGACTCGGACGATAGCCGGATCCGTTCTACACGCGACAATAGCTGTTCGACATAACCCCACAAGTCAGCAATGCACGGACACTGGACGAGTGCGTGCAGAACGGTTTCGTCGCTCTGCGCGCATCTCGGGCAGGTTCGTCTGACAGCACTTCCGTGCCTGTAGAGTTTATCCCGAACCGGCAGCGCCCCCCGGTAGCACTGCCAAGCGAGGGATTTCTGGAAGTTATCCATCGTCCCCGGCTCGAAAGTCCTCCGGAACATACTGGTCAGTTCTACTTCGTTGACGCCCAGAGCCTCTCCTAGTACGTCATCGCACTTGCCCTCCACTAATCCTCTATAGAAATCTTGAGTGGAAGTTCCACTGACCGCATTGCCCACCTTGCAGAGTGCAGTGAGCGCCTGGCAACATTCCAGATGCCAGTCGCCCAGTCTCGGTCTCTTCTTGACCCAGGACTGCAGCTCAGTCAAAGAGATGAGCTGCGGAAAGGCCCGTCTAACAAACGGCGACCACACCTGTTCACCGTTTAGGCAAAATATCTGGAGATGTCGCAGCCTCAGCGCATGTCTGCGCATCATTAGCCACGGCATGCCCAGCCCTCCACGAAGAGGGTGCTGGCAGCAGATGGACCGCCTCACCAACGGGACCCGTCCCCTCCACAAAAATTTGAAAAGGAGCCGTTCCAAATTGGCGAGGCGTGGACGGGGGCAAGGCACGACGGTCAGGCGGTAGTAGATGACGGACGCGATGTACGCGTTCGCCACCTCCGCCCGCCCTTTCAGTGATAGCTTTCTCTCAGCCCATTTCTGGGTGAGGTTGGCTATCCTGCTCGTCACCTCGTCCCAATTCTTATCCACCTGGAGGTCTGGTCCGAACCAAACCCCGAGCAACTTTACCGGTCCGTCTGTCCAGCGCCCAACGACGCTGTTGGACGGCATGGACTTGCCTCTCCAGGTGCCGAGCTGCAAGCCCACCGACTTTTCCGGGTTAAGTTTTGCTCCCGTCAACCTTTCATATTCCTCCAAATGGGTGCGGATCACCTCGATTTCCGAGGTGTACGACACCATCACGGTGATGTCGTCCGCATAAGCGGACGCAGCCTTTCTACGTCCCGGTTCGAGCGGGATGCCCTGCAACAACTCCAGCTTCCGCAGTAGAGGCTCAAGAGTCAATACGTACAGAAGTGAGGAGAGAGGGCACCCTTGACGGACCGATCGAGAGATCTGAAACGGTTCCGAGAGGTGGCCATTAACTTTGACCACCGAGCGGATGCCGCTGTACATTGCAGCGATCCAGCTTCTGAAGACGGGGCCGAAGCCAGCCGCCTCGAGGACAGCCTCCAAGTACCGATGGTCGACCCTATCGAATGCTTTCGATTGATCTAAATTGATCAGAGCCCCACCGAAGCCAGGTTTGCACCCAACCCTCTCTATGATGTATCGCATGAGGTGGAGGTTGTCGTGTATGGACCTGGTCGGGATTGCGCAAGTTTGCGCCTCCCCAACCAAATCTTTGACGACAAGCGCCAATCTTTTCGCTAACACCTTGGCCAAAATCTTAAACTCTGTGTTGAGCAGGGTTATGGGCCTGAAATTATCTAGTGTGTCCCTCTTGTTCTCGTCTTTCCTTATCAGCGTCACTACGCCACGGCTCACAGAACTGGGAATGCTCCCGTTCTGCTGCCAGTTGCAGTAGAGCGCTTCGAGGAGATCGGAGAACAAGTCTGGCATATTTACGTAAAGCTCGTAGGGCAGACCATCCAAACCGGGTGACTTGCGACTCGAGCAGCCGACAAGGGCGTCCTGAATTTCGGCTGATGTTATCGGCTCTTCGCAGCGCTCAGCGTCGGCCGTCGAGAGGCGTGGCAAGCCGTCGAGGTAGGGACTGAAGTCCGCCGCCGTCTCCGACTCACCCATCCTCCCGAACAATCGAGCAAAGTGCTGGCGAAAGGCCTCACACATCTGCTTGGAATCGCTCAGTTCGTGTCCATCTCGATCCGTCAAAGACCGAATTGTGGTTTTATTTCCACGCTGCGTCTCTGCAAAGCGAGCCCATCGGGCAGCTTTGGTTCCCTCGTTCCTCAGAGCACGCGCCTTAGCTCTGACAATGCAACCTTCGTGTTTCGCATTGAAGAAATGGTCTAGTGCCATTCTCGCCGCTAGCACGTCTGTTGCAATGCCACTACAAATAGCCTCGTCTAACTTAGCTATCAGCCCCTCCTCTTTTCTATTTTTCTCTATTGCTACTTCTTTGCTAAATCCTATCGAGGTTGCTCTAATCTCTCTTTTGAGTGCCCCCCACCACCTGTTGTTGACAACCCCCCCTGTCAACTTTTGCTTAACTAAGTTGTTGACCCGGTCCCTGTAAGCTTTACGTGCCGGAAACGACATGTTTAGCTTCCAGTAGCTAGGTCCTAACCTACGTGTCTTATCTAGGTCGACCATACAGATCACAAGCTTGTGATCTGAATAGGCAACCGTTTTAAAATGTGGACATCCTACACTATTTCTATCTCTTTTCCTAATGAAAATCCTATCTATGTACGATCTAGATGACCCTATGCGATTGGTCCAGGTCCATACTGGCGCATTAGGGAAATCTAGTCGGTACCTGTCAGACAGTTGAAACTGGCTGATCAGGTACTTGAGGCTTTTGCACCCCCCGCTCCTATCAGATACTCCCACACAATCCCAGCGTGCTTCTAAGATGCCATTCCAATCCCCTATTAACAGTAAAGGGCGAGACGCAAGCAGAAAGTTTTCCAGGCGCCTAAAGAAGTCCGGCCGACCGGCCCCAGTAGGGGCGTAGACGGCCACCAGTCTAAAGGCACCACCTTCGCTATTGCTCACGTCCAGGACCACCAACTTTCCGTCAGGATCCCGGAAGATTGACCTTACCTCGAGATCCAGACATTTCCTAAACAGCACAGCCACTCCACCTTCCATTCCCGGCCGACTAACAGATGCAAAGATCTGATAATCGTCGAAAATCGGCGCCAGTGCGCGTGTGTCGGAAATTCTGGTCTCGCTGATGGCAATTACATCCATTCCTAGTGACCTGAGGTCGTTGAGCAAGTGACCTTGCTTCCAGGGCGACCCCAGGCCACGAACATTTAAACTTCCTACTCTTATGGCCATGCTGGCAGGATGAATGGGAGAGGAAAGGTTTACTTACCTTCCGGGGTCTTGTGAAGGTCGGGTGGTTCGACCTCCATGGTTTGTGGGGTTTCTTTTGGGAACCCCTTTAATAGTCTTGACGTGGGTTTTACGTTCGGGGTTCCCACATCCCGAGGAAAGCTCTTTCGAATTTCTTTGTATGAAGCGCAGCGACATTCGCATCAGAAGCAAATTATCTGGTACGCGAAATGTGCTCGCTTCAAATGTTTCCCCGTCTTTTTCGATGTTTGTGCTTCGTGCTACATGGGCCATCAATTCCTTGTTGGCCCTTCTGGCAAGCACGAAGTTTTTAATGTTTTGTTGCTCGGGTTTTATTTGTTCGTGTGATTGTGGTGGTGATAGCTTTGTTAGTGTTGTTTCTATTGTGTCTGCGTTTGTTGTGGGTGGGGTGTCTGTAGTTTCTGATGTTTGTGTGTCTATTTGTTCTTGTGTCTGTTTAGCTTGTTTGCGTTTGGGGGATTTTGGTGGTTGTGTTGGTGATGCTGTGGGGAAAATGTTTGTGTGGGTGGTGTGTGTATTTTTTTTTGTGGGGGTGTTTGTGCTTTGTGGATTTCTTTTTTTTTTGTGTTTTGTTTTTTGTATTTTGGGGGACTTTGGTTTTCCCTCATCTTCACTGCTGGAGGATGAGGGGTCTGTGGCTGTGAGCGTGTTTGTGTCTGAGTGAGTGTTTATGTTCTTGTTCGTGTGTGTATTTTGGGGGGGAGGGGGGATGGGAGAGCTTTCCTCGTTTCCCCCCTGGGTGTGCAATTTTGGTGGTTCCATTGTTGACGGTGTTGCTGGTGGTCCTTGTCCCGGCGTCGCCAGCAGTGGAATCTTTCGACCCCTTGCGCTTTTCGGCAGTTGAGGGCAGAAGGCTCGCAAGTGTGTCGTTTCCCCACAAAGGAAACAATGCGGCCTTTTGCCCTCAGTCATTATATGCAACATCCTCCCGTTTTGGAGGCGGATGTGGTCCGGGATTGTTTTTACGTTTTCGGGTCTGATTTGGAGCAGTATCTCCAGATCAACCCCGGACCAGTCGTCCCTGGCAGTTCTCGTTGCCTCTACCGGGACTGTATCCGTTCCTTCCACGATTACGCAACCCAGGAGCCACCACATATCAAGTCCTGGTGGAATCCTGGGAATGCGCACACGTGCTATTCGTTTTCCCATGTGGGAGGGGTACATTATGACCTTGCTGGTTTTGCAAGGGGTCATTGAATGCTTCACAGCGAGGGCTTCAGACTTGAACAGCACCGAAACGGTGCCGTATTGCCTGCCCCTCTCTATGAAGTCTGTGTCCTCTCTGATGTATTTCAGTGCGGCTTCTATGTCAGCTTGGGCGATTATCGCTGCCCTCTTTGTCTCTACTGAGATGCATCTGAAATGCACCGTTCTTTTTTCCACTGCCTCAATGGCTTCTGCCGGGACAGTTAAGTTTGCCCAGGTCTGCTCTTGATTTATGATTTTCCAGGCCTGGGCCAACTTTTCCTCTCTGTTGGTTAAGTCGATGCTGTAGCATGGTCTCCTTTTAGCCGCTGCCACAGCAGCGAAAGTGTTCTTGTTGGTGTTGTCACTGTTGTTGTTCTTGTTGGTGTTGCTGCTGCTATTGCTGTTGTTGTTCTCCCCTGTGTCGTGGTTACCCTCTGTGCTGTTGGCCTTGTTGGTGCTGTTGCTGTCGCTACTATTACTCTCTCTGCTGTTCGTTTTGTTGGTGCTCTCGCTATTACCACCTTCTGCGCTGTTCGGCTTGTTGGTGTTAGTGTTGTCGCTGTTACCACCTTCCGCGCCGCTCGGCCCGTTGGTGCTGGCACTGTCGCTGCTCACATTCGTGCTGGTGGCGCTCCTCGCCTCACCTCTCCTCTCAACGCTCAAGTCGCCGTTGCACGACAGCAGGCCCGCCTCTAGGGGGCGTGGCTCCGCCATGTTTTTTTGAGAAAAAAATTATTATTTTTTTCAAAATAAAGTTCAAATATTTGGGCCAAAAGGCCCAAATATTATGAGTTATTCCTTCACAGGATACAAATTAATGTCTTATAATGCTTCAGCGGTACAAAAAATAAACAATTCTCTACAATTAATCCTCAAAAATTGCTTACTCACGGAGCTTCAAAAAACGTACATCCACTTTCGTCAATAATAATAATAATAATAATAATGATTTCTTTATTAACCACAAGGGTTTACATAAAGTAGACATTAAGGACAGTGCAGGACAATACAGGACGGTACAAATAGGCATTTCTGAGTGTAAAAAACAAAAACAGAGGATGTAACAAAAAATAACAATGAAAAATTCCCCAATAGGGGGGGGGGGGGACTTCGGAGGGACATTTGTGGAGAAAGCCCAGTAAAAGGCCACAATGACCCTGACCAACAACGCAAGTGCCCTCTCCCAGTTTTCCACCTTTAATTTACAGATATATACTCAGAGTAGGCCCATTCACTCGGGCCATTCTTGCTTCTCTCACCCATCTTTCAACAAAATGCTGGGAAGAGAGCACTTCCCTCTCTACTCTGATTTTCCTTTTCAAATGAAATTTGAAAAAGTCAATCAGAGCAACACCGAAGAGGTAAGTGCTCGTCTTCAGCCCTTTCAAACGTGTCCACCATACTATCTCTTTCGCCATGGCCACCAGACAGATAAAAACTGCCTGCCCTTCCCGGCTAAAGGAGGAGGGCGGGGCAATCCTCACGATGGACTCAGATGATAGCCGGATCCGTCCTAAACGCGACAGCATGTGTTCGACATAAACCCACAAGTCAGCAGTTTTCGAACACTGGACGAGTGCGTGCAGGACGGTTTCGTCGCCCTGCGCGCATCTCGGACATGCCCGGCTGACGGCACTTCCATGCCTGTAGAGTTTATCCCGAACTGGCAAGGCTCCTCGGTAGCACTGCCAGGCCAGAGATTTCTGGAAGTTGTCCATAGGCCCTGGCCCGAAAGTTCTTCCGAAGAGATTGGCTAGTTGATTTTCGTCGACGCCTAGAGTTTCCCCAAGTACGTCGTCGCCCTTCCTCTCCACTAATCCTCTATAGAAAGCCGAGGTGGAGTTTCCACCGATCAGATTGCCCAATTGGTCGAGGGCTGTGAGTGCCTGAAGACATTCCAGTCTCCAGGCGCTCCCTCTCGGTTTCGCTTGACCCAGGACTGCAGATCCGTCAAGGAAACGAGCTGGGTAAATACGAGTCTAGCAAACGGCGACCACACCTGATCACCGTCGAGTAAGAGGTGGAGATGTCCAAGCCTGAGCGCATGTACGCGCATCATCAGCCACGGTATGCCCAGCCCTCCACGTAGCGGGTGTTGACAACAGATGGACCGCCTGACCATCGGAGCGCGTCCCTTCCACAAAAAGCGAAAGAGCAAACGCTCCAGCACAGTTAGGCGGGGCTTAGGACAAGGTACGACGGTCAGGCGGTAGCAGATGACAGACACGATGTACGCGTTAGCCACCTCCGCTCGACCTTTCAGGGACAGCTTCCTCTCCGCCCATTTCTGGGTGAGAGAAGCCACCCTGCTCGTCACATCGTCCCAGTTTTTGTCCGTCTGGAGGTCCGGACCGAACCAGACCCCTAGCAATTTAACCGGTCCGTCCGTCCAGCGTCCGACGACGCTGTTGGACGGCATGGACCTGGCTCTCCAGGTGCCGAGCTGCAGGCCCACTGACTTCTCCTGGTTGATCATTGCTCCTGTCACCGCTTCGTAGTCTCTTAGTGTAGTGCCGATCGCCTCGATGTGTTTGGCGTTAAAAAACCACTACGGTGACACGGTCCGCATATGCTGACACGGATCTTCCGCATCCTAGTTCGCACGGGACGCCCCTCAACGTCTCCAGTTTGTGCAGTAATGGCTCGAGAGTCAATACGTACAAGAGGGACGAGAGGGGACATCCTTGGCGGACCGAGCGCATGATGTTTTAACAGTTCCGACAGGTGACCGTTCACTCTCACCACAGAGCAGATATCGCTGTGCATGGCAGCGATCCAGCCTCTGAAGGCGGGCCCAAAGCCAGCCGCCCTCAGGACTGCCGCTAGGTAACGATGGTCGACCCTATCGAAAGCTTTCGACTGATCTAAATTGATCAAGGACCCACCCGTGCCAGGTTCCCTAGGTACCCTATCTACGATGTATCGCATGAGGTGGAGGTTGACGTGGATGGATCTGCGGGAATGGCACATGTCTGCGCCTCTCCCACCAGACCACCAACGACAAGCGCCAACCTCTTTGCTAGCACCTTGGACAACATCTTGAACTCTGTGTTTAGCAGAGTTATGGGCCGGAAATTATCTATGTTATCCCCCTTGTTTGGATCCTTTCTGAGCAGTGCCACCGCTCCTCGGCTCACAGAACTGGGAATTCTCCCGTTCTGTTGCCAGTTGCAGTAGACGTCCGCCAAGAGGCCTCAGAACAAGTCTGGCATCTGTACGTAAAGTTCATAGGGCAGACCATCCAAACCAGGCGATTTACCCCTTGTGCAGCCAGTCATTGCCTCCCTTACTTCAGCGGCTGTTATCGGCTTTTCGCAACACTTCGCCTCAGTGGCCGAGAGCCGCAGCAGTCCGTCGAGGTAGACACTAAAGTCCATCCCTCGACCCGGCCCACCGCTGCCCCCGAACAGCTGAGCGAAGTGTCGCTGAAAAGCTTCACACATTTTCCCGGGATAGAGTAGCATGCGCCCGTCGTGGTCCACCAAAGACCGGATCGTAGCTTTGTTGCCACGACGCGCCTCCGCCACTCGGGCCCATTGAACGGCTTTCGTCCCCTCGTGTCTGAGAGCACGCACCCTAGCTCTGACAACGCAGCCTTCGTGCTTTGCATTGAAGAATTGGTCAAGGGCCAATTTCGCCGCAAGCACGTCGGTCTCAATGCCTTTGCTAAGCGCCTCGTCTAATTTTCTAACTAGATCTCCCTCTGCTCTATTTTTCTCTATTGCTAAAGCCTTACTAACCCTAATGGATTCTATTCTAATCGCTCTTTTCAGAGCAAACCACCAATTGTTGTTGACGATGGCCCCCGTCAACGCGCGCTTAACTAGTTCGCTAATCCGGTCTCGGTAGGCCTTGCGCGCTGGTAGGGACGCGTTTAGCGTCCAGTAGCCGGGTCCTCGTCTATGAAGCCTATCTAAGTCAAGCACACAGATCACGAATTTGTGGTCCGTGTAGCTGACTATCTTGAATTGTGGACAGCCTATGCTAGACCTATCTATTTCCCAACAAAATACTCAATCTAGATATGATCTGGATGACCCTATGCAATGTGTCCAAGTCCACATTGGCACATTCGGGAAATCCAATCGGTACCTGTCAGACAGTTCAAAACGCCTGAGCAGGTTGGTGAGGCTCTTGCACACTCCACCCCTATCCGCTAATCCCACACAGTCACAGCGTGCATCTAAGATCCCGTTCCAGTCGCCCACTAACACTAAACAGCGGGACGTTCCAAGAAAGTTCTCCAGACGCCGGAAGAAATCAGGCCGCTCTGCTCCTGTCGGGGCATAGACGGCCACTAGCCTGAAAGATTGCCCGTCTCCGCTGGTCACGTCCAGTACCACCAGCTTACCCTCTGGGTCCAGGAAGATGGCCCGTATGGCGAGATCCAAACCTCTCCGAAAAAGCACAGCAACTCCTCCCCCGATCCAGGACGCCTGGGTGATGCGTACACATCGTAGCCGCCGAAGATCGGTGCGAAGGCCCGTGCTTAGGAGATTCTGGTCTCGCTGATTGCCACTACATCTATGTTTAGTGACCTGAGGTCGTTGCACAGGTGACCCCGCTTCCATGACGACCCCAAGCCACGCACATTTATGCTGCCTATTCTGAGTGAGGTGCAGGATGGTTTCGTCGTCCTGCGCGCATCTCGGACATGCCCGGCTGACGGCACCTCCATGCCTGTAGAGTTTATCCCGAACTGGCAAGGCTCCTCGGTAGCTCTGCCAGGCCAGAGATTTCTGGAAGTTGTCCATTGTTCCCGGCCCGAAAGTTCTTCCGAAGAGATTGGCTAGTTGATTTTCGTCAACGCCTAGAGTTTCCCCAAGTACGTCGTCGCTCTTCCCCTCCACTAATCCTCTATAGAAAGCCGAGGTGGAGTTTCCACCGATCAGATTGCCCGATTGGTCGAGGACTGTGAGTGCCTGAAGACATTCCAGTCTCCAGGCGCTCCCTCTCGGTTTCGCTTGACCCAGGACTGCAGATCCGTCAAGGAAACGAGCTGGGTAAATACGTGTCTGGCAAACGGCGACCACACCTGATCACCGTCGAGTAAGAGGTGGAGATGTCCAAGTCTGAGCGCATGTACGCGCATCATCAGCCACGGTATTCTCAGCCCTCCACGTAGTGGGTGTTGACAGCAGATGGACCGCCTGACCATCGGAGCACGTCCCTTCCACAAAAAGCGAAAGAGCAAACGCTCCAGCACAGTTAGGCGGGGCTTAGGACAAGGTACGACGGTCAGGCGGTAGCAGATGACAGACGCGATGTACGCGTTAGCCACCTCCGCTCGACCTTTCAGGGATAGCTTCCTCTCCGCCCATTTCTGGGTGAGAGAAGCCACCCTGCTCGTCACCTCGTCCCAGTTTTTGTCCGTCTAGAGGTCCGGACCGAACCAGACCCCTAGCAATTTAACCGGTCCGTCCGTCCAGCGTCCGACGACGCTGTTGGACGGCATGGACCTGCCTCTCCAGGTGCCGAGCTGCAGGCCCCCTGACTTTTCCTGGTTGATCATTGCTCCTGTCACCGCTTCGTATTCTCTTAGTGTAGTACCGATCGCCGCGATGTGTTTGGCGTTCGACACCACTACGGTGACATCGTCCGCATATGCTGACACGGATCTTCCGCATCCTAGTTGACGCGGGACCCCCCTCAACGCCTCCAGTTTGTGCAGTAATGGCTCGAGAGTCAATAGGTACAAGAGGGACGAGAGGCGACATACTTGGCGGATCGAGCGCATGATGTTAAACGGTTCCGAAAGTGACCGTTCACTCTCACCACAGAGCAGATGTCGCTGTGCATGGCAGCGATCCGGCCTCTGAAGACGGGCCCAAAGCCAGCCGCCCTCAGGACTGCCGCTAAGTAACGATAGTCGACCCTATCGAACGCTTTCGACTGATCTAAATTGATCAAGGACCCACCGGTGCCAGGTTCCCTAGCTACACACTCTACGATGTATCGCATGAGGTGGAGGTTGTCGTGGATGGATCTGTCGGGAATGGCGCATGTCTGCGCCTCTCCCACCAGACCACCAACGACAAGCGCCAATCGCTTTGCTAGCACCTTGGCCAAAATCTTGAACTCTGTGTTTAGCAGAGTTATGGGCCTGAAATTTGCCGGGGATCGAGTAGCATGCGCCCGTCGTGGTCCACCTAAGACCGGATCGTGTCTTTGTTACCACGACGCGCCTCCGCCACTAGGGCTCATTGAACGGCTTTCGTCCCCTCGTGTCAGAGAGCACGCACCCTAGCTCAAACAACGCAGCCTTCGTGCTTTGCATTGAAGAATTGGTCAAGGGCCAATTTCGCCGCAAGCACGTCGGTCCCGATGCCTTTGCTAAGCGCCTTGTTTAATTTTCTAACTAGTTCTCCCTCTGCTCTATTTTTCTCTATTGCTAAAGCCTTACTAAACCTAATCGATTCTATTCTAATCGCTCTTTTAAGAGCAAACCACCACTTGTTGACGATAGAAACCGTCAACGCCCGCTTAACTAGTTCGCTAATCCGGTCTCTGTAGGCTTTGAGCGCTGGTAAGGACGCGTTTAGTTTCCAGTAGCCAGGTCCTCGCCTATGAAGCCTATCTAAGTCACGGACACAGATCACGAATTTGTGGTGCGTGTAGCTGACTATCTTGAATTGTGGACAGCCTATGCTAGATTTATCTATTTCCCTACAAAATACTCTATCTAGATGTGAACTTGATGACCCTATGCGATTTGTCCAAGTCCAAATTGGCACATTCGGGAAATCCAATCGGTACCTCTCAGACAGATCAAAACGCCTGAGCAGGTTGGTGAGGCTCTGGCTCCCTCCACTCCTATCCGCTAATCCCACACAGTCCCAGCGTGCATCTAAGATCCCGTTCCAGTCGCCCACTAACACTAAACAGCGAGATGTTCCAAGAAAGGTCTCTAGACGCCGGAAGAAATTAGGCCGCCCTGCTTCTGTCGGGACATAGACGGCCACTAGCCTGAAAACTTGTCCGTCTCCGCTGGTCACATCCAGCTCCACCAACTTACCCTCTGGGTCCAGGAAGATGGCCGGTATGGAGAGATCCAAACCTCTCCGAAAAAGCACAGCAACTCCTCCCCCCGATCCAGGACGGCTGGGAGATGCGTACACACTGTAGCCGCCGAAGATCGGTGCGAAGCCCCGTGCATCGGAGATTCTCGTCTCCCTGATGGCCACTACATCTATGTTTAGTGACCTGAGATCGTTGAGCAGGTGACCCTGCTTCCATGACGACCCCAAGCCACGTGCATTTATGCTGCCCATTCTGAGTGAGGTCATGTTTAAAATGGTGTGGAAAAGATGGGAAAGACCACTTACCGTACATTTCGTAGAGGAAGGATGGTTTCGCCAACCCTTTTCCGTTGAATCGTCCCTTCGGCTGGTCGTCGGCTCTTCTATGAGTATGTCCGAATATACTCTCCGGTTGAGAGCCCTCCTAGGTCTCTGAAATCACCAACTGCATTGGGAAATTTCGTTTTAATGTTTGTGTATTGTTTCTGTGCTATTTTTACCAGTCTTATGTTCGTTGGCGTTTTGATTGGTGCTGGTATTATGTAGTCGTGCTGGGAAATGTCTGTGTGTTCAATTATGTAAGTCATTAGTTTCTTGTTGTGTGTATTTACTGCCGTGCAGTTGTTTTTTCTGAGGGTGGGGTGTGGTTCTGCTATTTTCTTGTCGTTGTTGCTGGGTGTGTTTTGTTGTTGTGTTTGCGATGTTGGTGCTTGTGGTGGTGGTGTTGAAGGTGTTGTTGTTGTTGGCGGTAGGGTTGTCGCCGGTGGTGATGGTGGTGCTAGTGTGGGTGGTGATGGTGTTGGTGGTGTTGCTGCTGTGAGTCTCTTTGCAGTAGCCTTTACCCTATTTTCATTTCTTTCCTCCCTTTTCGAAGGCGACGATGCGCTGCTTCTGCGTTTGTGCCTTCTTACGAACTTTTGCCATCCCTCTCCCACCTCACACTCCATGTCTGATTCTGTGAGGTCGGGGAGGGGTACCAGCCCCACTCTTTCACTTGTTGTTGTTGGTGATGTTTGAACTGGAGTCTCTGTTGCAGCTGCATTTGGTATTGTTGTTGTTGTTGTTAATACCTCAACTGCTGCTGCTGTTTTTTATTTCCGTGGCGTGGGTATGGGTGCCACGGACCTATCATTCCTGGTTGCCGCTTGTCCTGTTGCTGGTAGCCGTGGAGCCGGTTTCGGAAGGAGGGGGGTTTTCTCCTTTCTCAGGGTCTTCTCGTTGCAGAAGGCCCTGAGGTGAGTCTTCGATCCACAGCGAAAGCATTTCGGGCGTTTGCCCTCAACACTTATGGGCAGTTGAGTGCCGTTATCGAAGTCTATCACATCCGGGATAGCTGCGATGCACTCCTGGTTGGTTGGGATTAACATCTCAATGGAGGTGCCGACCCAATCTTCTCTTACTTTTTTCTGTACTTGCAGTACAGTTGTTTTGTCCTCGATTCCGACGAGGACAGACGCGGCCAGCCAAGAAGGGGCCATCCCGGGGGGGGGGGGGTCAGTTTGACCCTCAAAATGTTTTGCCCGCAGTAGGAGGGCACCAACACCATTTCCTCGCTCCTTAGGGTCACTAAGGATTGAGCCTTTGCCTCCTGGGGTGTGGCAAAAAGTACGTCTACGGTGGCATATTTCTTTCCTCGGGGGATGTGCGTTTTCCGCTGCCACACAGACCCCAAGGCTTTTTGTATTTGAGCCTCTGTGGCTCTTTCAACCCTACGGGATTTTGTACTTACTGTACGGTACGTGACCGTACAGTGCTGTTGGTTTTCGAAAAATTTTTCGGCTGCCTTGCAGATTGCTCGGTGTCCGGTTTTTGTCACCATCTTCTTCGCTTCCTCTAATTCCTCATTTGTTATGAGGATGGTTTCCAGGTTCTTTGCGATACCTGCAAACGAGATTGTTTTTTCTTTGCTGCTGCTGTTGTTGTTGTTGCTGCTAATGCTGTTGTTGTTTATGCTGCTGCTGATGCTATTGCGGCTGCTACTGTTGTTTTCCTTGTCACTGTTGCTGCTGTTATTACGGCTGCTACTGCTATTATTCCTGACGTCAGACGAATGAAATGGGTTTTCGTATTTCCCGCACACCTTTTTCGTCGTTGTCGTCGTGGAGAAATCTTGCTCGCTTTGCACGTGACTTTTCTTTTCTGGCGTCGCTTGCGAAAGAGAAGGGAGGGAGAGAGACAATCTTCTCTCTGCTGTAGTGACGATTGAAGAAGGAGAAGACGGAATGAGTGGGAGTGACCTATGAAAATTCTTTTTCGTAGCCATGTTTTTTTTTGTTTAAAATAAATATTGGGCACAAAACCCCAATAAGCGTTTATTTAACCCCGAAGGGCCAAATAACGGGCAGAAAGACCCCTCTCACGAGGAGGAGGGTGTTTTTGTCTACAAGTTGGTTAAAGTTTTAAACAATTCACAATTGTTATAGCGGTCAACATTTACAATACCTTACAGTGCCGAGCCTCCGTCAACCATAGCATTCAATAATAATAATAATAATAATACCACAACTGCTACTACTACGACTACCTCTTCTTCTACTAATACTACTACTACTACTACTACTACTACTACTACTACTACTACTACTACTACCACCTCTTCTACTAATACTACTACTACTACTACTATTTCTACTACTGCTACTACTACTACTACTACTACAGCTACCACTACTACTGCTACTACTACCTCTTCTTCTACTACTACTACTATTACTACTACTACTACTACTACTACTACTACTACTACTACTACTACTACTACTACTACCCCTGCTACTACTACTACCCATTATACTACTACTACTACTACTACTACTACTACTACTACTACTACTACTACTACTACTACTACTAGATTGCTTTAGATTTGGTCTTTATGAACAAGTACATGTGTGTGCGTGTGCAAACACCGCCGCAATTACATAAATATACACTCAGACATACATTCACACAAACACACACATACATTCGCACAAACACACACATACATTCGCACAACACACACATACATTCACACAAACACACACATACATTCACACAAACACACACATACGTTCACCCATACACACATACATTCACACAAACACACACATACATTTCACACAAACACTTACACATATAGACAGCATAACAAATGGCGCCAGCCGCTATTTTGCTATAGTCATTTCACCACCTCCGTCCCGTCCCTTCCTTTTACACACACACACATTCACACAGGCAGCAGGCGTAAAGAGAGGGGAGTGGTCTGAGGAATCAAACTACTCCTCTCTCTTTACATGTTGTGACAGAATTGCAGAAATCGATATATAGATGACACCTAGCTTTTTGTCAAGTTTGGCGACAATTTTTCTCAGCTTAATCATTTTCTGTGTAGACAGATTACATATGGCATAGTATACTGTATATTATTAACCATCTTGCCAACAACACCCTGAGTACCTTTTTGATTTCCCTGTGTCTAACACACGTGGGGATCATGCCAACAAAGTCAGAAAACAGCACAGCTCCCATGAATTTCGGAAACATTTTTTCACACTCAGATTTGCTGAGCATAGAACAAACTCCCTGCATCAGTTATTAGCTGTCGAGACACTGCATCCTTTAAAACGTCCATGCTTCCTGAGATTTGCCAACACTACACCTAATATTACCCTTCCATACACATGCACACATGTATATCATGACTCATAGACTATTCACTTCCCTGACATTTATATATTATTCTATGTACTATACATGCACCTTTGATTAGTTGTAGTGCACCCGAGCACTGTACACAATAATTTCATTATTATTATTATGATTAGCTACGTATCTCAAGCTGCCTTATCCTAGGCTGCCTGCAATTCCCAAGTTCCCGGGTAATGTACTGCTGAGTTCGTAGACTTCAGTGGTCATATTGAAGGAGGATCAAGTTATATTTGCTTTTTCGATGTTATGCATCTACATAGCTGCTATTTGTATGTTTTGCTTTGTATCTTATAATTTCTCAGTTTACGCATTCTAGATTTAGAAGGCTGTTTGGCCAAAGTTAATTGTCGTAGACTTTTGCCTCGAATATGTTATATAAGCTCTTTTTATGCCCCTAGATTTGGAATAAGAGGTTTGCCTACATCTTCAGCCCATAA
This sequence comes from Eledone cirrhosa, assembly GCA_964016885.1. Classification (NCBI taxonomy): domain Eukaryota; kingdom Metazoa; phylum Mollusca; class Cephalopoda; order Octopoda; family Eledonidae; genus Eledone; species Eledone cirrhosa. The sequence continues at coordinate 43,324,303 of OZ024743.1, forward strand.
AGTTATGTAGAAATAACACATGACTCCTGTTATTTTTTGCTTCCCCCACTGCATCCCGATTTTTAAAAAAGTGCTCATAAATGTTATTGCTGTTACTTTTTACGAGACTTAACACTGATTCCTGTATCGCTGATTCTGTTTGTGAAGTACAGTATACTTCTGCAACTATAGTTTGGTATATCCCTGTTTGTGTAGCAACGTATAGCCTCACATGTAATAATTCAGATTAAGAACACTGATTCAGCACTATGATTCATTAGTTTTTCGTGGGAATAGTCTGACTAATGGATTTCTATATAATATGTTAACCTCCTGTGATTACATACCAAAGTAGTAGTAGTAGTAGTAGTAGTAGTAGTAGTAGTAGTAGTAGTAGTAGTAGTAGTAGTAGTAGTAGTAGTGGTAGTGGTAGTGGTGGTAGTAGTAGTAGTAGTAGTAGTAGTAGTAGTAGTAGTAGTAGTAGTAGTAGTAGTAGTAGTAGTGGTGGTAGTAGTAGTAGTAGTAGTAGTAGTAGTAGTAGTAGTAGTAGGAGGAGTAGTAGTAGTAGTAGTAGTGATAGTAGTAGTAGTAGTAGTAGTAGTAGTAGTAGTAGTACAAGCGAATGCCTTTAAGATTTTATTTGTTACAACGTGAATTTCAAAATCAAACAATATTGTTATCGGTGCGGGGATGTCACTGTCAGCGATATTGCATGTCGTTCAATCGTAAGGAATGCAGCTAACCATATTTGGGAAGTTTTGAAACGGCCAAGCTGGAAGTGTGTAATTAATTAGTCAGTTAATTAATGTTACAATCATTTTTGCTTTGTTTTCCTTCGCCGAAGGATGTGTTTTTTAATATTGCAGTTATCGTTGTTATTTTTGGCAGCTTCTGGAGGCTAACAGAACAGCCGGCAACTAATGTTCTGTTAATTATGAATTCAGCAGTTAGCAAAGTATTAGATAATAATTTAATATTATATTTGTTGTTCATAAATGAATATTTTAAATTAGTATTTGAGAGATGTTTTTCCTTTGTAAATCTGATTTCATGAGTAGTTTCAAAGCGCAAGTATCGTGAAAGTGTTAATAATTTGTTCACGTATTACATCAGTCAAGGCTACATTGCGGCGCCAAAAGTACGTGTGTTATAATAGGGAACTGTGGGAGAGGTAGATGGACATCCAATTAGAGAAAAACTGCATATTTATTTCAAAATATATATAAATACTAGGCTGGAATATGATATGATGTTATATAAATATATAATAATGTACGCATGAATCAAATATTTGTATTTATTTTATATTTAAGTTTCTCTTAACAAATGGGGCAGATTACTGGGATGGCAGATATATATCTTTGAGAGAACATATTATGTCTTCGTATTATGTTTGGAAAAACATTCTCAGCTGATGTAATGACATCGTTGATTAGTATTTATTGCTTCCAAGAATAGTAAGCTATTGAACACACACACACACACACACACACACACACACACACACACACACACACACACACACACACACACACATAAACACACACACGCACACACACACACACACACACACACACACACACACACACACACACACACAAATGTATATATTACTGAAACTTATCATGGGTTGTATGCCGTAAAAATGAAACAAAATATATACCACTAAACGGCTTAATGTTTTCTTTGAATTAGCATTAAAAGAATATCAAATAAGCTCCGCTATTACTGGCTATATAAAGCATTTCAACAATGAGAGCCTTCTGATTTGTCTTTATATAATATTTCATCAAAGACATTAACCCTTTTCACAGAGACTGCTTAGTTCCACCGACGTCAGTGGGTATCTACGAATGCATGAACATGTTGCAGTTAAATGATATAATATATAACTGTCTAACAACTAGGGCGGGTAATATTCCCGAGATCCATGGACGAGTTCTCTCCAGCGGTCTCTGTCCCTCATTATCGCTGTCATGTCCTGTGCCTCCAACAGACCAGTGTCTGTCCTTAGGGCATCAACATACGTTAACCTTAGTCTTCCTCTTCCAGTGTGTCCATGTAGGGGCTCCCAAAGTAGCACTGAGTGCAATGTCAACTCTGGATGTCGGTGAGCATGTCCAGCTAAACTCAGTCTCTTCTGTGTCACTTTTCAGCTGACTTTTGGGAGGCTCCCATACAGCTCTGAGTTTTTCATCCTCAGTGCATACTGATTAATGGTCAGAGCCATCCTCAGCATTCTCATGTAGCACCCATCCACCATCTGAGTGAGTTTCTTGGTGAGTGTCCAAGTCTCAGACCCGTACATAAGTACACATTCCACTACAGCAATGAAGAGGCGGATTTTCAGGTCTTTATAAAGGTCCGACTTCCACACCGATATCAAGCTGTGGCACACCGCCCAGACCTTGCTCTTCCTCTCAACCACATCATCTTCTGTATTCCCAATCTTTGTTCCCAAATACAGGAAGTCCTCAACCAATTCTAGCGGCTCCGCGTTTACATTAGTGATCCCCTCTAGTTTCTCAACATTATCTACCAGATATTTTGTTTTAGTCTCATTCATTCTCAGTCCCACTCTCATCGACACAATCTCAACCTCCTGCATCAAATCTTCTGTCTCCTTCGCTGTATTTGTCACCAAAATATGTCGTCGGCAAATTCAGCATCCGATATCTTGTTCGCCCCAACTCTCCTGCTCTGAGCCGGTGCTACAGTAAAGCCAGAGTCCTGGTTCTTTTCCAGTGCATGGCGCATACAATAGTCCACTACGATGATAAAAAGGTAGGGAGCCATGTATCTCCCTGGAGCACTCCAGCCAGTATCTCAAATAACTCTCTCATCCCATCAGGTGTAATGACTTGGGCTTTGGTGTTGGTGTAGAGCAGTGATATCAGGTCCACTATCTTCTTGGGGATTCCATAAGCCTGTAAGATCTTCATGAGGCAGTGACGGTCCAGAGAATCAAAGGCCTTCCTAAAGTCACTGAAAACCATGACCACAGGAAGGCACTTTGCACCAGCTCCCTCTAATATCCTCCTCATCATCAGGATGTGACTGGTGGTTGATCTTCCCTCTCTGAAGCCGTTCTGGTTGTCCCTGAGCTTCTTCTCCATCTCAGGCTGGATTCTTAATAATCATCCTGTTGAGGGTCTTTGCCAGAAGTGACGTAGTTATTGGTGTTAGAGAGATCTCCCTTCTTTGGCACTGGGACGTTAAACTAAAATGTATTGAATGGTCATTTTAATTTGGTATTTATACATTTTAACGGAGAAAAGCGATATATATATATAAATATATACATATATGTATATATATATATACATATATTATATATAGAGTTATAAACTCAAATAGTCTTTTACAATTAAATAGCTCAAAGAAAGGAATATTTCTGAGCCGTGTAATACAAATGAGTATATGATAGGGATAAACACTGATACATATATACATGTGTTTGCATTGCAAATGACCAAGTTAGCTAGATTGAAAAATACTAATTAAAATAATACGGTTTGCCTGTCTCGGTTTAAAATAATAAATCAATAAAAACAAACCTATACTGGCAATAGCCGTGATACCTGGACACATTTTAAATTTGTTTCGCAACAATTGAGTGAAATTTCCTATTCCTGTGCTCGTCTGCAGGTATCCAGAAATTGGTAAGTTTCACTTCAAAATACTTAAGAAGACTGAGAGAAATGTGTTGTTTAACGCACATGTGTCGCAGAGTCTAGCCCGTCCTATACTCGTGTCGCTAAAAATAGCAGCCGGTTTTATGGGACTAAAAATTAGCTCAACGCATGGAGCCGAGAATATTATATATAGAGTTATAAACTCAAATAGACTTTTACAATTAAATAGGTCAAAGAAAGGAATATTTCTGAGCCGTGTAATACAAATGAATATATGATAGGGATAAACACTGATACAAGTATACATGTGTTTGCATTGCAAATGACCAAGTTAGCTAGATTGAATAATACTAATTAAAATAATATGGTTTGCTTGTCTTGATTTCAAATAATAAATCAATAAAAACAAACCTATATTGGCAATAGCCGTGATACCTGGACAAATTTTAAATTTTAAACTTTAAATTTGTTTCTCAACAATTATGTGAAATTTCCTATTCCTGTGCTGTGCTGCAGGTATCCAGAAATATATACATATATATATGTATATATATATATATGTATATACATATATATATATGTATATATATACATATATATATATGTACATACATATATATATATACATATATATATATATATATACATATATATATATATATATATATATATATATATATATATATATATATATATATATATATATATATATATATATATATATATATATATATATATATATATATATATATATGTATGTATATATATATATATGTATATATATACATATATAAATAAAGACTGAGTGAAAGATAGAGAGAGGGCAGACATAGTGATGTTCAAATATATAGTTATAAGGAGTGATGGACAGACAGATACGGAAATGTAAATGATGCAAAACAAAATTGCATTTATTGAGGACATACAATACAATATCCCCCGGATTACGGACCAGCAATTGAAAAACTTTAGTTCCGATTGATTAAACAATTAAATGGACGTAAGGGGAAGCTATAGCAAAACAAATAATTGTACATATAATTGTTGAATCTTTAGTATATTACATTATTGTTATAATATATATATGAGAAGAAATAATGTCTATGCTGCGACGACTGGGACACTCATTCTTTCAAGAAAGCCTACGCAGTGCACTATGCTTGTGTATGGAAGTGCACTGAAACAGCTGGAGATTTTTAAGTAGTTCCGGTTTTATTTTCAGGAATGTTTAAAGAAATGTTGGGGCATCGACATATGTGAAACTCGGTCATCCTCTTCCAGTTTGGCCATGCAAGGGTCCCACAGGAGCACGGAGTGTAATGTAAACTCTGGATGTCAGTGAGCATGTCCAGCTAAGCTCAGTCTCCTCTGTGCTACTTTCGAGCTGATTTTTGGGAGGCTCCCGTACAGCTCTGAGTTCTTCATCCTTAATGTATACTGATTAATGTTCAGAGACATTCTCAGCATTCTCCTGTAGCACCCATCCACCATCTTATAAATAAAATTACGAATAGAAAGAGCCGAATTGAGTTCATCCTAATGAGTTTCGATTATCATAACTTAATATGGTACGAAGCTTGGAAATCTGTTAGAGTCGCTATTTCTCTGAATCAGGAGATCACAGCGGCAATACATCATACACGTGGCTAGATATTTTTAGGAGATCTATTTTAAAAGAAAAACTAGTCAGTAGGAGACCAGGAATTATATCATGAAGAAGATGTTTGAATAAGATCCGTGAGCTCTTTTCGATTGGCTCAGTGATATATTCAGATCAATTGTATCAACGGAAAATGATTACTTCTAATAGGACTCATTGTAAAGCATGCTCTGCTCCCACGACACTCCGACGAATATGTAAGAATATAATAATAATAATAATTGTATTCTACTTTTGGCACAAGGCCAGGAATTACCCAGTACATTACGACCCCGTAAGGATGAAAGGCAAAGTTAACCTCGACGAGATTTGAACTCAGACAATAAAGGGACGTAACTATGCAGGAAAGCATGGCGTCCAACTCATTACCGATACTGCCAATTCCGAAAGATAATACGCATTTAAGAGACAACAACAAAGCCACACAATGTCTATAAACAAAAGCACATACCGGATCGGTCGTCGCCCTTGACAACAAGGGCTACGTCTCTCGGGGAAGAATCAGCCTATCGTTGAAAAGCCTGCAGCTAGAACGAGCTCTTCTCCATGAAAATGGACACTTGATGTAAATGGCCACTTCAACGAGAATAATCTCAACCCAGGACTTTCAATTTCAGTCCCACAAGGAAGACAATATAACTTAACGTATCATATGGATTCCAGAAGAATATATAAAAATGATAAACGCATGCTTTCACTCATCTGGCAAACCATCGGAGTCAAAACACACATTGATTTCCTTTAGGGTATGGAGGGAGAGGAATCCAGAAATGTGACCAGACCCGGGCGAAGAGAAACTTGCAAATGTAAGAAGAGATATGTTTAGAAACAAGTGACTCACAGATACAGTGTTGATTGAAATGAAGAATAATGTTGAACAAAATTTGAGAAAAATATTGAAATGTATGTGACAGAAGAGACACCACAAAACGTATTGACTATGTTGTACCCAGGAGAGATTTCACGGAACATTGGGGGTATCAGAAACACGACAGTGTAGGGTTAAGCTGAAGGACTGATTGAGAATATGGATGAAGGTAGTTCTACTCATGAAAACAAAAATCAGATAGAACAAAAAGACAACACAACATTCTGAATTAAATTGTAACAAAATCATCAGTATGTGTGAAAGAGTGGCATTGCAACATTTACAAGCAACAACCAGAAAAAAAAAAAAAGAAAACTGGAAATCAGGCTGTTAAAACAATAATTGGAGAGATGGACCCTGATATATCAGACGTGAATGATTTTATTTATGCAGCAGCAGCAGTGATAGAAATGACGTGTGAGTTAGGGAAAAGCGAAATGAACACAACACTTACAAAAATCCACTCTGAAAGATAAATATTGAGAAAGTAATTGAAATCATGATGGGAGAAATATCGATCTTGGATGGAGTATGTGCTGGAAAATCTGTCAAATCAAGATAAGGTAAGAAACGGGATTAAGAAATATAAAGTAATATCAAAACCTGATATTCCATCAATCGAAGGAATCATGAACTAGAAGTTCAACTGAAAGGTCAAAGAATCAGACGATTTAGAAGGGGAAATATGTGTTGCGGGTAAAACAAGCTATTTAAATCAGATGAAGAACGTTTTACATGTTGGAGCACATACAATTCAGGTAATGGAACCTCCTTCAATTCATAAAATTGAAGAATTTAGGAAAACGGTATGGTGTAAGAAAAACCTCATAATGCAAACGCAAAATGGATAAACAACATGGAAGAAGGATACAACAAAGTTGGATTTGACAAGACAACTATGGAAGAACTACAGCTGATTCTTAAAAAAGCAAACACATGGAACTCAGGCATTGATAAATTGCGAAACCTGTGATTACACTGGTCTGCGATGTTTTCAAGGTCTAACATATAATACATGATTTTAGGCCAGTTTTTTGCACTGAATCCAAAAATCATGCCCATTTCACTCAATCAGATCAGGTTAATGAAATATTAGCACATTAAAAATATCCTAAATTCCGATCTATTTGTAGGTGAATAAAACGCAATATTGAAAATATTAGACTGATTTATTCACAGAAGGCTCACAAAATATTTTGAATAGATAGCAAGAAGAGTATAATGAACTAAGGAAGCTACTCATGGATGAATGGTCTCTTCAGGGACTTCTGTTTGTGCTGAGCAGACTGCGCATCCCTCTTTAGGCACCAGCAGTATTCGGCCAGAAAGTTGACATCCCATCGGCCTTGATAGCGTTCCTCCATAACACTGATATCTTGGTGAAAGCGCTCACCATGTTCTTCACTGAAGTCTCCACAATTCTCTGGAAAATAGTCCAGATGAGACCGGAGGAAGTGCATTTTCACTATCACGCGCGCACCAAGTTGGCGGAAATTCTCCATTAACTCATCAACCACCTTCTGATACTGGGAACTGCTGTGGTTGCCAAGGAAGTTTGCAATGACTGACTTTAGGGACAGCCAGGCAGAGAGTTCAGCAGGATTCAGTGCATCATGAAAACTAGTATCCTTGATGAGTTCCCTTATTTGAGGACCATCAAATATACCTGCCTTAATTTTCTCCATGCTTTTTCGTTGAAACTTCTGATGGAGGAAAGTAAATCCTCCACCTTCCCTGTCCAATGCCTTTACAAAGTTCTTCATGAGACCGAGTTTGATGTGAAGGGTTGGAAGCAATATCTTGCTCGGTTCAACCAGAGAGTGGGACATAACGTTGTGTCATCCATGGCCACTCTTGTCTGACATAATGCTGGTAATCAGCACGGCTATCCCATAAGCACAGAAAGCATGGATACTTTGTGTAACCACCTTGAACTCCTAGGATGAGTCCAACAACTTTAAGATCTCCACAGATCAACCATTTATGTTTCTGGTAGTTCAGAGCAGACAACAGACGTTCCATGCTTTTGTGGGATTCTTTCCTTTCAACTGAGTGCCCAACAGGGATCGATAAAAACTTGTTCCCGATATTCAGAAGAACTGCTTTGAGACTTCTGTCAGATGAGTCAATGAAAAGTCTCCATTCCATAGCATAATACTTCAGACCAAGTAATTCAATCAGGTCAGCAATATTGCTACAGTAGACCAGTGAAGATGCTTCATCAAACATGAATAATTTTCTATATTCTCTCTCGTGGTCCCGATACCAATAGAATGTTGTTCCTGGCGCCAGTAGACGTTTCTCTCGAAGACGAGAACCCAGTAGCTGGGCAGACTCCTTTAAAAGGTTCAGGTCTCGTGTCAGGTCATTGAGTTCGGCTTGGGTCAAAGGCACCGGTTGGTCGTCCTCTTCTGACCTGTATTCATCACACTTAGCTGTATCAATCATGTCACTAGATTCGGAATCAGAACTAGATTCCATGGTGACATTTGGCTCAGGAACAGGAAGATCGGGGCCATGGGGGACTGGCCTTATGGCAGAAGGAACATCAGGGTATTGAACATGGTGCTTGTTCTTGCGATTGATGCCTTTTAGATTTGTCATGCAAAAGTAGCAGTCGGTAACGTGATCTTTCCCTTCGCTCCACACCATTGGGACAACAAATGGCATACTCTTCCTTTTCTTGTTCCTCCAATCCCGTAAGTTCCCTACATATGTTTTGCAGCAGATATGGGGAGCGAATAGCTTATCCTGGTCCCCTAGTTTGACTCCAAAGTAAGCGTGATATGCCTTCTTCACAAAATCCGTGATTTTTGCTTGACGCTCTGGAAGAACCACATGTCCGCAGATGTAACAGAACCTATTAGGATGGTTTTTACACTTCCGATCCATGTTTCTAGACGTGAAAAGAGAAATAAAAATAATTATTAGAGGTTACCCATGACCCTGTTTTGCAAAAGCAAAGCCCATAAACGCTTGGATTGCGATATTTTAGAAAAATATGCTGGAAAAGAAATAGACTATATCTTAGAAACCAGACCTGACCCAGAAAAATAAACTGTATTTTTGAATTCAGCATGCAACAAGGGTCCTAAATCATTTGGAAAACCCTTGACCTTTTTAAAAAAGTTTTGATATGCAGACCAGTGTTATCTGCTCTAATTTCTACCATCATATCAAATCCTGAAAAAAACTCTTGATTGGTTTGCACATTATTGCTTATATCGAGAGAGATAATTATCCCCCCAAATCGTCGTTCAATCACTTGCCTTCCCAGAACATGTCTTAAATTACCTTCAAATTTATGGATGAACATTCTCTTTTCCATATTAAAGCAGAAAGGTAGTCTCCGCGAATTTTACGTGTGCAAATACTAACCTATTAAACGTATGATACTGGAGAACTGTCATAACATATATAGAAATAAGAGTAGTGCTTTCATTGACTAAAAGAAAGCATTTTTCAGTGATCACCCCCTCATGGATTTTCAAAATGAGGATGTTCCGAATATTTACCAAGTAATATCAAACTTCCTGAAATACAACATGTCTATATGGAATACCAATCTATCATTTCCACACAGTGGTAGAACTATACATTCCAGCAACATAATTATAAACTATTGTAACTGTCATGGTGATTCGATTTCTCCTGACATTTTGCATTGCACTTACACTGCTCTCTTTACGGCCCAGAAATCAAAATATAGCTACAAAATACATCGCAAAAACCATAAGTCACCTGTTTTATATGGATGACTTGAAGCTGTATGCCAAAAATGACAGCGAATTGGAAGGACTAATTAAGACAGTTAAGGTTTTCAGCGACGATGTAGGGATTGAATTTGGAATGGAAAAATGCGCCAAAGCAACATTCAAGGTAGGCAGAATGACATGCACAAATTCAATGGAAATAGATGTAAATACAGAAAATAAGGAACTAGAACAGAAACAATCCTACAGATATTTAGGAATCAATGAAGGCTTTCGACAATTTGTTCTCTTTTTGTGTAAAGCCCAAGGTAATGCATGGCCTTTTTTTGCTGCTGCAGCAACGAAAGAGTTCTTCTTGTCTATTTTGCTGTAACCGGTTCAGTGTTGGTGATGTTATCGATGTTGGTGTTGTCGTTGTTGGTTGTGTTGTTGTCGGTGTTGGTGTTCTTGCTGTTGGCGTTGTTGAAGTTGGTATTGTTCTTGGTATTTGTTGTCGTTGTTATTTTTACTTGTGTCATTGTGATGTTGTTGCTATCGTTGTTCATGTTGTTTGTGTCAGTGTTGCTAAATTCTTTGTTGCATGTTGTGTCTGTAATTATTTTTGTCCATAAATGCGCTTGTCCCCCATCCTCTCAACGTTTAAGTCGCTATCACAAGAAGGCAACATAGTATTGGGTCCATGTTTCGTCCATTTTTCTAAATAGGCAAGAAATGTACAAAATTCAAACATTCGGTAAAAAGAAAACGAAATATTATAAATGTTTCCCTTTACAGGGCACAGATGGGGGTGCTAAGACCCTTATTCAAAAATAATATAACAATTAATGCGAACGAAAACCTTTTGAATTGCACTATCTTTTCGGAACTCAAATGACATATTCTTCACCGAATATGGACCTGGGTGGTCATTTGAACGGAGACTGCCTCACCCCGAGCTCTCCAAGTTACCCACATCAAACTCCACAAAAGTAAAAATGTAAAAGAAACACATGAACCCGGGAAAAGTATAAAGAAGAAATATACGCTTATTCCTATACATTAGGTAAGCCATCTCAGGAGAGACACACTGCAAGTTCTTACAAAATTTACAAATTCTTACAAATTCTTACAAAAGAACTCTAATTGGATGAAAACAGATTAGCAAATGTTAGGAGAGATATCTGCCGAAATAATATATTCCAGATACGGAAACACTTGCAATGAGGTAGGAAATGAAGAATCAGATAAATAGAGTAGCCAGCCACAAGTCTTAATGGAAAAGTTGTCATCTGACAAAATCAGGCAAAGGATTCAAGAAGTAAAGAATTCTAATGGACCCGATGAAAATAACCTAGGAAGTGGATTAGAAACAGAATTTGAAGACCAGGAGGTATTTGCTGAGAAACTGAGTCTATGATAGAAGGGAAGCAGAACATTCTGAAGCAGCTAGTAGTTGTAATACAAACCAAAATATAAAAGAGACATTTTTTTTCTAACTAAAGCAATCATAGAAAATTTAGAACCTGATCATATTCAGTCAGATAAAATTATTTACGTATCCTTTAGGGTAATGGAAAATAGATGTATGCCTAAAACGAAAGAAAAAAATAATAATAAAACAAAGAAAGCCAAACATAAGAGGAAAGCCACAATTGAGAAGAAAAATTGATAATGAGATTGAATCGATGAAAAACAGTAGCGGCACTCCGTCGGTTACGACGATGAGTGTTCCAATTTATACGATCAACGGAACAGCCTTTTGTGAAATTAACGTGCAAGTGATTGTGCATTCCTAAAATACGCGTATCCATAACGTAATTCTCAGAGAGATTCAGCGTGAAACAGAATGCGACGTGGCTGGTCCTTTGAATTACAGCTACAACTTATTTGAGCTAGCTGAGTGGACATGAACAACGTGAAATAAAGGGTCTTGCTCAAAGACACATCCAGACACCGGTAATTGAATTGACGACCTTATGATCTTAAACCGAATAGCCAAACCACAAAGCCACGTGCCTTCACATTCATATTGAATTAATGGTAGGGGAAATTTCAGTATTAAATTAACTAAGCTCTGTAAATAATGTAAAATCCATTAAAGGAAGAATGTTAAAGTGAAAATATAAATTTTCATCAATAAAATAAATGAAAACTTTGGTGAAAGAAGTGAAGGCATATAATGAGATTGTCGATTGGATCAAACGAACAGAAGAATCCTTAAAAAATTGCAACAATAAGCATAGGAAGAAATATCAATAGCAGACATAAGAACGGCACTCACAAAAGTTCATAAGTTAAAATCACCTGATAAAGATAGTGTGCCAAATTTCTGGCTTTCATCGTACACAAAAAGTATGTCCAGCAGTTTAATGAAATTATGAAAGATTCTGAAAAAAGACCTGACTGAATAGCAAGTAGTATTACTTACTACCACAGGATCATAAAACCACAGATCAATAAATCGACCTATAATTTGTTTAACATATATTCTTATGTATGAAACATACATTTATGGCAGAGGACAATATTTATTCTATTGAACAAAACGTGTATAGGAGATTACAAGCAGTTCTGTAATCTGAGCTACAAATACCTTAGCAATTCCAGTTGTTAGTTATACATTTAATGTGTTGAACTGGAATATCAGTGATATAAAAAGAATTGACACAAACATTCGTACATTGCTGACTTGTAATACGATGCACTGCCCAATGGCAAACGTGGAGCAGATTCACCTTCCCAAAACTCAAGGATGCCGAGGCTTGACCCATTTTATACTGTCTAGCAAAACGACAAGAACGGGACTGGTCACCAATCCCGGAGCAATACATGAATGGATGCTGTACTTCGTTGAAAAACATGAGAGTAAGAGGAAGCACCATTTTATTTTGAAAGAGAGAAACCAATTTGCTACTGATTTCATCACTGATAACCAGACTGAACAGATCGAGCGCACGGTGGCAACTGTTGTTGCAACGGAAGTAAGATTAATAGTAAATAAAGAAGTGAGTGAACAACTAGCATCTAGTTGGGTGCAGAAACCAACCTGTACATGGCAATATGTGACCAGCAGGAAACACGCTGATGTTGAGCAGGAGCATATCCGTCACTGGGTACGTAGTTCAGAGCTAAACACATGGAGTGAATACTTCATCTTAGCTGCCCAATATCCAAGCTTCTTAATTCGGGACTATTAAACTAATGTGTTGAAAAATGGAGTAGATCCAAAGTGCCAATGCTGCAAAGATGCGATTTAATCAGTGGAACACGTCATCACTTCATCACTGGGTGTAAAAGTTTAGCACAAGTTGAGTATAAATCAAGGTATGATAGAGCTGACCATTACTTACACTCGTTAATATATCGGTATTACAAAACAAAACTGCTGACAAGTTGTATAAGCATCACCCTTAGGCTGTAAATGAGGGAGAAAATGTAACGATTTAAAAAACGTTCCTGTACATACAGAGAGAACCATCAACACACAGATTATAGTAAATGACGAAAATAACAAAGTATGTTTATTGATTGATATGAGCATCACATATCATCACGAAGAATTTGAAAAGTACAAAATATTTGCCGATTAAAATTGAAAGAAATGTGCCAGGCATCTACAGGCGATCGCCTGTAATTGTGAGAATACTAGGAAGAAGAGGAAGAAGAAGAAGAAGAAGAAGAAGAAGAAGAAGAAGAAGAATAAGAAGAAGAAGAAGAAGAAGAAGAAGAATATCATGATGATGATGATGATAATGGTGACATTTGTCTACATATTTAAAAGTGTATATGTATATACATTGGCGCAGTCTCGATTAACCGCTGTATATATGTATATATATATATATATATATATATATATATATATATATATATATATATATATATATATATAACGTTATTATTCATTTCAACCGTGAAGCGTACTTCTTACTATATACATTCATCAATTGACTACTACCAGGACCGTTAATTAGATGTAAATTCATAGATCCATTTCGGGATACGACGCAGCGTGAATGGGTATTTGTGTCCATTAAATACGTGTTTACTTTAGCTTGTTTAGAAGATAATGATTTCATTACAAATCCTTAAATCCCGGTTTTAAATATACTCGTCGTTCAATCTAGGAGCTGAATATTTTGAATACTACAGAAACCTTCTCTCAATGGTTAGGAGTGCGGAAGATATACTGGACAGGTAAATTGTCGACCTTAAATTGATGAATGGCGAAATTGATTTCAGTTGGATTTGAACACCAGAACTATTTCCTTCCAATCCACTTCTTACGTCTTTGCCTATTTGCCGCTTATTTTGAAGCATAAGGCGGAGTCAATACAATATATACTAGTCACGTAATGGTATTGATATAATCTATCACACACATCAGAGATGAGTTTTGGCCCTGTGATATTTCAGAATTTTATCGATTATACCGACTCCTCAGAAAAAAAATCATTACATTGAATTTATTTCAACAGGTGCATTCAAAGGGAAAATATCTACAACAGATATTTCCAATATAACTTGTCACAATGTATGTTCCATGTGGTTAATGGTTACTGGGAATGAGTTAAAATCTCATGTAAATTAAGGCAAGTAAAAAGAAAATAACAATTCAAATCTCATGCATTTAGCGACATATTTAGCACGTTAAAACTTGTTCATGTGTTGCAATGCATTTAAGTATAATAATTGATGGTGACTTATTGAAATTTATCAATTATTGATCGCAAAATGCATGTGCTCTTAGAACGTATGCTTCAATGATTACTGGATTTGTTGGATATTATGGCAGTTTCTCGATATAGATTATTAGAAAGTGGTCAATAAATGCATTTTCTTTCATCAAATTCTAACTACTAGCAGAAACCTCTATATATGCAAATCACATAATTTCATTGACAGTGCGTTGTGATATTCATACATACATCTTCCTCTAAATGTTAAAATATTTACATTATATTACTAGAATATGTTATGTCATCTATGCCTCTTCATAATAAATATTATGATATGATATAGTAGTTATATATACACTTTCTTTTTGAATAAAGAATAAATCTCAAATTGTGTTCCCGACATCTCAAAGATATTCTGCAAAATATTACTCTATTTATGACAAAATATGTCTGATAGTCGCCAAATATGCGATGAACAGTTAAGACATATATGTGTGTATATGCGCGCGACTTTGTATGTAAATATAGCCTAAATATTTCGAGAATCGTAGGCTGAAATGATCAGAATAGATTACAGATAACAATGAATAGCAACAGAGTTATTCAAGTGAAATAAAACAAAGTTATGAACAATACAGTTCATGCAAATTCTATTTTAACTTTCTTGTGCTATAATTCATGTATTGAATATACTTAATGTATCACAATATTCAATCTGTTTATACGCTCGTATTACACTCGTTAAAATCACGTATTGTTCTTGTTTTCAATTAATATATGGCAGTACTTCTGTTAACTTCTTTGTTTAGTTCCGATGGTATTATAGTAAGTCTTCTAGATGGATTTCATTATCAAATGCTGTTTGAATATAGAGTACAGTGTATTGGGTGTTGGTAGAAGTGAAAATATGCTAGTTTAGCTTTAATAGTTAAAATCTATTTTCCTCACTTTTGGAACCAGCTCGTCTATTATGGCTGCAGTATGCCAGCAGTTTTTAAACAGTGATTTACCGAATTGCATAATATATCCAACGATTCTTACGTTCATATTACGTCCGAAGGAAAAATATCATTGAATTATAATTGAATGCAATGTGGTTTGACAGGAAGTATACATTTTCATCGAGACCCCAGCGGTTGGTTGTTAATGTCATCCACGTCTAAATACTCAGACAATGAAAGATAACAGAATTACATATTGCCAAATAAGAAGTGTTCATACGCTCAGCAGGTTGTGTGCCATCATCAAATCGTCGGAGAATTAGGGACAGACTGGATAATGACTTTTCCTCTTTCTCTCATTGAATAGAATTATTAAGGAAATATTATCGTTTCGAAGTTGTTAATTAAAATTGATGTACATTTATTATAGTTGGATACAATTAAATTGTGTTTAAATATGATACAGCAATTTGTCCACGAAAGAGATGGGCTGGATACATATTCTGATATTGTTATGTATATTTATATATATGTATACTTTATTCACACACAGAAAATTATGTATATATAATTGTTTCTACTTTTGGCACAAGGCCAGCAATTAACCAGTGTATTACTGGTACTTTATTTTATCGACCCAGTAAGGATGAAAGGCAAAGTTAACCTCGGCGGGATTGGAACTCAGATCATAAAGGGACCTAACTCTATGCTTCACAGCATGATGTCCGACTCTCTACCGATACTGCCAACAATGAAGAACAGAAAGCACCGAGACACTGGGAGCAAGAAAACGTAGGTAATGTGTAAGTTTTTCAGGAACGAGACCTGCTGGCATGGAGAGACAAGGATGGGCTGCAGATTCGCCCACTCCAGGTCTCAAACGAACTAAGCCCATGCTACTCGCGCAACATGCCCCAGCCAAAGCCGAAACAAGACGCTCCAGAAGTATGCTGATGTCATGCGTGCCGCGCCAACAAGGAGAAGGCACGCACATGCAGACGAGATACAGATGGCAGTAGCAGAGCAGAAACATGTTTTAGTCATGGCACAGAAGTTTGTGGGACAGCTGGCCTGGCTGCATCGTTTCCAGAGCCAGGGTAACCCACACCAGCACTCGAGACCACCACAGCTAAGGGACCCAGAGTGGCCGCCGCTGACACCAGGCCAGGTGTCATACCGACAGCTATTACTGGCCCCCCAAACGTCACACCAGTTCTGCTGCTGAATGTCAGAGGCCTGGTGAAATTCAGTAACATGAATAAAATATCCTACCTGGGAGACTTAGCCATAAGCATTATGCATAGCACCAACCAAGCATTATGCATAGCACCAATCAAGCATTATGCATAGCACCAACCGAAACGCACCTGACAAGCAGTATAGCAGACGCAGAAATACATATACCGAAATATACTGTATTTCGTTCGGACAGGAAGGAGAGAACTCATGGTGGGGTTGCTCTGTATATCCGTGAAGATGTCACACCAATTGTACTGTTGACACATTCAAACTCAGTTTGTGACACACTGATAGTACATATGAAGCAACTACAGACAGTTATATGTGTCACATATCGGCCGCCCGATGCCCCCAGTAATGAGGGTCAAATTTGAGGATAGCCTCAGTAGGATTGAAGAGGTCCATGACAAACTGAACCATGGTCTCAACATTCTACTGCTGGGAAACTCAAACCTGCCAAAGGTCAAATGGCCTGAGGGCCACTTCCTCTCTGGAATGACGTCAATAGAACAGAGACAGACGGAATCCCTGCTGGCCCTCATACACAGGCTGTTCATGGAACAAGCAATACTCCTCCCAACAATATGCAAAAATGACCTGGACCTCTGTTTTACAAACAACGAAGTGCTCGTGTACAATGTAAAGGTGACACCAACAATACTCTCGGATCATAACTTAGTAAAACTAATGATATGTGGTCCGAGAGAACCAAGAGAGACAAAACCATCAAGAAGCACCGGGACGTTATCCAGCCTTATCTTCTACAAGGCTAACTGGCAAAAGAGCAAGAGAGAAATCCGGAAGCAAACATGGAGCGAAAACACCGCCACACAAGACACCAATACAATTTCAACACTTTATGACAACTATACACACTATAATCAAAAAGTTTGTCCCGGAGAAAAAGGCAAACAGACATAAAAATCTTATTCCCAGAGATAGGAAAATCCTTATGAGACGTAGAACCAAGCTCTCAATGCAATTGAATGCACAACAAGAAAATAAAAACAAGAAGGAATCCTATTTGAAACGTGCACTACTCGGCACCGAGATTGAACTCAAGCTTTCCCATGAAAATGAAAGGGCAAAGAAAGAAAGCAGGGCCATAGAATATATTAAAACAAACCGTAAGACCTTCTTTAAATTTGCAAATGAAACTGCCTCGGTAAACTGCAAGATTGGACCACTCTTCCATACAGACGATTCATTAACAGAGAATCCCCAAGATATATGTGAAATACTGAACGAACAGTACAAAAGTGTGTTCACGTGTCCTCTGAGACAAATGCAAATAACAAAGCCCGAGTTCTTTATGCCACAACACTACATGAAGAAATGGCGACCATCAACCACATAGACATAACGGAGGAGGATGGGGTGTACGCCATAGTTGAAATTAGAACAGACTCAGCTGCTGGACCTGATGGATTCCCAGCAGTATTCTTAAAAACATGTAAGCGGGCCTTAGCAACTCGATTGAAGATGGTCTTCAGAAGCTTCTTGGATAGCGGTATACTACCCAGGGAACTGAAAGAAGGCACAATATGCTCTATCTATAAAGGAGGGAGCATAGCGGAGGCAAAAAACTATAGGCCAGTCTCTCTGACGTCGCATATCAGTAACGTCATGGAGCGAATCGTCAGGAAGAAACTGAACACTTTCCTCGAGGAAAATGACTGCCTGACTAGCACGCAGCATGGCTTCCGCCCAGGAAGAAGCTGCCTTACGCTGCTGCTACATCACTACGACTGGGTACTGAAACAACGCTAGACAGCTCACATGTGGACGTGATATATCTTGACTTTGAGAAGGCCTTTAACAAGTTCGAACACGGATTAATATGTCACAATCTACAGGGACTCGGCATAACTGGAAAAGTAGGTGAGTGGCTGCATGACTTCTTAAAAGACAGAAGCCAGACAGTCGCAGCAAACGGGGCCCTCACAAAGGAAACACCATTAACAGGTGGGGTGCCCCAAGGCACCACTACTGTTTTTGTGGATCTCTGTTATACATACAACAACATCCCTCACTAGCTATGCTGATGACACACACGTAGCAAAGGCAATCAAAAACCCGGCTGACGCTGCACTTTTACAACAAGATCTCGATGCCATATACAAATGGGCGGAAGAAAACAACATGCAGTTCAATGCTGGCAAATTCCAAGCCCTACAATACAAAGCTGCAAACACAAATACAGTACAACACAGTTACGCAGGACCGGGAGGGACCGATATCCCCGTGTTAAAATCGATACGAGACCTGGGTATAGACATGAGCGATGATGCATCTTTTTCCTCACACATCATGAAAGTAGCGACAATGTGCAGACGACACGCTGGCTGGATCTTGGGGACTTTCCGGACAAGAGACCGAGACACCATGTTGACACTATGGAATACATTTGTCCTAAGCCACCTGGACTATTGCTCCCAGTTGTGGTCACCACATAGTGTCAAACTAACCACGGAGCTCGAGGCAATCCAGCGAAGCTACACCAAGAGGATTGCCACCATAAAGGAGATAAGTTACTGGCAGAGGATAAAAGAACTGAACCTCTTGGAACCAAGACGGGAGAGATACGCAGTGATCTACATGTGGAAAATCCTGGATAGACTATCATCAAACTTTGGCATTGGGAGCTGGACCAACCGTCGAACAGGACGTCACTGTGTGGTGCCAAAGATCCCATCTTCCACATCTAGAATAAGGAGCAGATATTGCAATATCCTGGGATTCAAGGCCCCTCAACTCTTCAACAAGCTGCCGAGGGATCTGAGAGATTTGCATGGTGTGAAGGTGGATGTCTTCAAGAAACATCTCGACACATTGCTATCCAGGATGCCGGATGAGCCCACAGCAAGGCACGAGAGAAACCTAAGGGCTGCAGCAAACTCTCTCTTAAACCAGTGGCCAACCAATACAGGCTGGAGATAAAATGTGTAGCAGCAAGGGCAGTGCCCCAGCATGGCCTCAACCGGATGGCTAGAATAGGTAAAAGAGAATATATATATATATATATTAAATACAGAACAGTAAATATTAGCGAAGGACCTATGGATTTGTGCATGAATCCATTCAGTACATTACTGGTACTTTATTTTATCGACCACGTAAGGATGAATGGCAAAGTCAACCTCGGCGGGATTTGAACTCAGATCGTAAAGGGACGTAACTATGCTGGAAAGCATGGCGTCCGACACTCTACCGTTACTGCCAATACACATGCCTAATAATTAAATAATATAGACACTCTAATATACTCTCAATATTCAACACCAACTAAATAGCAGACAACAGTGTATATAACAACAATTACTCCAGTATAGATTATGCAACTCCCTATCCTGTCATAAAAAAATGTCAACTCTCTCTGCCAATCCACCGTTGTATATAATAATAATAATAAATGTGATTACTAAAATCAAAAGAGGGTTCGATAAGGATAAATATATAGCAAATATATAACAACGATAGAGCAAATATTTATTGCTTAAACTTTAATCTGTTATTCTATATATATATATATACATAGAATAACAGATTATTATATATAACAGATATATATATATATATATATATAACGAAGGAAATGTGGTAAGGAATCAGGTGGACCATAACGCACCAAAGTACTCGATACTTGAGGTAGTAGAGTGGGTAATAGGAACCAGTAAGACCCCGACAGCTGAGCTCAAGCTGTTTCGACGGCGGCTAATTCTGGACAATATATATATATATATATAATTCTGGACTATATATATATATATATATATATATATATATATATATATATATATATATATTATATATATATATATATATATCTGCCACCCCAACGCCGTCGCCGTTTTTCTCAAGGTACGTGGACGATATCCTCATCCAGACAGGGCGAACAGAATATATGAGACGTTCAACAACACGGACGAGAACATTGACTTCAGTGTTGAACACTCCAACGAAGACGGGTCACTTGCCCTCCTCGACTTCCGAATCAACATCACGGAACAAGGAAGGATCCACTGCAACTCTACTGAAAGGCAGCCTGCAGGGACCTGTTCGTTCACTACAACTCCGCCCTCCCTAACAGTGCCAAAAGAAGATTAATCACGAACGAGATCGCGCGAATCAAAAACAGATGCAGCGATCCCGCAAGTGGTGTCACTCATACCAAGCGATTCCTCGAGGTGCTGGAGACGAACGGGTACCCTACCTCGCTCACAGACAGAGTAGGAGACACCAGACACAAGAGACAAAGAGGCACCCAAGGCAAGTGCTTCCTTAAAATGCCACACCGGGCGAGAATACCACCAACGCTATCCGCAAGGCTATACGGAGGGAGGGCCTCGACATCCACCTGGCCCACTCGGGCCCCTCCCTGCGAAGATGCCTCTCCAGGAAATCCGGGAAATCAACTGACGGGTGCTCCCTCAGAGAGTGCCCGATACGTTATGAGAACTGTTGCCTACGCACATACGTCGTGTATAAGATAGAATGTGACAGGTGCAACCAATATTATATAGGTAGCACAATCCGACCTTTGCACATCCGGATCAAGGAACACACTAAAACCAGTGCCTCGTCTTTCCGGAAACACATAGACAAATGCGGAAACAAAGACGGAAGGGCCGTTGTCACAATTCTAGCGACTGAAAGAAACGTCGGCACGTTAAGTATCAAGCAATCACTTTTTATCAAACGCCTGGAACCGCAAATAAACAATCGATCCGAGAGAAGCCAAATGAGGTGGTTGGTTTAAGTTAACAAACGATGCAGCAACGCACGAACACACACACACAATCGAGACAACTACACACGCACCCGCACACACACACACAGTAGCATTCCACCATAGGCAAGATACTACACTGCCAATACAGAGGAACAAGGCAACAACACACGCTCACACACACACTCTCAAGCGAGACAACAACACACGCACACACACACTGTAACATTTAACAAACAGGCAGAGAATGGACTGACAGCTACCGCCACACCACTCCCACAATTGAAAGAACTACTTCGGCCGCTGACCTCTGCCCGACCGAACCCATTTCACGCGCAAGCGCGCGCTGCTGAATACCTCAGATATTCAAAACAACAAACAGCGGAGGACGCGTTTCGCACCTTTCCGATAGACCTTTCCCCCACCTCGGAAAAAAACCCCAGTTGATGGAAGTGAATCCGAAATATATAGGGACAATTAAATCTCTCCCAAGGTTGTTATAATCTCTCATGTTGTTATTTTAATTTTATCCTTAATACTCTTTCCTTCATTCCTTTACACGTCTTATACACGCAACGCATCTCAACGTACACCCACTTACATCTCTCTCTCCACCACCAGATCTTATTACCCGGAGATTTAGCCATTGGCATTGTCGAGGCTTCCAAACGACTTAAAGATATTTACCTATTATTCCACAATGCTTCAAGCAAACTTCAATACTCTCTTATATATATATATATATATATACAGTAGACATTTACTCATCCGTGTTAGCTGTATTGTCTATTTGGTAACAACCTGTGTAAGCAGGAGAAGACTCTCTGCATTCGTAGTGAGTAGTTTACGTTGGAGATTCAGTAAAAGAATAACATTAAGAAATATGCTGTGTTTCATAATGTTATTCTTATATATATATGGGCTTGTATGTGCGTGTGTTGGTACCATCTACATTCAACAAGTGATGGAAGGAATCTTTCCACATTTAGAATAATATTAAGTCTACAATTATCTTTCTTAGATCGAAATAATGTATTCCATTTCAACATTTTCTAAGGATTCCTATTGTGACTGAAATTCTCATTCTCTCCTTGATTACAAACTGATTAATTATTCCATTACTTTCATGTTGTCATAATCATATATGAAACAATCGTAACTTAATAACATATATTTACACAGGCTACACAAATAATTATATCATAGCAAATGACTCAATGAGGGACCTATATTTGGCCGACATAACTGGTAGATACATCAACGCAATTCGTCCTTCAAATTATACACCAATCACTATACTATACCTAACATTATAATGACAAAGAAAGAGCTGCGATGCACTACGCAATACCTATGTTCTAATAGAGTGGACCTCGTGTTAAAAGAAAACACTGTCTACATTCTGTTTGCAATGAGAAGTGCATGTACTAAATTATGGGCAAGGAATTGTTATAGCATTAGGAATATACAGATAATTTCATTTACACAGACGAGAAAACCATATATCCTCACGTGTTCCCAAGTGGAGCAGTCGCAAGCACGGAAGGAGTCGTCCTCGTGAGTAACAGTTAAGTTCAAAATGCATCGACGATTGTACCTCTTGCTTCTGCTGGACACCACCTGACGGCGTTAGTGCCGGAGTTTCGCATTGCTACGGCTTTCTAAATGTTTACCTATAAACATACAGTATTCCTTTAGAAAAACGAAATACCAATACATATTTGTATACAGCTATGCATGAAGCTAAATTTTAATTCTATTATATATATATCGAAAGGTCGTCCGATATGCTTAGTATATCAGTTCGTCTAGGATTACAGACTCAGGATCGATCTTTTAAAATCTTGCCTCAAGCTGATTGATAGTGAAACATATGTAATAGGTTATTAAACATGATATGATGCAACACTGAATCCTTGTTCCTTACCCTTATAATACTATACTCTGATCTACGAGTGCTCAACGGCATACAACACACGCTCGCATTTTTCTTGCAACCATACAACTATATATATATATATATATATATATATATATATATATATATGTGAGAAAAACCACAGACCCTCCAACTCAACTCTACTTTTGAAAAGCAGAAGAACTGCGAAACCGGTAAAGGAACCAAATAAATGTTTTTTTTTTTTCAAAAATAAGACTCCAGTTGCATTTTCGATTTCATCTTTTTTCTTTATACTTTCACTCGTGTAGGACACCTCGGTTATTTTTCATTTTGTAAAAAAACCTCACTTTCTAATATATATATATATATATATATATATATATATATATATATATATATATATATATATATATATATATATATATCCATACATATACATACATATATATATATATTCATATACATAAACATGTATATATATATATATATATATATATATATATATATATATATAGGAACCAGTAAGACCCCGGGGTCTTACTGGTTCCTATTACCCACTCTACTACCTCAAGTATTGAGTACTTTGGTGCGTTATGGTCCACCTGGTTCCTTACCACATTTCCTTCGTTATATATATATATATATATATATATATATATATATATATATAGGAACCAGTAAGACCCCGACAGCTGAGCTCAAGCCGTTTCGACGGCTAATTCTGGACTAAATGAACATTTATCCTGGTATTTAAATAGCCGATCTTCTCAAGGGGTAATTCCATATATGGTCAAAGTGATTGTCAAAAATCAGTAGTAATTCTGTGGTTGCAAATTAGTAGGGCAGATGGTGGCTAAACCTGCCAGTAGGAGAAAGAGGGGAGGGGGTGGAGTAGACCCAATCAAGCGTTGGTAGTGCCAGCTACAGCTGGGCATGAGGTCAAAGAAGATACAGGGGAGGGGGAGGGGGAGGAAGTCGGAACAGTAGGTAGAACAATGGGGGGTAAAAATAGGAAAGAAAAAATACTGAGAGTGAAGAAAAGCAAATAAGTGTAAAGAAAAAATTAAATTCTACGACCTAGGTGTCAGGCTATTGTTAGGCGAGAATAAAATAAAGAAAGAAAGAAAGAAAGAAGTAAATAAATAAATAAATAAATAAATAAGGAAATAAGTAAAAGAACTAGGTGGGACGAATTAGGCAAGGACCCTTTTAAGAGGTATAAGTACGTAAATGATACGGTGACTGGTCAACAAAAGGGGCCAAAATACTAAAGAGACTACCACGAAATAAACAATAAAGGTTTCCATCCCGGGCCAGCAACGACCCAGTGCAGCAAAGTGAACTTGTACGACATAATAATTCTGAGTCCCGGGAAAAATATATACTAATGCTAACTCTAAAAGATCTAAAACAAGCTACATGAAAGTTCGTACGAAATAAAGGTAGAATACGGAGAAATAAGTTCAGAATCCACCCCGCCCAGAAGAAAAGCGAAGCAAGAAATACTGAAACGAAAAAATAAGGCATAAGTGCCACTAAGAAATATAGAGGGCACAGAGAATAGTGGGAGCGGTCGGAAAAGGGGGGCAAGTATCCGGGGTCTAAGCCAACTGCTATAAAGGGCGGAGTCCGCCAAATCTATCAAAGACTAGGGGAGGGGGAGTGGGGGTACTAAGGCTACATGGGGCCAAAGGGCAGCCTCGGGTGGGCGAGAAAAGACGCCGACAAAGGAGAAGAGCTGGGGTAGAAGGACAAAGGAGAGAGGGGGGAAGGAAATAAAGGATGCGATAAAAGAATACAAAGAAGATCTTACGTCTTCCTTGGCAAGCAGGGGTTACCCATTGCAAAATCGGCAACTGGGGTGTTATAGCCCTAGTCTACCCCCCCGGGTCATTATGGGGTTTGAGGGCGAGGTAAGTCCTACGCAATCTATGTTTACATGCAGTAACCAGTTCATCTTTCTTGTTTAGGAGTTGGTCCGTCGAAAACAGCATTTGTAAAGTTTCCTCCGAGCATAAATTGCACGGACGGCGTCCTCCCGTGTAAGAATTGGCTCTGGACAGTAATCTCCAAGTGAGATCATAGGTGATGTTGTTGTCCTTGAGGTCCCATATGTGGCCCGAAAGTGTAGTGGCGTGACGCCGGGCCGGGTTTCGGAAGGTATGTCTATGTTGGTATAGCCGGGTCTTGAAGTCACATGCGGTAAGTCCTATATAGGCTTTGTTGGAGGTATCCGTCCTCACGTTGCACTGGTAGATCACATTACGGTCTCTGCATCTATTGTCGAGTGGGCAAATAGATCTATCCGGGCAGTTACACCTCCTGGTCGGTTCTCCACTGCTATTTAGGTTATTTCTGCCATCGGGGTTGAGTTTTTTGTTGTTAGAGGAGACGATGTTTTGTGCGAAGTTTGGTGTAGTGCTGTAAGAGAGTTTGATGGTATTTTTGTTAATTATGTTGTGGTAGCGGTGTTGTAATGGGAAGTGTTTTTCAATGAGCCTAAAGAATAGTTTCCCGATGGGAGTAGTCACCTCTGCGTTGTGGGGAGGATTGAACCATGTTACATTGCGTGAGCGGCGGTGTCTCCTGCTGGTTCCGCTAATGGGATCTGGACAGTAGGATATTTCCTCCCGGAAACCACTCCGCTTGAGGGCCTGGTTGTAATAAGGCGCATGTTCATCGAATATCCGCTCATTAGCTGACAAACGGGATATGCGGAGGGAGATGTTTTTGACCAGGTTGTTTGTGATGTTCCTAGGATGGTTTGATCGGCGGTGGATGTAGTGCAGATTGTCATTAGGTTTCCTGTATGGGTAGTACAGGTCGTTTTCGAGGTCGAGGGTTACGTCCAGGAAGTTTACTCGGGTCAGGGACGTTTGTAGGGTTATTTTAAATCCCCAGTCGCGGAAGAATCTGATTAATTGTTTCCGGACCCGATCTGTACTACTGGGGTTGTACCCTTTAAGGGTAAGGAGCCCATCATCACGGTACAATCCACCACCGAATGCAGGAAACATATCAGTGAGTTTGGCTATTAGGAATAATCCTATAAGATCAGTGACCTCCGCCGAATCCGTGGCGCCCATGCTGACGTCGAAGGGTGAGTCGGGAGCTCTTTTTATCCATTTAGAGTCGTCAAAGAGTAAGACTGTCTTCCTGGCGTGGGGGATGATTTTTCTTTCCTGGTCGGTGATGGGCACGAGTGTTTCGGCGAAGTCCAAGGCGGCAGTAAGTAGCGGTAAGGTGATTGAAGCATAGTAGCTCTCTATGTCGAACTGTATGAATTTAGTTTCTCGTTTATCCTCCATATTGCTGAACCAGGAGATTACTTCCTGGGTGTTGATCCATAGGCTAAGTCGGGTGTGTTGCTTGACTTTTGGTATCACGCGGTCTAGGATTTTTTTGCTGATTCTCCCTATGTCGGACTTCGTTGGGTTAATAAGCCTGATGGAGGGTTTACGGTCAAAATCGGATTTATGGTCCTTCAGTGTGAAGTATGGTGTCCGTGGGTCTAGAGGTTCCGTGCGGTCGGCGACCCCGAGGCTGGAGGTGATTTGTTGTCCATCTCGATTTATGTCCTCGATGCAAGAGTGGTTGGCCTTTTTATAGGTGGAGTTTAGGCTGCTCCTGATCAGTGTGTGGTATCTGTCAGGGTTGACAAAGTATAGGTTCCCAGTTTTATCCGAATGCACCATGATGTCATTTGTGTTATCATACTCTGTTAAGTTGCTACGGAGTTTTTGTAGGAATCGGTTGTGTCTGGGTTTAAATTTAATATTCTTGACCAGTTGGAAGAGGTCATTCTCGAAGGGTGCGAGCAAGGGGTTCAGGGGCGGAGATTTGTAGGTAATAAATCCGAATCTCTCCTTGGTGCCGAAGTCTTGGTTGTCGCAATATCTGTCATAGAAAAAAGTTCTCCATCTAAGTCTTTTCGCAAATAGATCAATTTTTTGCGTGAGCATCCGAAGGTAAAGTTTTTTCGGTGGGATTGGGATGTTCTTGGTAGAGAAGTCAATGTTGTGTTTTCGCATGGTGCGGGTGAAATGAATTGAGCTTAGCGGAAAAGTCTGGATACGGCGTGGTAGGGTCGGAAAGTGCTCTACTACGGGAGTAGGAGCTAGATAACGAAGGAAATGTGGTAAGGAACCAGGTGGACCATAACGCACCAAAGTACTCAATACTTGAGGTAGTAGAGTGGGTAATAGGAACCAGTAAGACCCCGACAGCTGAGCTCAAGCCGTTTCGACGGCTAATTCTGGACTAAATGAACATTTATCCTGGTATTTAAATAGCCGATCTTCTCAAGGGGTAATTCCATATATGGTCAAAGTGATTGTCAAAAATCAGTAGTAATTCTGTGGTTGCAAATTAGTAGGGGAGATGGTGGCTAAACCTGCCAGTAGGAGAAAGAGGGGAGGGGGTGGAGTAGACCCAATCAAGCGTTGGTAGTGCCAGCTACAGCTGGGCATGAGGTCAAAGAAGATACAGGGGAGGGGGAGGGGGAGGAAGTCGGAACGGTAGGTAGAACAATGGGGGGTAAAAATAGGAAAGAAAAAATACTGAGAGTGAAGAAAAGCAAATAAGTGTAAAGAAAAAATTAAATTCTACGACCTAGGTGTCAGGCTATTGTTAGGCGAGAATAAAATAAAGAAAGAAAGAAAGAAAGAAGTAAATAAATAAATAAATAAATAAATAAGGAAATAAGTAAAAGAACTAGGTGGGACGAATTAGGCAAGGACCCTTTTAAGAGGTATAAGTACGTAAATGATACGGTGACTGGTCAACAAAAGGGGCCAAAATACTAAAGAGACTACCACGAAATAAACAATAAAGGTTTCCATCCCGGGCCAGCAACGACCCAGTGCAGCAAAGTGAACTTGTACGACATAATAATTCTGAGTCCCGGGAAAAATATATACTAATGCTAACTCTAAAAGATCTAAAACAAGCTACATGAAAGTTCGTACGAAATAAAGGTAGAATACGGAGAAATAAGTTCAGAATCCACCCCGCCCAGAAGAAAAGCGAAGCAAGAAATACTGAAACGAAAAAATAAGGCATAAGTGCCACTAAGAAATATAGAGGGCACAGAGAATAGTGGGAGCGGTCGGAAAAGGGGGGCAAGTATCCGGGGTCTAAGCCAACTGCTATAAAGGGCGGAGTCCGCCAAATCTATCAAAGACTAGGGGAGGGGGGAGTGGGGGTACTAAGGCTACATGGGGCCAAAGGGCAGCCTCGGGTGGGCGAGAAAAGACGCCGACAAAGGAGAAGAGCTGGGGTAGAAGGACAAAGGAGAGAGGGGGGAAGGAAATAAAGGATGCGATAAAAGAATACAAAGAAGATCTTACGTCTTCCTTGGCAAGCAGGGGTTACCCATTGCAAAATCGGCAACTGGGGTGTTATAGCCCTAGTCTACCCCCCCGGGTCATTATGGGGTTTGAGGGCGAGGTAAGTCCTACGCAATCTATGTTTACATGCAGTAACCAGTTCATCTTTCTTGTTTAGGAGTTGGTCCGTCGAAAACAGCATTTGTAAAGTTTCCTCCGAGCATAAATTGCACGGACGGCGTCCTCCCGTGTAAGAATTGGCTCTGGACAGTAATCTCCAAGTGAGATCATAGGTGATGTTGTTGTCCTTGAGGTCCCATATGTGGCCCGAAAGTGTAGTGGCGTGACGCCGGGCCGGGTTTCGGAAGGTATGTCTATGTTGGTATAGCCGGGTCTTGAAGTCACATGCGGTAAGTCCTATATAGGCTTTGTTGGAGGTATCCGTCCTCACGTTGCACTGGTAGATCACATTACGGTCTCTGCATCTATTGTCGAGTGGGCAAATAGATCTATCCGGGCAGTTTACGGTCAAAATCGGATTTTGACCGTAAACCCTCCATCAGGCTTATTAACCCAACGAAGTCCGACATAGGGAGAATCAGCAAAAAAATCCTAGACCGCGTGATACCAAAAGTCAAGCAACACACCCGACTTAGCCTATGGATCAACACCCAGGAAGTAATCTCCTGGTTCAGCAATATGGAGGATAAACGAGAAACTAAATTCATACAGTTCGACATAGAGAGCTACTATGCTTCAATCACCTTACCGCTACTTACTGCCGCCTTGGACTTCG
This sequence comes from Eledone cirrhosa, assembly GCA_964016885.1. Taxonomy (NCBI): domain Eukaryota; kingdom Metazoa; phylum Mollusca; class Cephalopoda; order Octopoda; family Eledonidae; genus Eledone; species Eledone cirrhosa. Next base: position 43,353,748 of record OZ024743.1, read on the forward strand.
CCGAAACACTCGTGCCCATCACCGACCAGGAAAGAAAAATCATCCTCCACGCCAGGAAGACAGTCTTACTCTTTGACGACTCTAAATGGATAAAAAGAGCTCCCGACTCACCCTTCGACGTCAGCATGGGCGCCACGGATTCGGCGGAGGTCACTGATCTTATAGGATTATTCCTAATAGCCAAACTCACTGATATGTTTCCTGCATTCGGTGGTGGATTGTACCGTGATGATGGGCTCCTTACCCTTAAAGGGTACAACCCCAGTAGTACAGATCGGGTCCGGAAACAATTAATCAGATTCTTCCGCGACTGGGGATTTAAAATAACCCTACAAACGTCCCTGACCCGAGTAAACTTCCTGGACGTAACCCTCGACCTCGAAAACGACCTGTACTACCCATACAGGAAACCTAATGACAATCTGCACTACATCCACCGCCGATCAAACCATCCTAGGAACATCACAAACAACCTGGTCAAAAACATCTCCCTCCGCATATCCCGTTTGTCAGCTAATGAGCGGATATTCGATGAACATGCGCCTTATTACAACCAGGCCCTCAAGCGGAGTGGTTTCCGGGAGGAAATATCCTACTGTCCAGATCCCATTAGCGGAACCAGCAGGAGACACCGCCGCTCACGCAATGTAACATGGTTCAATCCTCCCCACAACGCAGAGGTGACTACTCCCATCGGGAAACTATTCTTTAGGCTCATTGAAAAACACTTCCCATTACAACACCGCTACCACAACATAATTAACAAAAATACCATCAAACTCTCTTACAGCACTACACCAAACTTCGCACAAAACATCGTCTCCTCTAACAACAAAAAACTCAACCCCGATGGCTGAAATAACCTAAATAGCAGTGGAGAACCGACCAGGAGGTGTAACTGCCCAGATAGATCTATTTGCCCACTCGACAATAGATGCAGAGACCGTAATGTGATCTACCAGTGCAACGTGAGGACGGATACCTCCAACAAAGCCTATATAGGACTTACCGCATGTGACTTCAAGACCCGGCTATACCAACATAGACATACCTTCCGAAACCCGGCCCGGCGTCACGCCACTACACTTTCGGGCCACATATTGGACCTCAAGGACAACAACATCACCTATGATCTCACTTGGAGATTACTGTCCAGAGCCAATTCTTACACGGGAGGATGCCGTCCGTGCAATTTATGCTCGGAGGAAACTTTACAAATGCTGTTTTCGACGGACCAACTCCTAAACAAGAAAGATGAACTGGTCACTGCATGTAAACATAGATTGCGTAGGACTTACCTCGCCCTCAAACCCCATAATGACCCGGGGGGGTAGACTAGGGCTATAACACCCCAGTTGCCGATTTTGCAATGGGTAACCCCTGCTTGCCAAGGAAGACGTAAGATCTTCTTTGTATTCTTTTATCGCATCCTTTATTTCCTTCCCCCCTCTCTCCTTTGTCCTTCTACCCCAGCTCTTCTCCTTTGTCGGCGTCTTTTCTCGCCCACCCGAGGCTGCCCTTTGGCCCCATGTAGCCTTAGTACCCCCACTCCCCCCTCCCCTAGTCTTTGATAGATTTGGCGGACTCCGCCCTTTATAGCAGTTGGCTTAGACCCCGGATACTTGCCCCCCTTTTCCGACCGCTCCCACTATTCTCTGTGCCCTCTATATTTCTTAGTGGCACTTATGCCTTATTTTTTCGTTTCAGTATTTCTTGCTTCGCTTTTCTTCTGGGCGGGGTGGATTCTGAACTTATTTCTCCGTATTCTACCTTTATTTCGTACGAACTTTCATGTAGCTTGTTTTAGATCTTTTAGAGTTAGCATTAGTATATATTTTTCCCGGGACTCAGAATTATTATGTCGTACAAGTTCACTTTGCTGCACTGGGTCGTTGCTGGCCCGGGATGGAAACCTTTATTGTTTATTTCGTGGTAGTCTCTTTAGTATTTTGGCCCCTTTTGTTGACCAGTCACCGTATCATTTACGTACTTATACCTCTTAAAAGGGTCCTTGCCTAATTCGTCCCACCTAGTTCTTTTACTTATTTCCTTATTTATTTATTTATTTATTTATTTACTTCTTTCTTTCTTTCTTTCTTTATTTTATTCTTGCCTAACAATAGCCTGACACCTAGGTCGTAGAATTTAATTTTTTCTTTACACTTATTTGCTTTTCTTCACTCTCAGTATTTTTTCTTTCCTATTTTTACCCCCCATTGTTCTACCTACCGTTCCGACTTCCTCCCCCTCCCCCTCCCCTGTATCTTCTTTGACCTCATGCCCAGCTGTAGCTGGCACTACCAACGCTTGATTGGGTCTACTCCACCCCCTCCCCTCTTTCTCCTACTGGCAGGTTTAGCCACCATCTCCCCTACTAATTTGCAACCACAGAATTACTACTGATTTTTGACAATCACTTTGACCATATATGGAATTACCCCTTGAGAAGATCGGCTATTTAAATACCAGGATAAATGTTCATTTAGTCCAGAATTAGCCGTCGAAACGGCTTGAGCTCAGCTGTCGGGGTCTTACTGGTTCCTATTACCCACTCTACTACCTCAAGTATTGAGTACTTTGGTGCGTTATGGTCCACCTGGTTCCTTACCACATTTCCTTCGTTATATATATATATATATATATATATAGAGAGAGAGAGAGAGAGAGAGAGAGATGGATATACACACACACACACACACACACAAAGATATATATATGTAAGTATGTATACGTACATATATATATATGTATTTCAGGCGTACAGTTGTATGTATATATATACATACATGCACGTATATATATATATACGTAGGTATGGGTTTACCGAACATTTATTATAATGTTCGGTTTGTTTGCAAACAAACAGCCCGGACAGTGTTCGGCAACCATCGTTGCCCGTTTGTTCAACAAAGGAACGATGAACTAGTTTCAAGCTTATTAGCTATCTTCACCATCGTATACCTTCCTGTCAGATGATTGAACGCTTGAAAGTATATACGTTCCTTATGCATATTAACGGCTGAGCAGCCTAATTTGCATATCGAGTGAGTTAGTCGGCCGGGCGTATCGAAATCAATAAATGGAAAAGAATGAAATTAAATTTCATTTCTCACTCTTAATACGGCTGATACTTAAATGTAAGTATGTATACGTACATACATATATGTATACACACGTACAGTAGTATGTATATATATATATATATATATATATATATATATATATATATATATATACATACATGCACACATCTATATATGTACGTATGGGTTGACCGGACATTTATTATAATGTTCGGTTTGTTTGTAAACAAACATCCCGAATTAAGCCGTACAGTGTTCGTCAACCATCGTTGCCCTTTTGTTCAACACTGACAAGGAACGATGAACTAGTTTCAAGCTTATTAACTATAGTCAACATCCTATACCTTCCAGTCAGAAGAGTGAACGTCGCCCGGCCGACTAACTAGCTCGATATGCAAATTAGGCTGCTCAACCGTTAATATGCCTAAGGAAAGTATATACTTTCAAACGTTCAATCATCTGACAGGAAGGTATACGATGCTGACGATAGCTAATAAGCTTGAAACTAGTTCATCGTTCCTTTGGCAGTGTTGAACAAAAGGGCAACGATAGTTGCTGAACACTGTATGGCTTAATTCGAGCTGTTTGTTTACATACAAACCGAACATTATAATAAATGTTCGGTAAACCCATACGTACATATATATATATATATATATATATGTGTGCATGTATGTATATATATATACATACTACTGTACGTCTGTATACATATATGTATGTACGTATACATACTTATATTTAAGTAACAGCCGAACTAAGAGTAAGAAATTAAGTTTCATTTAGTTCTTTTCGATATAAATATAAATATATGTATGTATATATATATATATATATATATATATATATATATATATATATATATATATATATATATATATATATATATATATATATATATATATATATATATATATAGTGAAAGAGTGAAGAACAACATGGTCTGCTGTAGAAAAAAGGTTTTATTTACAGCATAACAATTGTTTCATTGATCAGGTGATTCTAAAGGCCGCTAATTACTCGAAATAGAGTCACTCGCCCTTAAATATATATATATATATATATATATATATATATATATATATATACATATGTATATTTCAAGTACTCAACCTACAAAGAAACACATCAATGATTGGAGATTAAGACCAGAATACATCACAGCATGTACGAACGTACGTATGCTATCAATCTCACAATATTCTATTTAACTCTCTCTCATTCGTTAATATGTTCACTGAATCCTACTTGTAAACAATTTTATTTCATACAACCTTAAGACGTGCTGTCACTAATATAATAAATGTTAATCAATTTACCGTAACATTTGGCAAACTATAACACTTCTGCAACATTTCTCTATATTTGAAAAGGTTATGTACGCATATTGTAATATCTACATGACATTCGCCTTATAATAGCAACAAAGCCATTAGCGAAGTCAAGGCTACTTAATTGACAAGTATTTAATTATGTTGTAATTTATGAGAGCAAAGCGATTTATACGCGAGAAATGCGTAGAGTCCCGAAAGTGATCCATAATCATTTTCAAGTACCGGTATTTGATTTCAATTAGAAAGATTTGGAGACAGAGGAGGTGCAAGTAGTAATGGGATTTAAATGTTGGGCAAAGACTCATGTTATTCACACGTGATCGACATGGCACTGATACAGTCGCGTTATGACGACGATATAGCACAGTGGTGTGTCCAGAGAAGTCTTTCACTTCAAGTCAACTAAATTGGCTAATATAGTGACTTGCAGGTACCACCCGCTTGAAACAGAAAAGAAACTCTAAATTATAAAAGCTGCTCACCAATGCTGAGGTTAGTAGAAATACTAGGTCTGTGTGTGTGGCGTAGATCCACGAAGCGTTGTAGAGAACAGAGACCAACATCGTGAAGGATGTTAGTCTAGAAAAAAGTGGTGTCCCACACGAGTATGTAACTAGATGACCAAAGAGCGAATGTGAAATAGCCGAAATATCGAATGGTAATCTTTAAATCACGAATGTGGGAGAGGTTAGAGACTAGTTTTGAAAGAATGGAATCAAGATATTTTAATATAAGCTCAGCGATGCAATTGCAGATGGGGATGATAGAGCGGCCATAGTTGTGAGGTTTGCGTATCTTGCGGAGAAAGTAGATGGTAGGTGTGCAAGTTATTCGGAGAAAGCGGTTAGTGACAGTGCAGGGGTGAAGAGAGGATGAGATAAGTAGTAGAGAATGCGAGTTCTTGGTGAAACAAAAATGGAGTGGTGCAACGCATGGTGGCAGAATCTCACGAAGTAGCGGAGGCTGCTTAACTAACCAGGTCTCTCTATCCAATATGACAGTCAGCAATTGGGTCGCATGAAAAATACTATATAAGCCGATCTGGTAAGCCATAGAAGACATTGAATTTTGTTTAACGCAGCATCCATCAACGTCGGTAGTCTTTCAAAATTATCACAGTTTGCTTGTGATATACATGAATTGCCAAGTTCTACCAAGACGGCAGCTCAGCTTCAGAGAAAAGTAGGTCCACTAGTAGTGATACCTCAATATGGATTGTGCATATGAAAGCTGGAGTAGGGCAGGTGCTGTAGAGGTGTGACGTATGAGGGGACATGTATGTTTAAGTGGCGTACAAAGTATGTGTAAGTGGCGCGTTAGTGGGTTCAGGGCTAGAAGAGATCTGGGTGGGTGCCCTGGTATCTGGAGAAGGAGAAAATGACTGGAGTTCGTGGGGTTTTTTGTGGACGTCAGTAATTTAACAAGAGGTTAGTGGTGATTGAGAAGGAAGTGTACGAGACACTGGACTAGGAATGGGAGACAACTAAAAGAGATTGTGGGCTTTGGGAAAGTTGTGGTCAAGGGAGTGGATCTGAGAGAGTGTAGACAGAAGAGTCTCTTGGAAATGATGGCGGGTAGAGTAGGAAACGCTTCGTTCGATGGAGAGTTGGTCTAGCAGATAACGTGGAAATGCAAGCCAAATCCTTGAGGAATGAGCTTGTGTTGGAAGTAGCGTGTTATAAGTGTGAGGTGACTCTAATAGCAAGTTTTTGATAAGGGGGTGCTGGAGAGACGCAACAAAGATTGGATAAGCGACAAATGTGGCCTAAAAAGAGATTTTCCTTGATCTTCTATTTTGAGGCCAGCCTTTACCTTATCACCCCACATTTTCCTGTGATTAATTCTTCAAATATTTCGATCAATTTTGATTACCCTACACTTCATTTTAGATAAGTATTGCATGTATAATTCCTTATTCACCAGATTTTCTTACCACCTGACTCACACTCTAGCTACTGTGTATTCGGAACAACCTTCACTGCTATAATCCCATCTATGTAGCGGAAACTGTTAACAACATCTAAAAACATCTGACTGTCTGTTTTGTGTGGGAATTTGCTGCTTACTGCATCTGTACATTTGACATTCATACAAGCTACATCCATGCAAACCTGCCCGAGATTTCACTACTGCCCATGTATATACATAATCTACATTGTTTGAAATGTCTAACCCTTAGAATGTTTGTTGTACAGTATGGCCATTTCCTCTGTAGAATCAGGACGCTCTCCTCTTTCCCTCACACAAACGGATGTAGATATGTACATGTACAATTCGATGGCAGTTGAGTCTCCTGGGTTCCTCTGCAATTTGACGGGTTTTGCTTTTCCTCCCACGGAATGTCCAAATCGTTGGACATTCCGTGGGAGGAAAAGCAAACAATATTGGTGGACTTGCCAGTTTAGTCGCCGACGACCCGACCATGTATCATGTACTGGATATACATGTCACCAGTAGATCACAAAACTGACCTCACATATCAGACATGCATATATGTACATATTTTTGTAATTTAATATATATTTATGTGGGTATATCTTTCATGTTTTAACTTCCATCTTTTCTTTTAAAATAAATGTTAAACAATTTACATTTTAACATTTCAAATCTTGTTATCTAGCTAAGAGAAGGAGAACGCCAATATCACCCAATGTTGTTGAAAGGTTTTATAAATATTAATGTCGCTAACAAATATATGTCATATTATTTCATTCATTTATTTATTTATTTATTTTATAGAAATTCCACATTAGGATTTAGAAATTCAAAGAAAATATGCATTACTTGACCAGCTACTTATAGTGAACCGATATCGGAAGATTTTAATTGTTGCAGATGAAACGAGCAGACATTCCCACGTATTTTAAACACCCATATACGGTCTTCTATATTGAAGCACACTTTGGCTATACATTATAAAGAAAGCAGATCCTATTCAATATAAGCTTATTATTTTATATGAATCCATAAATAAAATCACAGTTTGAATATGTAATTACTTTGGTTCTAATACAAAATCATAATGAAATTGACATTTAATGTTACATTAATTATATTCAATACATATTCCTTTAGATTATAGTAAAACAAGGTTATAAAATACATATGCCGAGTCTTCTTCATGATATATATTTTATTTTATGTTTATCGCCTTGTACTTAATCATTTTTCATCTCATGATCCCTAATCTATTACCACAAATTCTCTGACGTTTCATGTTATTTTGTAAGCTCCCTCTATTTTGTCTTATTTTTATAATGCCTCCCTAGTAATTGTTCGGTCTTATGTAAAATTGCCCATTGTCAAATATCATTTTCTAGCGAAACCACGAAATATTTACAATTAAGGAATCCGCACGCATATATACTATGTTAACTGAAAGAGATACTCCTTTCAGAGCTTTACACACAGTAGCTGGACTTTGAACCAGATATGTTGTATTACTCTAAACAGGTTCTATTATTCTTTTTGTATCAGTATGACCTCCTAAGGATAACATGCAATCCAGAATAATTCACTCTCCAATTTAATGAATGTTTATATGCTTCCGTGTGCAAGAACGATGGAATTTTACTGAGAAATGTTAATATGTTAGTAACAGCATCTGGCTCGCTTGATCTTTTTTCCATGGTTGAGGATCACAATCCCGAATTCATGTCTATAAGCGTTTGGTTAAATTTAATAAAATAAAAATTATTATTCACTAAAATGAAATTATATGATATGATAATTTTATTGGTCAACTGTATAATTGCAGAGAGAGTAATAACAAAATGCTAATACATATACATATCAACATTTTGTAAAGAATAACTTGTATGGACGGAGTTAAGATATATTAAGAGTTCTTATAACTTTCAAAATGATAGGAAAAACGTATCTACAAAGAGTGTCAGTCTCATAAGAAGTGGGTTATATGTGTTGCTCTTTTTTCTCGACTTATCCATTAAATAAAAAATAAAAGGATATTACGAACAATCATATACACTTATTGCACTGTACACTTGGTTAACGTGTTATATATTTCGTTTTTAGGTTTTACATTGTGAGGATGTTACTGTGTGACTCTTTCTTTTTGCGTTAATCATAGACGTGATGTGATTTTCTATTTTTATAGACAAGTGACAAATTTCATGACAGCTAATACATTAATGTTTAATGAAGTGGCATTTCTATTATACAAATTGTTTGATATACCATCTAATATTGCTTAGCATTGATCATATTAGAGTATTAATCATTAATAACATATATATTAAGAATTATGCTGGGTCTGTAGATGTGCGGCTGATATATCTACTTACGTTGAACTTTGGTGAGTATAATATATCGTATTTTTTAATGTATTTGAACATGAAATGCATTAGTGCATAAAGTGTTTATATATGGATATTGCCTGATCCTCTTACTAGTGTATATAATATTAGTTTGAATTGAAATTATATGATATTTATACAAGATGGAGTTGGAAATGTCCTGCCTCATTAAATAGGAGACCAACGTTACATGTAGAGAAAATAACAGGACTCTTTGAAGTAAAATAGAAAAAAATGAAATTAGACTATCTGAATGATAAGGATTGCAGGAACTATAACTGCCTGGCCATTGACAATTGCTTCAATATATTCGTGATTTTAATTATAAATATTTTGTATAATAAAAATTATCATTATGATGATAATAATAATAATAATGAAATTATTGTGTACAGTGCTCAGGTGCACTACAAGTTATCAAAGGTACATGTATAGTACATAGAATAATGTACAAATGTGAGGAAAATGAACAGTGTACGAGTCATGAAATACAGTGTGTGTGTGTATGGAGGGGGGATGTCAGGTGTAGTGATGGTGAATCTCAGGAAGCACGGAGGTTTTAAAGGATGCAGTGTGTCGACAGCTAACAGCTGATGCAGGTATATTGTTCCATGCTTCAGCAACTCTGAGCTTGAAATATGTTTTGGAAAGTCATGGGAGCTGTGCTGTTTTCTGACTTTGTAGGCATGTGTTAGACACATGGAAATCTAAAAGGTGCTCAGGGCCGTTGGCAAGATGGTTATTAATGTTGTGGTTGTTTACCAAGTCAGTTGCCAGACGTCGGTACTTCAATGTATCCATGCCAAGGGAAGCAAGGCGTTCAGAGTAGGGAAGATGCTTGATGGAAGGTATTCGCTTGGTTGCATGTCTCTGACCAGTTTCCAGGTGGTCAATGTGCTGAGCAAGATAGGGGTGGCCATACCATAGCTATATACAGCTTTAAATAGATAGCTGGAGAGCGGCTAACAAAGGTATTGCTGAGTGACACTAAGTCATCCTCAGCCTTCTTGACAATTTTAGAGACTTGCTTCGTCCAATGTAAGTCGCTGCTGACAGTAATGCCCAGGTCACGTTCACAAGAAGACTTCTTGATATTAGTGCTGCGGAGGGAGTATTAGGACACTGGGTGTTTATTCCCAAAATGCATGATAGTACACATGTCCACAGCAAACTTGAGTTGCCAGTCCGTGATCCATTGTTGCATTGTGGCAGGTCAGATTGCAGGAAAGAACTATAGTGTTCAGAAACTATCATTTTCATCTCAAGGTACAGCTTGATGGCATCTGCATATTTCAGTACTCTGGCATTCTTTATGTTGGCATCTATGTCATTAATATTTGCAGTTTTACGAAATATTTGGCATAATGATACGTATACACTGATACGCATGTAATTTCCCAATATCCAATTGTTACACATTTGATCCCAGGACGCTCTGGATTGTTTCTAAGTAATTGTCTTTCAATACGTACGCTGTTAACACAATTAACGTGAATTCATAAGGAAGGTATATTAATGAGATGTACTAAAAACAGAAGAAATCTATATGTATGACAATCATCGTATCATAATATTCAAAACAGAGGTATATGTATAATACTCATACATATAACAGAAAGGGCGTATTGTCCATATAATATTGATGTGGGATATACTACCTCGAGGGAGAAACCGAGAACACACTAAAGGTAGATTCTAAAATTCTCTCAAAGACAATCGGGGGCAACAATTAATGTAATGACAACGAAACAAGTAACTGAAAAGAAGTGAATCTTTTTCTCTGTACACTTAGTGGAAATAAAGGATTCTGATAGAGGCACAAGGCCAACAATTTTGGGCGAGAGTAAAGTCGATTAAATCGACTCCAGTACGTTACTGGTACTTTATTCTATCGACCCTATAATGATGAAAGTCAAAGCTAACCTCAGCGGGATTTGAACTCAGAACCTAAAGAGCCATTACTCTATGCTGAAAAGCATGGTGTATGACGCTCTACCGATTCTGCAAATCCACCGTCCTTAGTAGAAATAATTGTTACTACTTTTGGCACAAGGCCAGCAATTATTCAGTGTATTACTGGTTCTTTATTTTATCGACGCCGTAAAGATGAAAAGCAAAGTTAACCTCGGCGGGATTTGAACTCATAACATTAAGGGACGTAGCTATTTGATATAAATATGGCGTCAGACCCTCTACCGATACCTGAAATATCTTTGAACAAGAAACTGTAAAATGTAAAATAACCTGTTGATACAAATGATAGAATAAAGCTCTGATTGTGATAATATACGGAGGATCATTCTGTTTATTTACCTTATTCTATCTAAATTATATTATTAAAAAAATCTGTGGATTGGCAGTATCAGTAGAGGGTCGGACGCCATGCTTTCCAGCATAGTTACGTCCCTTTACGATCTGAGTTCAAATCCCGCCGAGGTTGACTTTGCCTTTCATCCTTACGGGGTTGATAAAATAAAGTACCAGTAATGCACTGCGTAATTGCTGGCCTTGTGCCTAAAGTAGAAACAATTATCGAAACAATTTATCCCTTTTATGGGAAACGAAAGCATCATGAATATTTTAGCGCGTATTGAATAATTCCTACAATTTAGTCTATGATTGAGCATATTAAGTCACAAACACACCATAATATATATATGTACATATACATGTGTGTGTGTGTGTGTGTGTGTGTGTGTGTGTGTGTGTGCGGCTAAGTGTGTATGCGCACATGTATGGGTGTTTGCGTGTGAGTGTGTATGGAAGAGGGAAACACATTGAAACATTACTTGATATAAAACCGAGTAATAATACATTAAATAAAAGCTGAAATTTAATAGATTTTGCAGCTTCTCTCATCTGCTTGTCATTCATAAAAAACAGATACATAGCATAACAAACAATAGACTTATAAAATGCAGAAACATAAAATAATTGTTTCTACTTTTGGCACAAGGCCATCAATTATCCCAGTGCATTACTGGTAAAATAATACTTTGAATTATGTCTTACTATAAATCTCAAACATAAATCTAGTAATACTCTTCAAAATTCCTATTCACACATCACAGCTGCTATATATATATATAAATTAAATATTCATAATATAAGTTTTAGAAATCACAAAATCACACCTAATTAAAATGTTCAAGCTTTATTGCAGCTAATGTTGTTGGTAGCCTAAAACATAATCTTGAAAATTATAAAACAGATTTAGACCCTTAACTATGAATGTATATTAATATTGAAGAAGTCTCTTTCAACACATGCTGCAGTATTGTTATAGACAAATATAAGCTGTATGTAAATATATTTACGTCAATAAAATATCTGAAGTAGATCTAAATTTAGTTGTCTATAGAATTTTTTATGAGAACAGCTGTCCATTTTCCTAAAACAAACATTCGTTCCGATATTTAATCATCGAGTCTACGTTCATTATGAAAGAATTATATATAACGGTAAAGTTGATTCCAACATTTCTCTGCCAAACTATTCGACTAGCTATATATTTAGCACAGAGTCAATTTAAATATTTAATAACATTCTATCTATTCATCCCCCAATAATTTCATCTACTTCAATTCTCGTTGTCTGGAATCTCGAAAAAATAAAATACATGGTATATTATTTCCCGAAAGGAATGTATCCTATATTGTTACGTTTGAAGTGTCTTTTATAATTTACGTTGTTTAATATGGAACTAAATTAACATAACATCGTTGTAGTTGAGGGAAAAATAGTTATGTTAGCTTCCCTTCATAGCGAATGAATTTAAAATGAGGTGACGCTTTTTCGAGCCTATTGATGGCTATAGTGGAAGCTAATGTATAATTCATTAAGCATACATACAAATCATAACACACTGTTATATGCATTTAGTTTCAACATATTAGTATATCTTACAGATTTACAAATTAATAATATCCTTATATTAGCGATAAGTGGTGGTGCTTAGCAGCGAGTCAAATACTTTACAACAAACAGAAGTACAGGTCATAGAATATTGACGTAAGTAAACCTTTATATTTATATATTTTACAAAACTTTATCGTTTACAGTGTTTCGTCCCAATCTTCTATTATTTTATTGCGACAACAATCTATTGGACAGGTATTACTAGCAAGTGCATTCTAATCGATAGTTAACATTTCCTAATAGATTGTTTTTTTGGAACTGGAGAGATAAGATATAGTTGTGTAGAAATGTTTTTAATGTTATATTAATTTCTCGGATCAAAGTATATTTCATGATAATTTCTCCACAAATCTCTCTGAGAATTTCAGTATATCAAAATCTAAATATTGTCCTTCTTCATATATATTGCAATGCTTTCATTAATACAGTGCATTTACATTAAATATAGGAAAATTGTTCGTTATTTGGACGCAGCAATATGGCTATACGAACCTGCTGATATAATATAGCCTGATAAGTATGCAACAACGTTGGAATGTTTGGGGGGACTGTCATTTACTATCATCTATTTGTAAACACTAATCTAAACATTCCAGGTAAATTGATAATAAATGTGCACGGATTCTATCAATGGTTCCGTGTATTTCAATGGGGAAATAAAATAGAGCCTTTTGAGGATGTTCCGTGGGAGCTTGAATTGTTTCACTCAAAGGCCAAAACGCAATACAAATCAATTAGAGACTGAATAATCGTATCTTCTGAATTGTACTCAGCAGATAGATTGCTCGATGTAGTAGATTGCTCTATGTAGTAGATTGCTCTATGTAGTAGATTGTTCCATTAAAATAAGGCTGGCGTCAATTTCAATGATATGTCTCCTTAGACTAGCAATTTACGTAAATATTTCTATAACATAGTCATGAATTTAACGAAAGGTCTGTATAACAGAGAGTAATTTCACGAAATAACTAAATGATACTGAATGTATTTTAAATACAAGGTTACGTAAGAAACACATTATTGGTTTTCACATCATATACTACTGGCTATGTGTTTTGGAAATACGGATCATCGGGGATTCTTAAGAGATCGTAACACAACATGAATTCTAAGAGTTTTGTATTGAAGGAAATGAAACCCATATTATTTTATCCAAATACTGCACACTGAAATCTATGATGCTAAACTAATGATTTTTCTAATGCGTTGCGAACATTATGTTTGACACATTTCGTAATGGACGGTGGCTCTGTGCAATTGTATCATAGGGACTTACTCTAAGTGAGACAACTATCTGATTATGATGTTACAGTGGTTTAGACATACTATTAATAATATATGAAAAAGGCTTTCTCAGGAAAACCCACCATTTGACGTAAAACGTAATAATGCTCACGCACACGAACAAACACTTAAACACACACAGTCACACACACACAGTCACACACACACACACACGCACACACACATATAGATAGATAGATAGATAGATAGATAGATAGATAGATAGATAGATAGATAGATAGATAGATAGATAGATAGATATATTTCTTTATTAGCCACAGGGGCACAAAAGAAGGGGACAAATACAAAGGGGGAAGTTTACATACAATAAAAACGTGTAAAATGTTATCACAGATGGAATTTAAAAGTTAGTCGATTTTCCCCAATAGAGGGAGACAGTTTATATGGGTAACACAGACCCCCGAAAAAAATGTGCAACCCTCATCTCCAGGAGTACGAAGAGCTTGTACTCCTTTCCTCTCCTCCTCCTTTTCCTCAACCTACAGGCTGATATAGAGAGAAGGCCCATTCACTCGGGCCATTCTCGCCACTTTCACCCACCTTTCATAAAACTTGCTGGGGTACAGCACCTCTCTCTCCATCCTGATTCTTCTTCCAAAGTGGTATTTGAAAAAAAGAATCAGTTGTTGGCCGGAGAGAAAGGTGTCTGACCTCAGCCCTTTCAACCTTGTCCACCATACAACCTCTTTCGCCATAGCTATCACACAAAGGAAAACCGCCTCTCCTTCGTTTTTGAAGGAGGGTGGCGGTTTGATCATGACAATGGACTCGGTGGTCAACTGGATTGGTCCCACCCGCGACAATAGTCGTTCCACATAGCCCCACAGGTCAGTGACGCCCGGGCAGTGTATGAATGCGTGCGCGACGGTTTCTTCGTCTCGCACGCACCTCGGACAGATCTTTTTTGCAGGGTCCCTGCCCGGGCGCCCATGTCTGTAGAGCTTGTCTCGAGCTGGTAGAGCTCCTCGGTAGCACTGCCAGGCCAGGGACTTTTGGAAGTTGTCCATCGGTCCCGGGCGGAAGGTCCTACCGAACAGACTGGCCAGTTCATCTTCCTCCACGCCTAGAGTTTCACCGAGCGCGTCGTCGCACTTGCTGCGGACCAACCCTCTATAGAATGACGAAGTGGAGTCTCCACTGATCGCCGGGTCCGCCTGCCAGAGGGCTGTGAGCGCCTGAGCACATTCGATGTGCCAGTCGCCCATTTTCCTCGGTCTCTGCTTGACCCAGGACTGCAGCTCGGTCAGCGAGACGAGTCGTGGGAAGGCTCGCCTCACGAACGGGGCCCACACCGGTTGTCCGGTGAGGAATACGTAGAGATGCCGCAGCCTGAGCGCGTGTTTGCGCATCGTCAACCACGGCATCCCCAGCCCTCCGTTAGAAGGGTGTTGGCAGCAGATGGATCTTCTTACCAAAGGAGCCCGCCTCTTCCAAAGGAATCGGAAGAGGGCGCGCTCCATTTTGGCGAGCGTTTTGGCTGG
Organism: Eledone cirrhosa; assembly: GCA_964016885.1. Classification (NCBI taxonomy): domain Eukaryota; kingdom Metazoa; phylum Mollusca; class Cephalopoda; order Octopoda; family Eledonidae; genus Eledone; species Eledone cirrhosa. The sequence continues at coordinate 43,369,185 of OZ024743.1, forward strand.
ACAAGGCACGACGGTCAAGCGGTAGTAGATGGCGGACGCTATAAAAGTGTTCGCCACCTCCGCTCGACCTTTCAAGGATAGTTTGCACTCGGCCCACTTCTGGGTGAGTGCAAACACCTTGGCCGTCACTTCGTTCCAGTTCTTCTCCACCTGGAGGTCCGGACCAAACCAGACCCCGAGCAGCTTTACCGGTCCTTCCGTCCAGCGTCCGACGACGCCATCGGAAGGCATCGGTCTGCCTCTCCACGATCCGAGTTGCAAACCGATGGACTTGTCCCGGTTCAGCTTCGCTCCTGTGAGACTTTCGTATTCCTTTAGTAAGGTGCCGACTTCCTCGATTTGCGAGGCGCTCGACACCATTACTGTCACGTCGTCGGCGTAGGCCGACGCCGCTTTCCGCAGTCCCGGTTCCAGAGGGATGCCCTGCAATAGCTCCAGCTTCCGCAGTAGTGGCTCGAGAGTCAGTACGTACAGAAGGGAGGAGAGAGGGCATCCCTGTCGAATGGATCGCGTAATATGGAACGGCTCCGAGAGGTAACCGTTCACCTTGACCCTTGAGCAGATGTTGCTGTTGTGCATTGCAGCAATCCAGCCCCTGAACACGGGTCCGAAGCCTGCCGCCTCGAGCACCGCATCCAGGTAACGATGGTCAACCCTATCGAAAGCCTTAGACTGATCCAAGTTGATCAGGGCCCCACCGAAGCCGGGTTTACACCCTACCCTCTCTATGATGTATCGCATGAGGTGGAGGTTGTCGTGTATGGACCTGGTCGGGATCGCGCATGTCTGCGCTTCTCCCACCAGGTTCTCGACGACAAGCGCCAGCCTCTTTGCCAACACCTTGGCCAAAATCTGTAACTCTGTGTTTAGCAGAGTTATGGGCCGGAAGTTGCCTATGTCATCCCCCTTATTCTCGTCCTTCCTGATTAGTGTGACCACGCCCCCGGTTACAGAATTGGGAATTCTCCCGTTCTGTTGCCAGTTGCAGTAGACCGCTTCCAGGAGACCGGAGAATAAGTCCGGCATTGCTACGTAAAATTCGTAGGGTAGACCGTCGAGACCTGGAGATTTGCGTTTGCCGCATTGGCTCAGCGCGTCCCCTATCTCAGTGGCTGAAATCGGCTTTTCGCAGAACTTCGCCTCGCTGTCCGAGAGTCGCGGTAGGCCGTCGAGGTATGGACCGAATAGATAGATAGATAGATAGATAGATAGACAGATAGATACATTAATGAGACATTAGACCAATGATGGAAAACTGAAATATAAATTTATTCAATATATTTCTGTTATATATATATATTTCTACAGCAAAGCAAAGGAATAAAACACAAGAATGTGTTTGCTGTCCTCAATTTTATATTGAGATATTTAGAAATATATTCAAATATACGTTCAGTCATATAGGTGCTGGGAAACTATCAGACACATAAACACACACACACACACACACACACACACACACACATATATATATATATATATATATATATATATATATATATATATATATATATATATATATATATATATATATATATATATATATATATATATATATATATGTATATATATATATATATATATATATATATATATATATATACATATATATATATACATATATATATATATATTTATTAAAATAACAGATTAAAGTTTAAGCAAAGAATCGCTGCTTTCACCCTTAACGGGATCTTCTGAAACTAACAAAGTCAATCTGTAAACGCAGAACTGGATATTTCAAAAAACGTTGCAACCGGAGGAAGACAGGAAGACGATACTTTGGTTCGTGGTAACGTTCGCTGGCAAAGAACGGGAAAAAACGAATAATACGTCATTAATAGGAGCGGTGAAAACAATTACGCGCAAAGATAGAACCACGTTTATGGTATAAAAGAGGTCGTAGACTAATGTTCTCTTAGGTGGTGCATAGAGACGTTCTCTGGCAATGAATGATAAAAAAGAAAATAATAAGTCATATGTGGAGCGTGGAGAACAATAGCACGCAAAGACAAAACCACGTAAATGGTATAGCAGAAGTCGTAGACTAAAATTCTAACTAGGAGACCAAATGAATCTCCGCTACAGAGTTAAGAACAAAGTAAATAAATACAATACAGAAGTAATAGAAACAAATAAATACATACACGCAAACAGATACGTACATACACAAGCATACGCAAAACCTTACCATAGGTATACAAAACCACGCACATATAAATATGTGTGTGTGTATGCTTGTGTACAAATAAATAAATAATTATATAAACGTATATAAGTAAATAAATACGTATATAACAAGCGCACACGCATACCTACATATAAATACACGAATGTTCGGAGACGTAAGTCAACTAAAACAAGAGGTACACATATACACACAGCCACCATACGTACGAACCTGCATAGTCACGCAGACGCAAAACACCCGTATACACATAGCCAAACCCTAAATACCAGGATATGTAAAAATTATACGCCATGACAGTCAAATATACGTACGAGAAGGTACCTTCACAAAACATACGGGTAATATATACTTACCTATGCAAATAAGTAAAGGAATAAACAAAACATATACTTAGCTCCCACATCAAGACGTAAAATATCCACGTATCGATCGTGTTATCCGTTAGGGTATAACGTGGGGCTGTAATACAGGAAAGTTTTGTGCAATTTATGTTTACAAGCCGAAATTGCCTCAGATTTTTTGTTTAAGATGTGGTCTTTGGCGTAGAGTATTTCCAGGGCCTCAGCGGCGCAGAGGTCACATGGTCTTTTATTTCCGCTATACGATCTAGCCCTAGCTATGATCTCCCAGTGTAACTTATATTGGGTGTGGTTGTCTTTTAGACTCCAGATATAAGCTGAAAGTGACGTCACATTCCTTCTTAGAGGGTAACGAAAAGAATGGGTATGCATGTAAAGACGCTGCTTGAAACTATTGGCGGTTAACCCTATGTAGTCCCTACGGGACGTGGGTGTTACAACCTTACAATTGTAGACAATGTTACTAGAGAGGCATTTCCCGGATAGGCAATCAGCCTGATTCCTACAATTACAGTTAGTACTAACTACAGGGTTGCACGTGTTCCTACGGCTAGGTAGTTTAGCTAAATTTGAAGCTGTGATGTTATGTGCAAGGTTAGGAGTCGTAGAGTAAGGAATTGTAATAGTATTTCTATTAAAAATGTTACTATATTTATGTGTAGGGGGAAAATGCTTCGAAATAAGGGAAAGAAAGATCTTAGCTAATGGTGTGGCCACCTCCATATTATATGGTGGGTTAAACCAACAAATGCGACGGGATCTATTTCTTATAGGTCTATTTTCGTACTCTGTATATGCTACCTTATCGACAAATCCACTTCGAGCAACAGCTTCATTGTAATAAGTGGAATGGTTGTTGAAAATGCGCTCGTTGGTGGAAAGACGGGAAAGCCTCAACGAAACGTTTCTTACCAGGTTCCTGGTTATGCTGGCAGGATGGTTGGAATGCTTACTTATGTAATTAAGCGTATCATTCGGCTTTCTATACGGGTAATACAACCCATTCAATAAATTGAGGGTAACGTCGAGGTAATTAACGACCGAGAGATTGGCCTCAACCTGTATAGAGAGGTTGAAGCCTTTAAAGAAGGCTGTGAGTTCTTTTCTGAACCTGTCGCAAGCACGAGGTCCGCACTTAGTCATGGTCAAATGACCATCGTCACGGTACAAACCACTGCCCGCGTTGGGGAATTCGTCCTTGATAGAGAAAAGAAGGAAAAGCCCAATAAGATCAGTAACCTCCGCAGAGTCACTGGCGCCCATACTCTCGTCGAATGGGGTACTATTGGATTTTTTAATCCAAATAGAGTCGTCGAAATTAATCACCGACTTTCGGGCATTAAGGATGACATCAACTTCAAAATCCTTAACCACTGTGAGTGTTTTAGCGAAATTGATAGCTCTAAGGAGAAGTGGTAAAGTGATGGAGGAGTAGTAATTGTTGATGTCGAATTGGATAAAACGGCAATGTTCCTTGTTACATATGCCGTTGAACCAATCAATCACCGCGAAAGAATTGTTCCACAGTGCGAGAGGGGCCAAACTTCTAATTTCAGGTATAATTCTATCAAGAATCGTTTTACTAAGTCTACCTAAATCGGACTTCGTAGGGTTAATAAGCTGAATAGAGGGGTTGTTCGGAAAATTGGATTTGTGATCCTTCAGGGTAAAGTGGGGAGAGATAGGGTCCAGAGGTTCGGTCCGGTCCAGGATGTTGAGATCAGATGTGATTTTAAACCCAGCATCGTTGATTTCATTGATGACGCACCGATTAGTTTTACGGTAATCCTTAGTTACAGCATTATGTAGTAGTTGATGGTAAGTACTGCGCTCCACTTGATATAGGTTGCCAGTTTTGTCGGAATGGACGTGCACGGCGTTAGAATCCTTAATAGAACGAATTCTATTCTTCAAGTCTTGCTGGAAGGAATTGCTCCTATTCCGAAATTTGATATTCCGAATGAGTTCCAAGACATAATTTTCGAAGGGTAGCAATGCTGGGTTCCACGGAGGGTTATTATAGGTTTTAAATCCAAATTTATCCTGTTTGTTGTCTGCTTTTCGCAAAACCTTACCATAGGTATACAAAACCACGCACATATAAATATGTGTGTGTGTATGCTTGTGTACAAATAAATAAATAATTATATAAACGTATATAAGTAAATAAATACGTATATAACAAGCGCACACGCATACCTACATATAAATACACGAATGTTCGGAGACGTAAGTCAACTAAAACAAGAGGTACACATATACACACAGCCACCATACGTACGAACCTGCATAGTCACGCAGACGCAAAACACCCGTATACACATAGCCAAACCCTAAATACCAGGATATGTAAAAATTATACGCCATGACAGTCAAATATACGTACGAGAAGGTACCTTCACAAAACATACGGGTAATATATACTTACCTATGCAAATAAGTAAAGGAATAAACAAAACATATACTTAGCTCCCACATCAAGACGTAAAATATCCACGTATCGATCGTGTTATCCGTTAGGGTATAACGTGGGGCTGTAATACAGGAAAGTTTTGTGCAATTTATGTTTACAAGCCGAAATTGCCTCAGATTTTTTGTTTAAGATGTGGTCTTTGGCGTAGAGTATTTCCAGGGCCTCAGCGGCGCAGAGGTCACATGGTCTTTTATTTCCGCTATACGATCTAGCCCTAGCTATGATCTCCCAGTGTAACTTATATTGGGTGTGGTTGTCTTTTAGACTCCAGATATAAGCTGAAAGTGACGTCACATTCCTTCTTAGAGGGTAACGAAAAGAATGGGTATGCATGTAAAGACGCTGCTTGAAACTATTGGCGGTTAACCCTATGTAGTCCCTACGGGACGTGGGTGTTACAACCTTACAATTGTAGACAATGTTACTAGAGAGGCATTTCCCGGATAGGCAATCAGCCTGATTCCTACAATTACAGTTAGTACTAACTACAGGGTTGCACGTGTTCCTACGGCTAGGTAGTTTAGCTAAATTTGAAGCTGTGATGTTATGTGCAAGGTTAGGAGTCGTAGAGTAAGGAATTGTAATAGTATTTCTATTAAAAATGTTACTATATTTATGTGTAGGGGGAAAATGCTTCGAAATAAGGGAAAGAAAGATCTTAGCTAATGGTGTGGCCACCTCCATATTATATGGTGGGTTAAACCAACAAATGCGACGGGATCTATTTCTTATAGGTCTATTTTCGTACTCTGTATATGCTACCTTATCGACAAATCCACTTCGAGCAACAGCTTCATTGTAATAAGTGGAATGGTTGTTGAAAATGCGCTCGTTGGTGGAAAGACGGGAAAGCCTCAACGAAACGTTTCTTACCAGGTTCCTGGTTATGCTGGCAGGATGGTTGGAATGCTTACTTATGTAATTAAGCGTATCATTCGGCTTTCTATACGGGTAATACAACCCATTCAATAAATTGAGGGTAACGTCGAGGTAATTAACGACCGAGAGATTGGCCTCAACCTGTATAGAGAGGTTGAAGCCTTTAAAGAAGGCTGTGAGTTCTTTTCTGAACCTGTCGCAAGCACGAGGTCCGCACTTAGTCATGGTCAAATGACCATCGTCACGGTACAAACCACTGCCCGCGTTGGGGAATTCGTCCTTGATAGAGAAAAGAAGGAAAAGCCCAATAAGATCAGTAACCTCCGCAGAGTCACTGGCGCCCATACTCTCGTCGAATGGGGTACTATTGGATTTTTTAATCCAAATAGAGTCGTCGAAATTAATCACCGACTTTCGGGCATTAAGGATGACATCAACTTCAAAATCCTTAACCACTGTGAGTGTTTTAGCGAAATTGATAGCTCTAAGGAGAAGTGGTAAAGTGATGGAGGAGTAGTAATTGTTGATGTCGAATTGGATAAAACGGCAATGTTCCTTGTTACATATGCCGTTGAACCAATCAATCACCGCGAAAGAATTGTTCCACAGTGCGAGAGGGGCCAAACTTCTAATTTCAGGTATAATTCTATCAAGAATCGTTTTACTAAGTCTACCTAAATCGGACTTCGTAGGGTTAATAAGCTGAATAGAGGGGTTGTTCGGAAAATTGGATTTGTGATCCTTCAGGGTAAAGTGGGGAGAGATAGGGTCCAGAGGTTCGGTCCGGTCCAGGATGTTGAGATCAGATGTGATTTTAAACCCAGCATCGTTGATTTCATTGATGACGCACCGATTAGTTTTACGGTAATCCTTAGTTACAGCATTATGTAGTAGTTGATGGTAAGTACTGCGCTCCACTTGATATAGGTTGCCAGTTTTGTCGGAATGGACGTGCACGGCGTTAGAATCCTTAATAGAACGAATTCTATTCTTCAAGTCTTGCTGGAAGGAATTGCTCCTATTCCGAAATTTGATATTCCGAATGAGTTCCAAGACATAATTTTCGAAGGGTAGCAATGCTGGGTTCCACGGAGGGTTATTATAGGTTTTAAATCCAAATTTATCCTGTTTGTTGTCTGCTTTTCGCGGATTATCGAAATAAAAGGCACGCCAACGCAACCTTCGAGCCCTCTTTGGATTTTAGTCTTGAATTTTATTATTATTACATATATATATATATATATATATATATATATATATATATATATATATATATATATATATATATATATATATATATATATATATATACATACATATATATATGTATATATATGTATATATATATATATATATATATATATATATATATATATATATGTATATATATGTATATATATATATACATATATATACATATATATATATATATGTATATATATATTAGAAAGTGAGGTTTTTTTACAAAATGAAAAATAACCGAGGTGTCCTACACGAGTGAAAGTATAAAGAAAAAGAGATGAAATCGAAAATGCAACTGGAGTCTTATTTTTTTTTTAAATATATATATTTATTTGGTTCCTTTACCGGTTTCGCAGTTCTTCTGCTTTTCAAAAGGTGAGTTGAGATGGAGGGTCTGTGGTTTTTCTCACATGAGAAAAACCACAGACCCTCCATCTCAACTCACCTTTTGAAAAGTAGAAGAACTGCGAAACCGGTAAAGGAACCAAATAAATATATATATTTAAAAAAAAATTAAGACTCCATTTGCATTTTCGATTTTAACTCTTTTTCTTTATATATATATATATATACATATATATATATATATATATATATATATATATATATATATATATATATATATATATATATATATATATATATATATATATATATATATATATTTGTGTATGTATATATATATATATATATATATATATATATATATATATATATATATATATATATATATATAGAGAGAGAGAGAGAGAGAGAGAGAGAGAAAGAGAGAGAGATGTATATATATATAAGTATATATAGGAGAAAGTATGACCCCGACGGCAGAGCTCTGGACTAAAGTAAGAGTTTTTTGTCTGGTAAATAAATAGCTGAACTTTTCAAGGGGTACTTCCTTATATGGGAAGATTGTAGTTGTCAAGAGGATTGGTCAAAATTTGTAGCAGACACAGAAAAGTCTATCATGGCAGTGGGTGCGGGTGGGGATGGCTGAACTTGCCTCTAGAACGATACGGATGTGCGTAGAGCCGGTGAAGCGTTTAAATTGAAATCTACACGGCAAATTCTAAAAAAGTAGGCTAGTGGAGGTTGGCGAAAAAAGGTTTCTTTAGAAAGTGGAGGAGGGACGTTATAGAAATTCTAAATCAAATGTGATTAGTGGACAATGAAAAATATAATAAAAGAGAATATAATAAAAAAAATGAGAGAAAGATGCATCAGAATGTAAGATTGGGAAGTGAGACGTGAAATAAAACAAAAACTAAGGAGTCTAACACAGCTGCTATATTTAGTGGGTGCTGCTTAATCGGCCAAAGCTAGAGAATGACTTGCTAGATGAGAATTATTGAAAATTTAGAATTAAAAATTGATACCAGAATTCTGGGGTCTACCACAGCTGCTATGAATAGTTAGTATAGCGTAATCGGCGAATGCTATCTGTAAGTTACAGGGGTGGCGGTAATGAGGCTAACAGGCCCGATGGGCTGCCTCGGGGTAGGCGAAAGGGGGAAAAAAACAAAGAAACGAACGAGGAAGAAATTTGATGGTAGAAAGAAGTGATAGGAGGAGACAAAGGGAACGAGAAAACTTAAAGGAAAAAGAAAGAGGTACATATACCTACATAAGTAGGGATTTTCCCAATCTTATTCGGCAAGTGGGGTGTTTCAGCCCTAGTCTACCCACTGGGATTGTTAGGGGTTTGGCGGCGAGGTAAGTCTTCCCCAATCTGTGTTTGCATGCGGTTACCAGTCCAGAAACGGCTTGAGCTCTGCCGTCGGGTTCATACTTTCTCCTATTACCCATTCTTCTACCCTAAGTATTGAGTACTCTGGTGCGTTATGGTCCATCTGGTCCCTTACCACAAATCATTAGTTATGTATATATATATATATATATGCAAAAGTTTTATTTAAAATTGTTGGGTTACAACGAGTAAATATTTTATAACTGATATAAAGCACTCAACAAGTTTTGGAGTAGATATACGATATTAAACAAATGGAAACTATATTTATAAAACCATATTTATTTCATTATACATATTTCAGGGATACCATATTAAAAATATGGCATGCCTTCTTCAGATAAAATACAATATATAAGCAGTTTTATAAATAAATTTGACGTACCATAAACTATTGATCAACTTCCATTTAAAAAACCAAACCAACTTTTTTAAATGGAAGTTGATCAATATTTTATGGTACGTCAAATTTATTTATAAAACTGCTTATATATTGTATTTTATCTGAAGAAGGCATGCCATATTTTTAATATGTTATCCCTGAAATATATATAATGAAATAAATATGGTTTTATAAATATAGTTTCCATTTGTTTAATATCGTATATATATATATATATATATATATATATATATATATAGTGACGAAACATAAGTCAATTGCATGAACTCATAATCCTTTATTTACTGCTACATTTATTTCGATGATAGCCATTGAATGGCTATGATCTCATCAGGCAGTTAGTCAGTTCTTAGATATGCCCGTTCTGTGTGTATGGTGTTGGTGGTAGCAGAGCCTTGGGACATATCATATATATATATATATATATATATATATATATATATATATATATATATATATAATAAAAAATTGAACAGGGACAGAACAGAGAGGCAGTACGACAAATGTTTATTAGATTCACGCTCAGGAGAGTGGGGGGTAGGTGGAGGACGACGTTTCGGGCATAAGCCCTTCTTCAGGTAAGAGTTCAAAAGGTGTGTAGGGGAGTGGTGGAGAGACATATAGCGAAAGGAAACGGTGCGAATGAAAAATTAACAAATAAAGACAAAAATATAATAAATAATAAATAAAAATAAAGCAGGATCAAAATACAAGGAATGAGAACATTTAAAAATAAAGGCATGATCAAAATAAACTGAAATTAAAAGGGGGGTAAACAGGTGGTGGAAGGGTGTGGGGTGAGTAGAGGTGGAGGCGGGTGGAGTGGGGAGAGGGAGACGGGGTGTCCGAGCGAGGAGGGCTGAAGGTGGTGTGTGTGGTTAGGTGTGCGTGTGTGTATGTGAAAGTGAGGGTTGGGGGAAGAACGGGGTTGCATGTTCAGGAAGGTGTGTGTGGGGGGTGTGTTTGTGTGTCGGAGGGTATGTGCGTGTGTGGATAGGGGGTGGGGGGAGAGGGATCAGGGGGCTGAGGGTGTAAATATGTGGTGGGAAGCACGTGTGTGTGGTTTAAGCGTGTTGTGGGTGTGGGTGGCGTGTGGATAAAAAAATTTGTTTTGGGATGTGTGTGTGGGTGAGTTATATAGGTGATGGTGTTAGAGGATGGTTGAAAAGTGGTAAGTTACACGGATGTATGGAGATTTTGGTTGGAAGTCAAAACGCGTGTGGGTAATCCAAGAAGCGGTGGTCGGAAGAGGAGAGATGTGGGGTGCGCGCGCAACAGGAAGTGGTCAGCAGTGGGAGTGCTGTGGTCAGTGGGTGCTGAGACAGTGGTCGGAAGGGCATAGCAGCAGTCAGCGGAATGGTAGGGAGGCGAGGATGGGTAGGTGTGAGAGTTGGAGTGAGGAGGGTGTGTGTGTGTGTGTGTGTGTGTGGGATGAGTGAGTGTGGAGTGGGGAGAGAAGGGTGTGTGTGGTTCTATGGAGGGAGTGTGGTGTACTGGTGTGTGTATATGCATATATATGCACATATATTTATATGCATATATATATATATATATATGAATAAATACAATATTGGAGAAAGCTTTTTAGCGATACTCCGGCCAAATTCCAACTCACTCAACAAACATTAGGAAATACGTGATTATATTCCAAATTATGCGCTCGGGGTGGTAACTGAAAGTATTGCGTGGAAAATTGGCTGTATTATTTCATATGAGACATATCTAATATATATATATATATATATATATATGTGTGTATCTATATATATACGTATGTATATATATATATATATATATATATATATATATATATATATATATATATATATATATATATATATATATATATATATATTTATTAAAATAAAAGATTAAAGTTTAAGCGAAGAATCGCTGCTTCCACCCTTAACGGGATCTTCTGAAACATGATTTTGGTATTCTGCGATAAATATTCTGCGATAAATATTTGCTCTACGGTTCTTATATATTTGATATCTATTTATGCTTAATGAGCCCTCTTTGGATTTTAGTCTTCAAATTTATTATTATATATATATATATATACATATATACATATATATACATATATATATATATATATATATATATATATGTATATATATATATATATATATATATATATATATATATATATATATATATATATATATATATATATATATATATATATATATATATATATATCACTAATTCTTTTTTATTCCTAATTAAACCATTTTTCAACTGTGAACAATTTGTCAGCATTTTCTACTCCGTTTACCAATATATATATATATATATATATATATGTATATATATAACGAAGGAAATGTGGTAAGGAACCAGGTGGACCATAACGCACCAAAGTACTCAATACTTGAGGTAGTAGAGTGGTAATAGGAACCAGTAAGACCCCGACAGCTGAGCTCAAGCCGTTTCGACGGCTAATTCTGGAATAAATAGCAGTGGAGAACCGACCAGGAGGTGTAACTGCCCGGATAGATCTATTTGCCCACTCGACAATAGATGCAGAGACCGTAATGTGATCTACCAGTGCAACGTGAGGACGGATACCTCCAACAAAGCTTATATAGGACTTACCGCATGTGACTTCAAGACCCGGCTATACCAACATAGACATACCTTCCGAAACCCGGCCCGGCGTCACGCCACTACCCGTTCGGGCCACTTATGGGACCTCAAGGACAACAACATCACCTATGATCTCACTTGGAGATTACTGTCCAGAGCCAATTCTTACACGGGAGGACGCCGTCCGTGCAATTTATGCTCGGAGGAAACTTTACAAATGCTGTTTTCGACGGACCAACTCCTAAACAAGAAAGATGAACTGGTTACTGCATGTAAACATAGATTGCGTAGGACTTACCTCGCCCTCAAACCCCATAATGACCCGGGGGGGGGGGGGGGGTAGACTAGGGCTATAACACCCCACTTGCCGATTTTGCAATGGGTAACCCCTGCTTGCCAAGGAAGACGTAAGATCTTCTTTGTATTCTTTTATCACTACCTTTATTTCCTTCCCCCCTCTCTCCTTAGTCCTTCTACCCCAGCTCTTCTCCTTTGTCGGCGTCTTTTCTCGCCCACCCGAGGCTGCCCTTTGGCCCCATGTAGCCTTAGTACCCCCACCACCCCCTCCCCTAGTCTATGATAGATTTGGCGGACTCCGCCCTTTATAGCAGTTGGCTTAGACCCCGGATACTTGCCCCCTTTTTCCGACCGCTCCCACTATTCTCTGTGCCCTCTATATTACTTAGTGGCACTTATGCCTTATTTTTTCGTTTCAGTATTTCTTGCTTCGCTTTTCTTCTGGGCGGGGTGGATTCTGAATTTATTTCTCCGTATTCTACCTTTATTTCGTACGAACTTTCATGTAGCTTGTTTTAGATCTTTTAGAGTTAGCATTAGTATATATTTTTCTCGGGACTCAGAATTATTATCTCGTACAAGTTCACTTTGCTGCACTGGGTCGTTGCTGGCCCGGGATGGAAACCTTTATTGTTTATTTCGTGGTAGTCTCTTTAGTATTTTGGCCCCTTTTGTTGACCCGTCACCGTATCATTTACGTACTTATACCTCTTAAAAGGGTTCTTGCCTAATTCGTCCCACCTAGTTCTTTTACTTATTTCGATATTTCTTTATTTATTTTTTTCTTTACTTCTTTCTTTCTTTCTTTATTTTATTCTAGCCTAACAATAGCCTGAGACCTAGGTCGTAGAATTTAATTTACTTTACTTTTTTCTTTACACTTATTTGCTTTTCTTCACTCTCAGTATTTTTTCTTTCCTATATATTTCTACCCCCCATTGTTCTACCTACCGTTCCGACTTCCTCCCCCTCCCCATCCCCTGTATCTTCTTTGACCTCATGCCCAGCTGTAGCTGGCACTACCAACGCTTGATTGGGTCTACTCCACCCCCTCCCCTCTTTCTCCTACTGGCAGGTTTAGCCACCATCTCCCCTAGTAATTTGCAACCACAGAATTACTACTGATTTTTGACAATCACTTTGACCATATATGGAATTACCCCTTGAGAAGATCGGCTATTTAAATACCAGGATAAATTTTCATTTAGTCCAGAATTCGCCGTCGAAACGGCTTGAGCTCAGCTGTCGGGGTCTTACTGGTTCCTATTAAGTATATATATATATATATATATATATATATATATATATATATATATATATATATATATATATATATATATATGTATATATGTGTATATATATATATGTTAAGCTACATTTCGACTTTGTTTCGAATATCTAAATAGATAGGAAAGTCAATTTTGAAAAGTGAAACAAAAGTTTCATTGTCTTTTTAATTGTTTTAAAGAAATAATTTTATGTAAAGACCAAACATTTATTTGTATAGTTTCGAATTATTACTATGTCAAGCTTGCGACCGTGGCAAATAAATAAGTATAGCGGCTGCGTCAAGTCGGAAAGTAGTGGTGGTGTCGGGGACTGAAAGCAGCACACAACAGCGACCACAGCGCAACAAAAGCAAGATGGCTTTGGACTTGTTTCACATAATCTTTCTTTTCCATTATTTTCAACACTATTAAACCCATGTAGCGGAAGTAGAGAGCCACAGTCAAGCTTTTATTCAAACGGACAAACATCTTACATGTATAGTTGGAGACTTACACGGGATACCATTAGAAATAAAACCAGGTGAAAGTTATTCAGAATTAACCTTTCATGAAGAAAATATTTTACCAAATGGGGTTCGACTTCATCCAGCAATGGCAGATTTTGGTGAACACCTTATGGGTATGACTCTTCTACAACAGGTCTCTCTGTACATAATGCTGATACAAAAACAGTTTACACCTGTTGTACATATCGGGCAGTACAGCACATTTTCACTGTTTACTTTTTCAAGATAAAATGGTTCCTCCTGGAGGGAACACAACATTCGATGTTGTATTTCTAGCACGTCAGGTTGGCCCAGTTGAAAATACATTATATATTCACACAACCAAGGGTCCTTTAAATATCAGGTGTTTGGAGTTTGAATTCCAAATCCTTATAGACTTCGACCTTACTTGGGTGCCAAATTCCCCTTGAACAGTAGCTTTTCTTCTTTAATTGACATGCATAATCCACACAGTATAACTCTTCAGCTTGTGGAAATGTTTTCAAGTGCAGGGGATCTGCACTTAGAACTCCCAACAGGAGACAGAAAGCCTATAACAACATTGTGGGAAATTCCACCGTATGAAACAAAACCTGTATGCGGGAAGAGTAGAAACCAACCATACAGCCTTTATACGTATCAAAACAAATCATGAGCATATTCAAGGTGTATTAATACTTCCTGCCGAAGTGAAGGTTACCTCAGTTCCTGGTATATATCCTCCAGTAGAGATGATCGATTTTGGTATTCTGCGAAATTTAGATGAACCTCAAACTGTACAGTTGTATCTGGTATACACGGGCTCGAGACCTGTTCATGTTACAGGCGTTTCTTTATCACCTCCAAATGATGCTATCTCTGTAGAATTCCGACCTATGAAACTACAGCCAGATGTATTACGTCCTGTAGCAGTAGCCCAGATTACATTTAGAGCCACTAAAGCTTTAAATCCTAGACAGTAGTTTGGGAAAATTGTTGTAAAACCCAAACACAATTTGAATAAATATTCTATCCCATACATGTAAATGTACTTCATGGGTCATTAGTCTACAATGCAAACAACACTCACTTTTACAGTGGCTCATTTATGAGTAAACATACCAGATCGCTGGCCTTTACTAATAATTTTAACTTGTCTATAGTCATATATAATGTTAGCCTTCCACAAGGTGTACACAAATATTTTTCAATCAGAAATTTCTCTAAGCCTGTGATAATTCGTCCCCAGGAAACTCTAGTACCATTTTTGTTGCATTTCCATCCAAACACCACATCACTTCATTTCACCTCTCAAATCATCATTCAGACAAATGCATCTAGCTTCAGTATTCCCATCATCGTATGCAGTGGTCTTCTTAAGATCATACATCATCGACCAGAACAGTCCAAATGTCAACTTGATTTTGGCACAGCAAGTGTTGGCGAACACCGCAGTATAACATTTACTATGCAGAATAATAATCCAATAAATATTGTAATATTGTAATCGCAGAGTTTAGTAGCATTATGAACCAGAGCAGTTTACATTTGGCATAGAAAAAGGCAATGGCACAACACTTGCTACATTTCACAACATTTCCGATATTGATACAGATCGATTAATATTAAAACGTTACCACATTGCTATGTTCATTGTGAATGTCACTGCTGCTTATATGAAGGCATGTTCTCTGGACAAGTCCTTATTGTTACTCAGCTTCAGACCCTATTTATACCAGTATCACTTAGAACTGCAAAAGGAAGTTTAAATGCTATTCCAGAAAAACAAATATATATATAGAGATTGATAGATATATCGATAGATACATAGATAGACATATATATATATATATATGTATATATATATATATATATACATATGTATATTTATATATATATTGTTAAAATTGGCTTGTCTAACGAACGAATGCGGACGTTTCTTGTATTCGTCTTATTCGGGAAACCTCTGGTAATGAGGTAATTATATTGTATTGTTTACTATACATTAAATATTAAGCTATGTAACTTACATAGAGCACTCTTCATTCCTCTGAATTTTTCAACGGAAACTTCAATACTTATATATATTTGTCAGCTAATGAGCGGATATTCGATGAACATGCGCCTTATTACAACCAGGCCCTTAAGCGGAGTGGTTTCCGGGAGGAAATATCCTACTGTCCAGCTCCCATTAGCGGAACCAGCAGGAGACACCGCCGCTCACGCAATGTAACATGGTTCAATCCTCCCCACAACGCAGAGGTGACTACTCCCATCGGGAAACTATTCTTTAGGCTCATTGAAAAACACTTCCCATTACAACACCGCTACCACAACATAATTAACAAAAATACCATCAAACTCTCTTACAGCACTACACCAAACTTCGCACAAAACATCGTCTCCTCTAACAACAAAAAACTCAACCCCGATGGCAGAAATAACCTAAATAGCGGTGGAGAACCGACCAGGAGGTGTAACTGCCCGGATAGATCTATTTGCCCACTCGACAATAGATGCAGAGACCGTAATGTGATCTACCAGTGCAACGTGAGGACGGATACCTCCAACAAAGCCTATATAGGACTTACCGCATGTGACTTCAAGACCCGGCTATACCAACATAGACATACCTTCCGAAACCCGGCCCGGCGTCACGCCACTACACTTTCGGGCCACATATGGGACCTCAAGGACAACAACATCACCTATGATCTCACTTGGAGATTACTGTCCAGAGCCAATTCTTACACGGGAGGACGCCGTCCGTGCAATCTATGCTCGGAGGAAACTTTACAAATGCTGTTTTCGACGGACCAACTCCTAAACAAGAAAGATGAACTGGTTACTGCATGTAAACATAGATTGCGTAGGACTTACCTCGCCCTCAAACCCCATAATGACCCGGGGGGGTAGACTAGGGCTATAACACCCCA
This sequence comes from Eledone cirrhosa, assembly GCA_964016885.1. Lineage (NCBI taxonomy): Eukaryota > Metazoa > Mollusca > Cephalopoda > Octopoda > Eledonidae > Eledone > Eledone cirrhosa. Next base: position 43,386,051 of record OZ024743.1, read on the forward strand.
GTTGCCGATTTTGCAATGGGTAACCCCTGCTTGCCAAGGAAGACGTAAGATCTTCTTTGTATTCTTTTATCACTTCCTTTATTTCCTTCCCCCCCTCTCTCCTTTGTCCTTCTACCCCAGCTCTTCTCCTTTGTCGGCGTCTTTTCTCGCCCACCCGAGGCTGCTCTTTGGCCCCATGTAGCCTTAGTACCCCCACCCCCCCCCTCCCCTAGTCTATGATAGATTTGGCGGACTCCGCCCTTTATAGCAGTTGGCTTAGACCCCGGATACTTGCCCCCTTTTTCCGACCGCTCCCACTATTCTCTGTGCCCTCTATATTTCTTAGTGGCACTTATGCCTTATTTTTTCGTTTCAGTATTTCTTGCTTCGCTTTTCTTCTGGGCGGGGTGGATTCTGAATGTATTTCTCCGTATTCTACCTTTATTTCGTACGAACTTTCATGTAGCTTGTTTTAG
>OZ024743.1:43389005-43421505 GCA_964016885.1 Eledone cirrhosa
TTTTAGTTTAGCGATTTGTTAGATATCATTCAAGGCATAAAGCGCATTATTAGAATATTATATATTTTTCTTTCAAACAGATAAATATCTTTCTGAAAATGCGATGATATAGTAATTTGTTTGTTAATCACACACACACATACACACACACACACAAACACACACAAGCGCACACGCGCACAACCCTACACACACACACACACACACACACACAGGCACACAAACACACACAAACACACACACTCTCTGAGTGGTGAGTGCTACTGGTAACATGGAACCCAGTACAACATGGCACATGTTCGGGTCATCTGCGACTACACCGCCAGCTCCACCCGACTTGCGGGGTAAGGAGCGTGAATGTGTTCTCTGCAGGATGAAAAGCAAGACCTGACAAGTGCAGCAACTCATGAGGTTCAACAGCCATCCACAAGTGTGTATATGTGTATATATTGTGTGGGTGTGTAAATGTGTATAAGTGGGTGTATGTATGTGTATGTGACGGGGGGGTATTTTTATTTATTATTTTTTTTTACTTTTTAAACTTTAAAACTTTTAATGTTTTATTTCATTCCGTTTATTTGTTGTAACTAGTTTAACTGCTTAGGTAGAGGGTCAGACACGCTTTCCAGCGTAGTTACGTCCCTTTACGATCTGAGTTCAAATCCCGCTGAGGTTAACTTTGCCTCTCATCCGTACGGGGTCGATAAAATAAAGTACCATTAATGTACTGGATAATTGCTGGCCTTGTGCCAAAAGTAGAAACAATTATTTATCTGGGAAAGGCGGATTGGCATATCGGTAGAGCGTCAGACACTATGCTTTCGGCAAAGAGTTATGGCCCTTTGCGTTCTGAGTGCAAATCCCGCCGAATTTAGCTTTGCTAAAGATACTTATTTAAATTAAAACCTTCCAATGTAATTTTTATTTATCACCTTTTTGTTACAAATACCATATAAATAAGGAAGCATAATTCTCCTCCCACCCCACTTCATTTTAAAAAAAATAAATTAATTACTGTATATACTTCAATATAAGCCGACCCCACTATTTTATGTCTGAGGAATGAGCAAAAATCCAAACCATATTTATGTTAAATTTGAAATTGGTAACAATCATCAAAATATTGACCCCGAATATATGCCAACCGCTTTCTACCATCTATTTTTTTTTTGTTACATATTCCTCAGCTTATATTCAAGTATATACAGTAATTAGAATAAAGTGTATTTTATTAGCAACTCAGTTATAAAAAGTTTATGAAATGGTATATAGCTACAAAAATTATTTCAGTGACATAAAACACAGGAGAAAATAAAGAAAAAAACATTCTTGTATTTTTAAATGTAGTGACAGAAGGAAAAGATATAGAAGTCTTATTAAAAAAGAATAGTAATAACAGCAGTTAGGTAAGTTACTATATAGAATCTCATTTTCAATCTATGGAGAGAGCCCCTTAGAAAATATCACATTTGATAGAAAAGACTTTGATCAATGTAGAAGGGTGAAAAGAACATATTTGAATAATTATACACTTATTTACACACACACGTGAACATATACATACATAAACGTATGCATAATAGCTTTAAAAACAAAAAAGGAACAAAAATGATGGTGATGACTTCTGAGAAGGCAGAAAGTGAAAACTTGAAAAGAGATATAGTAGATAGAATGTACAGTAGTAGATTATTGATATTTGGCCTGTCTTCTACAGGAGAGGAGGAAACTATGATCAACTATAATAATAGTGAATGTGTGTATATTTATTTATATATTTGTCTGTCACTTACTGAAAGAGAGATGACTGAGGAAAGAAGAGGTGGTGACAAGCTATAGATAACAGCAACCAGTGTTCTAAGATTCTCTACACTTGTGTGTGTATATGTAGTGAATTGGCTACACACATTGGCTATTATTATTGCCGAGGGCGGTGAATTGGCAGTATCAGTAGAGTGTCGGACGCCATGCTTTCCAGCATAGTTACGTCCCTTTACGATCTGAGTTCAAATCCCGCCGAGGTTGACTTTGCCTTTCATCCTTACGTGGTCGATAAAATAAAGTACCAGTAATGCACTGGGTAATTGCTGGCCTTGTGCCTAAAGTAGAGACAATTATTGCCGAGGTTAACTTTGCCTTTCATCCTTACGGGGTCGATAAAATAAAGTACCAGTAATGTACTGAGTAATTGCTGGCCTTGTGCCAAAAGTAGAAACCATTTTTGTGTTGGTCTTTGTGTGTTTACATCACCCATAAAATACTAAATTACTATAAATATAAAATACTACAATTAGCTGTCATTTTTGATGGCACAGGGCCAACTAGTACTATAAGTGCCATGTATGTCTGAGGGAAATACTACTCCACCTCCCCTCTCTCTAACTAACTAAAGCATAACGTACAAACAAATGAAAAGAATACACATCCATATCAGTGTTACAGATTGTAAAGCTAAAGGTAGCAGTTTCTTTCAACAAATGTGTATTGATGTTGACAGCTTTGCACTTAGAATTCCCACCTTTTTTATGAAAACTCGGTTATGAAAATCCTGTCTCGCTCCACCCAACTCTATTTAACTAACTAAAATATAATCCTAACTTTAGCCTGTGTCATTTAATATGTAGAAATATATATATAAACTGAGTGTAATTATTGTTTAAGGTTTATTTGGCTGTATAGATATGTTGCTATAACTCTAATGCACCTTTATGTTCTGTTTCAAGACGGTACTTCTTCTGATGACATTACGTTTGGAGGTGTAGGTGGGCACTATCAGAACAGTTCTGTAATATTTAATTTACCATATTGCATTTTGTTCACTCCTACTTTATGCCCACACATTATTATTTAATTGTTACGGTCCTTTCCATCCTGAGTTCAAATTCCGCCGAGGTTAACTTTGCCTTTCATCCGTACGGGGTCGATAAAATAAAGTACCAGTAATGCAGGATAAAATAAAGTATCAGTAATACACTGAGATAATTGCTGGCCTTGCGCCAAAAGTAGGAACAGCTATTTATCTGGGGAAACCTATGGCTGAATCAGCTACTTCCTTTTTCTTTTTTTTTTTGACAAAAAATCTACGCTTGATACATCTGCTTACCATCTTCCCTCTGTTTGTCATTGGATTCTGGCAGTTGATACTTAGTGAGCTGCTTGTTTTATATTCTTGTATAGACATCTCTTCAAAGTATTGTGGCGATGGTGAAGCAGCGACATATACAAACATAAAAAGTTGGAGTTATGCAGTTGCTAATCTACAGACAAGCATCTTAAGGCTTTTCTAACGTCGTTGCGAGTTTGCGGATTAGGAACTAGCTTGGGCAGAGTTTATTGTGACTGAGAGAAAACTGCTGACACAAATCTTGGGAGAGGTCTAGAAAAGGTGACCCAATCATTGTTTCTGTGTTTGTTCCATCATCATTTGGTCAACAAACTTTGGCTGACGGCTGTACATATCGGCTAGAAAGAAAAATGAGGAATACTAATATTCAAAAGAATAGAATTCCATTGAATGTCGCCACATGAATTATAAGAAAATTTCTTGGCAGCGAACCATCCACAAATCCAGAACTCAGGACTGCCGTTGTTGAGCAGGTATAACATTGATATAGCTTAACTTTCTGAAAATCCGTTTTAGTGTGGAAGGTCATCTATTAATGAGAAGCGCTGGCTATACGGTCTTCGGGAAAGGGACATCAAATGAAGGAGTAGGTATTGCTGTCCGGACAGAGATCTCAAAACGACTGGAGGAACCACAAAGTATTCGTGATCAAATTGGATCGACCCGAGATCAGAACATGGACACAGCTTCGAACATAGCTGCATACAAATACGCATCGACGACTGCCCCCCTTGCTTCTGCTAAACACCACTTGGTGGCGTTGGCTGCCAGTGTTATTCATAGCTATGGCTTTCTTAATGTTTATCTATACACATACCTTATTTCTTTAGAAATATGAAATTCAAATACATATTTGTATACAGCTATGTTCGAAGATGAATTCTAATTCTATTCGATTTTAAGTTAAGCCAACTTATACGGCTTCATATGCAAATGAGATGAATCACCTCATTTACAAAGACGAAAAAACTATATATTCTCTCCTGTTTCCAAAGTGCGGCAGTTGCAAGAACGGGAGGGTCGTCGTTACTAGAACCCGTAGAGCCCGAAATGCATCGACGATTGTCCATCTTTCTTCTGCCGAATACCACTATGTGGCGTTGACTACCAACGTTATTTTTAGATATGACTTTTTAAATGTTTATTTATAAACATACCGTATTTCTTTAGAAATACGAAATTCGAATGCATCTTGGATTATATCATCACCAGGAAGAGAGACTTCAAGGATATCTGCTGTGTAAGAGTAATCCGTGGTGCAGAATGTGGTACAGATCACCCATTTCTATGTGGCAAGTTGAAGGTGTAGATCAGTAGAAAACTAAGGGAAGTAGAGTTACAAGTGACAAAACGTTTAGAAATACGAAATGGTCATTAAAATGCACTTGACAATATCGTTTTTAATGGGACTCTCGAACATTTTAAAACAGAGGTTTACAGAAGACAAAGCACAGACACTGGTTTGATGATAATGACATTGCAATCACTATGATCCTTGAAGAGAAAAACAAGCTGTAAGAGAAGGACAAAACATAAAGAATAACTGGTGGTCTAAAGTCTCACCACAGATTTAGAGAGCGTATAACTGCAGAGACCTGAAGGCATTACACAGCAAAATATGGCAAGTGTTTTTGGTCTACAACCCTCAGAAATGTCACTATTAAAGTCGAAATTTGGGAACCTCTCATCAACGATTCGGCAGTTAACATGATCCGAGGGAATGAACAATTTCAATACTTGTATATGTTTGACAACCCATCTCTAGTTGACGAGAAAATTATTAATGGGTGCCGCAAAGGAAGAATTACACAGAAATTATGAAGGATCCAAACATTGATGAAATAAGGTCTACTACCAAAGAGATAAGCATAGGGAAATCTCTAGATTTGGATGGAATACCTGTTGAGCTGATTTACTTTGGATGAGACAAGGTTGCTATGCACGTTCATGGGCTAGTCTCAACAGATGGCATGGGGAGCTTGTCCCGCATGACTAGGATAATGTGAGTTTGCTCTCGATTGAAGAGGAAAGGGCTCCAGCTCGGAATGCAGTGATTATCGTGGTATACATCTGCTTGAATCGGTAGGTAAGCCTTATCCAAGGATTTTATGAATCATCTAATGAAACGGATCTGCGCTGGTTCCATCTCTGAAACCCAGTGTGGATTCAGACACGGGCGAGATACTATGAACATGATTGTCTCAATCCGTCAGCTTATAAACATGCTTGTTGTGTAATAAGTGCCGCTTTACGAAGTATTTGTGGACCTTACCAAAACTTTCGATACTGTTAATCGATCTGGCTGTGTACTTAATGTGTTCCCTTTGCTACCACGTTGCTTAATTTTCTGCGTGTCAATGGCAATATACATCTATAATCAAGCAAGAATTATTCCTTATTAATATCCACCAGGTCAGGCCCATTTCATGTTAATTCATCATCTGTTGGTATCCTGAAATCCCACAGCCCCATCACCTAATCGTTTTCTATCACTTGACTCTGGTATATGCACATATCACTTCTCAGTGTGGAGTAAATAATTCAATTTTCATAGATTCCTCCATCATTTATAATGTCGCTTGGCTACGTGTCTACACTCGGATACACTGTGAGCCATTGGTGCCCCTCTCTCTCCACAAATCATTAAGTGTGAGCTAGCTTCTTCCTTGTTAATAGGATGATTAATTCATTTCGTTCTACGGGTTACTCCTGTGAAAGCAATAGATTACTTAACGTCCCCTTTCCTTAACTAGTCCCATATCTGTGGATATATTTATGTCAGGAAATCTTCTCGATCTGAACTAAGTTCTCCCCGCTGACAAACATTTCTTGCACGCACAGTAGCATACACGTACATGTTTTATATGCTTCTTGACAAAAATACATACTATTTTTAGTTGTAGTGTATGCGTATATATACTGTGGCGGAATGGATCTAAACATATTGGTTGCTACATATATAATGCTATCATTTAATATTAATAATGAATCCATAACATTTTCAAAAAAATACATACAAGTGGAAACAAAACAGTGCAATCGAATTTATGCTGAAAAATATCTTATGTTCTCCAAGAAAAAACATTTTGTACTTTACGAAATCCAGAGTTTTCAATAATGACCTTTGGTCTTTCGCGCTCGTTCAATATATATATATATATAAGTGGTTACACAACAGTTAGTTCACCATACCGAGAACAATTGTTTCACCTCCGCGGATCTTCAGCTTGGGATGTTTATGGTTATAGGAACAGGAAGGACAACAGTACGAACGCGCATGCGCATAAACTCGATCACTTCACACAGGCAATACTAGATTGCGTGCGGGAGGTGTTAGGGAGATAACTGCGAATGTCCGGAAAGCTTTTAGGTTGAAAATAAAATTTAAAAAAATTAAAAATAACATTACAAAGAATCAGTCCGGAGCCTTGTAGTTTCTCTCCCACTAGCAACAACACCATTAATAAATGTAAGCGCATCAATAGACAAACTATCTGGTTCTCTCCTCCCTTCTCACTCAACGTTAAAACCAATGTAGGAAACAAATTTCTAGCCCTTTTACATAGATACTTCCCCATATGTCATAAATATCGCTCCATCTTTAACCGACACAAAGTTAAACTACGATAATGCTGCACTAAGAACATGAAGGCCCATATCACCAGCAGCCCTAGGAGCAACACCCCACCAGGGTACTCTGGCCGTAAGCCTGAAGCTTGCCCCCTTCAATAGCAATGCAACACACCAGCTGTATTCTATGAAGCTGTGGTCACTTTCAACCGACCAAACGAACCACAGGAGGTCAAATCCTATGTGGACATGGCGGAGGGCTGATTCAAGGAGCGTTTCCTGAACCACCAGTCTACATTCAGATACCCGGACAGACGTTCATCCACGAAACTTACGAGCCACGTATGGTCCCTCAAGGACTCAAGTATAGGTTACTCTATTCAATGAAATGCCATAACTAAGTCCAAGTCATACGCAATGGGAAATCAGACGTGTGGCTTATGTATTGACGAACGAATATTTATCCTAAAGAGATTATGCAATAGTGATTGCCTAAACACGAGTAGTGAATTTTTCACACGTTGTCCACACATGACCAAACATCTATTGCATAACTACAAGGCTCCGGACCGATTCTTGTAATTTTATTTTTAATTTTTTAAATATTATTTTCAACCTAAAAGCTTGCCGAACTCTCGCAGTTATCTCCCTTACACCTCCCGCACGCAGTCTAGTATTGCTTGTGTGAAGTGATCGATTTTCTGCGCATGCGCGTTCGTACGATTGTCCTTCCTGTTCCTATAGCCATACACATCCCAAGCTGAAGATCTGCGAAGGTGAAACATTGGATCTCGGTATGGTGAAGAAACTGTTGTGTAACCACTTCTACCTAACTCGTCCCTTGGACTGAGTGCTCTACCACTACGGATATTACCTTGCAGTGTTCGACCACTAGATATATATATATATATATATATATATATATATATATATATATATATATATATAATAAATACAATATCGGAGAAAGCTTTTTAGCGATACTCCGGCCAAATTCCAACTCACTCAACAAACATTAGGAAATAAGTGATTTTATTCCAAATTATGCGTTCGGGGTGCTAACTAAAAGTATTGCGTGGAAAATTGGCTGTGTTATTTCATATGAGATATATCGAATATATCTCTTCCCAGAAGGACGTTTCGTTTCATTATAGGATTCCTACAATTTGGGTTAAATTATACCAATTTATGTAGGAGCTTGTATTATATGTATATATATATATATATATATATATATATATATATATATATATATATATATATATATATATATATATATATATATATGTACATATATATATGTATATATATATATATATATATATATATATATATATATATATATATATATATATATATATATATATATATATATATATATATATCGTTTCTGAATTTGTGTAGCAAGATTCTTTATCTGAAAACGTGTGTTGAAACCGATATTGTTATACTTTGGGAGGGTCATGTTGCCAATAAGAAACACACGCACGAGTTGTTTCACTTCAATTTATTATAAATTAAATTTATAAATTTAAGAATTTATAAATTTCCGGTTGGATCGTTGGTTCCACAACCAGACGATTGTTCATATATTGTCAAAGTCCTTTCGTCATAGATTCTCTGACCTCTTCAGTGAAGGGGGATTCTTTTCTTTGTTTTTGTGCCTCTTCTTTGTTCTGTCCTACGCCATCTTGTTTTTGTGTGTGTTGCGTGCTTAGTTTGCGCATGTGTTACATCCGGGTGTCTGTGTGTGTTTATATTTGTTTATTTATTTGTTTATTTACATGTTACTGGTTGGTTGTTTTTTTTATGCGCGTGTGTGTTTTCATTTTGTCCTTAATTGTAAGTTGTGATGTTGCTGTTCCATTCATGTTTTCTATTTAATTTTGGTTGAAGTTGATTTATGTTTATTGCTCTGTGATTTGCATCTTTTCTGTGTGTAGATTCTATTTTTATTTCTATGTTCTCTAATTTACCCGTATATTCTATTTTAGCATGTTGGTGGAGTACAGATGATTCTTTACTATCTTAGAGCTCTCGCCAGTGTTCATTTATCCGTTCCCTATAATACGAGCTGTCTGATCTATGTACATTATATTCTTATCTCTACATTGTTCTTCAATACATCATATGCTATATACTACATTTCTAGTTTTACAGTTAATATGGGGGCTGAATTTATAGGTTATACATTTCTTATCTATACAGGGAGGTCTATGAAAAGGGTATATATTGCTAATAAGTGTTTTTATGAAGGGATCTGGTCTTTCTACTATCTTAATATTGAGTTTATGTGTATCTAGGGCCCTTCTAAACCCTCTAGGGGTTGTATCGATGAACATTACACTCTGATATGTATTACTATCATACCATGAGTTTATTCTATTAACCTTATTCCTAGTTCTTTCTATTATATTCCAAAATGTGCTCCTATACAAGGGGCAGCTCCCATTTGTATCATTATTTACCATTTTTTCCCATTTGGTTCTGGATGCTCTATATACTCTGATTTTATCTCTCTGATTGTAACTAGAGAACTGCATACGGTGGATGAAGTGTTGTATGTGTCTCTCTAGTTCTTTGGGGTTGCACATGCGGGACACCTTTCTCATCACCCGTACCAAATCCGCAATCAGTATGTTGATTTTGGTATTGTCCGAAACAGCTGAGTTTCGGTGGATCAGATATTTGGAAGTCATGGGTTTGGCATAATGGGAATGGAGGATTTGTTTTTTTGTTATTAATGGTATCTAACCAGAGCTCTGTGTCTAGTACAGGTAATCGATGGTTGGGGTGTTTGCTTGGGTAGTCTATAGTAACTCTAATACTCTGGTGGATGGAGTTAGCTATTTGCTGGATGCTTTCCATTGTGTTTTTCTCTAATTCCTGACTGTTCTCTAGTGGAGGTGTCTTTACTACAATGTTTATATCATCAATATAGCGGGAGTACATTATCAGGGTTAAGAGGTTGCTGTCTTCTAATTGTTCTTTAAGTTTAAGTTTAAGTTAATTGTCCCACCATACCATGAATAGGTTAACTATGTCACCTGCAATACTAACACCAATGGCTGCTCCCTTCTCTTGGGCATATGATTATCCATTAAATTTGAACATATGTTCCTTAAGGGTTAATTTTATACTAAAGAAAATGATTGCACATGCGGTGGGGGCCAGTATAAAAGTAACCCTTAAGGAACATATGTTCAAATTTAATGGAAAAACATATACCCAAGAGGAGGGGGCAGCCATTGGTGTTAGCATTGCAGGTGACATAGTTAACCTATTCATGGTATGGTGGGACAATAGACTTAAACTTCAAACTTAAAGAACAATTAGAAGACAGCAACCTCTTAACCCTGATAATGTACTCCCGCTACGTTGATGATATAAACATCGTAGTAAAGACACCCACACTAGAGAACAGTCAGGAATTAGAGAAATACACCATGGAAAGCATCCAGCAAATAGCTTACTCCTTCCACCAGAGTATTAGAGTTACTATAGACTACTCAAGTAACACCCCAACCATCGATTACCTGTACTAGATACCATTAATAACAAAAAACAAATCCTCCATTCCCATTATGCCAAACCAATGACTTCCAAATATCTGATCCACCGAAATTCAGCTGTTTCGGACCATACCTAAATCAACATACTGATTGCAGATTTGGTACGGGTGATGACAAACGTTTCCTGCTTGTGCAACCCCAAAGAACTAGAGAGACACATACAACATTTGATCCACCGTATGTAGTTCTCTGGTTACAATCAGAGAGATAAAATCAGAGTATATAGAGGAGCCAGAACCAAATGGGAAAAAAATGGTAAATAATGATACAAATGGGACCTGCCCCTTGTACAGGAGCAAATTTTGGAATAGAATAGAAATAACTAGGAATAAGGTTAATAGAATAAACTCATGGTATGATAGCAATAAATACCAGAGTGTAATGTTCATCGATACAACCCCTAGAGGTGAATTAGCTTACACATTTAGAAGGGCCCTAGATAAACATAAACTCATTATTAGCAATAAATACCCTTTTCATAGACCTCCCTGTATAGATAAGAAATGTATAATCTGTAAATTAAGCCCCCATATTAACTGTAAAACTAGAAATGTAGTATATAGCATATGATGTACTGAAGGACAATGTAGAGATAAGAATATAGTGTACATAGGTGGGACAGCTCGTAGTATAGGGGAACGGATAAATGAATACTGGCGAGAGCTTCAAGATAGTAAAGAATCATCTGTACTCCACCAACATGCTAAAATAGAACATAAGGGTATATTAGAGAATATATAAATAGAAATAGAATCTACACACAGAAAAGACGCAATGTTTAGACAAATCACAGAGGCATTTATGTTTATAAATTATCTCCAACCAAAATTAAATAGAAAACATGAATGGGACAGCAACATGACAACTCACAATTAAGGACAAAATGAAAACGCACACACACACAGAACAAACAACCAACCAGTAACATGGAAATAAACAAATAAATAAACAAATAGAAACACACACAGACACCTGGATGTAACACATGCGCAAACTAAGCACACAACAAACACAAAAACAAGATGGCGTAGGACAGAACAAAGGAGAGGCACACAAACAAAAAAATAATCCCCCTTCACTGAAGAGGTCACAGAATGTGTGACGAAAGAACTTTGCAATATATGAACAATCGTATGGTTGTGGAACCAACCAACCAACCGGAAATTTATAAATTCAATTTATAATAAATTGAAGTGAAAGCAGATGGTGCGAGTGTTTCTTATTGGCAACATGACCGTACCAAAGTTTAACAATATATATATATATATATATATATATATATATATATATATATATATATATTTCTGTAGCGCCTCATTTCCGTAGGGCCTCATTTCCCCCTCCATCTCTATTTCTCTTTCTCTCTGTAATACTTGAATATATTATGATTCGGACTTACTTTATTCATGATTGGTATTATATATATATATATATATATATATATATATATATATATATATATATATATATATATACTACGAAATGGATTTCAAAAATGAACAACATACAGGTACGCCATTTTTAAAACAAACTAAATCTGACACACCACATGCACAACAAATAACAAAAAAAGTAACAAAACGTCCAACATACCCCCCGCAAAACTATAACGATGATCCCAACCCACACAAAGGAACAAAATATACAACCCGGACTATCAACAAACTAAACCTCAATACGTCCGAAACTTCTATACCAGACCACACAACAACAGGGGAAATGCCATTAGATATAATACCATTGAAAAAACATTCCAGAAATATCATTTTTTAGACCAACGTTACAGGACCCAAACACCCGGGGGCACAAACCGATTTTGAAAAACTGAAAATAATCAACCTTTCAAATACAAACCTCTCAGCCCAACAAGTAAAAATTCTCTCCAAAGGACTGAAATTCACACAAACACCACAATACTCTAACCTCAATGAGATAAATGACGATATCTCACACTTCTGTAGAAAATTACGTCTCACAGAGGATTTCTTTGACAAGGAGAATAACGACCAATCAATTGTACGGAATAAAAACAGCTACAAACCAACAAAAGGCAGAAACAGAGCTCTGGACAAATGTTGTGATCACATAGCTACTTTCCCAGACCGCAACCTAAACCCAATCCCAACACAAGTCGAAGGGAATGGGAGATTATCCCATGAACTAAAAAACAATACGGACATTATAATTAAGGAAGCGGACAACGCAAGTACTGTTGCATTATGGATGCTGAAAAATATGAAAATTCTATGCTGTCTCTCTCTTACAAAATACTAATTACTATGAAAGAGTAAAAGACTACCAGCAATCAAAAACAATGACCAGATTATAAACACTGATTTGTCGATACCAGGAAGACTTAACTAAAAACGAAGGCGATTATTTAATACATTTTGAATACAAAACCATCAACCATTCCGGACTTCCGAAGTTCCACAAGTGTAAAATAATTAACGATGCCTGTAAACAATCCACATCAGCCTGCGTGAACGCATAATACCCCACAGACCTTAAATTAAGACAAATTGTAGCGGGCCGACAATGTGAAACACACAGACTGAGCAACGTTATAGACATACTACTAACACCAATTCTCAAACACATACCAAGCCTTGTAAGAGACGATCTGGACCTCTTAAACCATCTCCCCAAATATGTCAACAACAACACTATCACTGTGTCATTCGATGTAGTGAATCTCTACACAACGATCCCACACGAATAAGGACTAGAAGCAATAGGATTCTGGCTAGAGAAATATTCCAATGAGATACCTGGCAGAATAGTAAAAAGCTTCATCACCGAGGGATTAAAATTTATCTTACAGAACAACTTTTTTGATTTCGATGGCAGTACTAACAAGCAAATATCGGGGACTGCAAGGGTACAAAAGCCGCTCCAACTTATGCCAACTTAGTCATGGCATACTTAGAAGTCCATATATATGAACAGTCCAAATCAAAATACGGATTGACCTTCCACAAATATTTATCAGAGAATTGGAAACGCTACTTGGATAATTGCCCAAATCTTTGGTCCCACACACTAGACCAACTGAATGATTTCAAAAACTTAATAAACGGCATCAATAACCACATCCATTTCACAATGAAATACAGCCAAGATCAACTTCCATTTCTGGACAGCTAAATCTTTAAAAAAGACACAATTATTGAAACTGACATACACTACAAACCAACAGATTTCAAACATTACCTGCTATTCACCTCCAGCCATCCAAAGCACATGAAGACAAACATACCTTTTAACCTAGCAAGAAGAATTTGCACAATTGTCTCCAATTATGAAACGAGATATAAAAGACTTCAAACATTAAAGGAAATTCTACTCGAAAGACAGTACCTACCATTACTATGAAATAATGGAATAGAAAGGGCTAAATCAATAGGCATGGATGAATTACGAAAACAGAAACAAATTCAAGGTACGTCCAATATTCTATCATATATATCAACACACAACCCAAGAAATACGGAAGCTTACAACACTATTCACAAGAACATCCCACTACTGAAACAAGACCCAAGAATGAAAAAAGCCCTTGAAACACACAAAATATTCAAAAGCAAAAGACAACCGAAATAACTGAAAACATTACTTCCCAATGCCAAATTACCTACCACAAACCCACAACCAACTGTCAAAAAATGTGGTTGCTCTAATTGTGGAACCTGCACTCACCTCATTGAAGGCAACGCGTATACATTTAAATCAGGACAAAATTTTCCTGTAAAAAATCACTTCACTTGCTCATCAAAAAATCTGTTTTATGCCATTAAATGTAAAGGTTGCAATGAAGATTATATAGGACAAACTAAACTCACACTCAGAAACAGAAGGAGAGTTCATCGCCAACAATTACGAGATCCAACCACGAGACAGATACCACTAAGCACACATCTAGACATATGCGCAAGTAATAAGACACCCACATTCCAAGTCTTCCCATTTTACCTTTGCGCTGACAATACAACAGAACAAATACGAATAAATAAGGAAAATATGTTTATTCAAAAATATAGACCAGCATTAAATATGGTTTAATATACATTATGTCAACACCATAACATGCTAACCATACTCCCGCACACACATAACGCCCATACGCACACATAACACCGCCGCACACACACAACTCCCTCCCCCATTTCTAATAATAGAATAACTTTCCTACACACATATACACACACACAAAATATATATATTCTCTCCATCTTAACATACTCCAAAACCAGACACACACACACATAACACCCATACACACACACACACATCTCACTCCCCCATGTCTACTAATAGAATTATCTTCCTATACACACACACGCACACACACACAAGCACACAAATAAACATACATATCTTTACTTTCTTTATTTCAATAGAACATCTGAATTATGACACCCCAGCAAACCAGCCATATTCACTGAACCATTATCTTTTGCTTATCATACAATTCTCTAAAAGGCTACAAAATAACTTCCCAAATACGGGCACGAGATTTAATGAACTTGTTCACGTGACAGTCATAATTTTATTTATAACCAATCAAATTATATTTATAAAAAAAAAGCCTTCGTGAGTCACTTTTTTTTTAAGTAAAAAGAAATTCAAACAAACTTACGCGAAAGCTGATATACTTATTCACGTGACTACATTAACAAACCAAACTTCACTGATATATGAAAAAACAACCTGCTCTATTTACTGAACCAGAAAACAATTCGTGAGCCCCCTTTTTTTAACTAAAAAGAAATTCAAACACTCATATATGATAAAACAACCTTGTTTAAAGAACTTTGTAACACGAACTGGCGCGAAATGTATTATACTTATTGACCAACCAATCAAATTACTTCTCTAAAAACGTGGCGTTTCGATCCACTTTTTTCCATATATAACAAGTAACATTCAAAGACCAACTAGATGTGAGAAAAACCACAGACCCTCCATCTCAACTCTTCTTTTGAAAAGCAGAAGACCTGCGAAACCGGTAAAGGAACCAAATTAATTATATATTTTTAAAAAAAAAAAAAACTCCAGTTGCATTTTCGATTTCATCTTTTTTCTTTATATAAATATATATATATATATATATATATATATATATATGTATATGAAATGAAAAATGGCGTGCTGCCTTGTTGCAAGTGGGATACATATGAATACAATTAAAGCCAGAAGATCACTGATGACGGACGCCCTGTCTTCTTGCTCTAATTTTATTCATATGCATCCTATATGCAACTACGCAGCACGTCATTTTTCATTTATATTTTTCCTTCCGCTGTGACCAGTCTGTTTCCTTCTTACTGCTATCCTCTTTCTCTCCCCCTGTATCTCTCAACTTCATTTCACCCCTTCTGCCAGTCACTCTCTATCAGCTGCCCTCTTCCTCACACTTTCACTCACTCACTTCTGCTACTCCCGCCTCTCACTTCCTCCCGTCTGACATGTGTGAAATCCTTTTCTCGCTTACATCTCACATGGCTCGGACGCGTCTGTGTCTCTCCTCGTCCATGATTTGATTGAACTTAAGTTCTCAGATATAAGGAACTTGTTTCTCCTCTTCCTCTCTCTCCATTGCATTACCATCTCTGTTTGTTTACATTTTCCGCTCGCTTCACTCTATTCTACGTGTCCCAATAACTCTTTTTAGTTATTGCTCGCACCAGCCAGCGGTATATGATCTTTAATGCGAAGAAATACCAATGACGGCTGGATGATCACTAATTTTATTCATATATATATATATATATATATATATATATATATATATATATATATATATATATATACACAGAGAGATGGAGTAAGTGAGAGAGAGAGAGAAACAAGGTAGTATAGTGAATAAGAAGCATCGTGTAATACGTAATAAACAAATTATATTTTTCCAAAACCAGTAAAATTCGGTCGGATGACAAATAAGACGAAACAAATATTGTTTTACGCAGTATATTTCAACATGGTATTTCAGGGTAAAAACTATCTTGTCAGATATGAAACACAGACACGTCAAAACAAAAACAATGTGGGTAATTTCAGAATCAAAGGTGAATTATCATGAAACTATCACTTATCTGCGACTTTATCATGATAATGAAGCCACAGATAAGTGATAGTTTTCAAACATTGACCACTATAACAGCCACATGTATGGATATTTCAGAGACGTAAAACAGTCAGGGAAATTTTCAACGATCGTTTGATATAGCTTCGAACCGTTTTGAAAGTGTTTATCATGTTTTCAATATACAGGGAAATTCCTATTTTCTGGCATATTTACATGCCTACATATATATTTATACACGTTTGTAAAGTCTCGGTTATAGAGTCTGTATTTATACCGATATATATATATATATATATATATATATAGACTCTATATCCGAGACTTTACAAACATGTATAAATATATATGTAGGCATGTAAATATATATATATATATTTATATATATATATATATATATATATATATATATATATATATATGAGAGACAGGTGGGTAGCTTGAAACAACGTGTGTCTGTGTGTTAGTGCAGCTTTAGTTTGTATCTCCATGGGTAGAATAAAAAAAAACAAGTTATCTACTTTCAAGTTTTCTTGAGCGTATATGCGGTCGCGGGGGACTGTACGTTTTTGTTTGTTGTTTTTTTTGTAACATTTGACTATTTTATACATATTCTTAAATTCTTTTTGATAGGATTTCAAAGAATATTTAGCTTGTTGTGCAATTGCCGTGCCTTGCCTAAATACTTAATCGAAAATATATGCAATTTTCTTTATATTAATATATTTTCATACTTCCAGCTGCTTCTGTGCACATGCAACAATGTGAATAACTACTTTATTTCCTTTTTAAGATCTACCGAAAATATATTGACTGAGCATATTTTCCAAGGCTTTTGCAAACTTCATTTTAATCAACACAACACTTTATCCTTATCTTTGTCTCTTCATATTTGTAGCAACTAGTATGTGAAATTCTAAATCAACGATAAATCTCATATGTTCTGTTATTAGCGATAAATTTCAGTCTCACTCATCGCATCTCAACGCTTGAATTATTCAAAATATTTCAAATGTTGGTTCTTTTTTATTTCTAGCTAAGTATTCGTTCATAATTTATACCTCTAATATCATTCTACATTGTTGCAAAAATTCTTCCGAAGACTAAAATTATAAACATTTAAAACTCAGTTTTAAAAATCATAAGTTTATTATTCTCTATTGAACGTCCTCTTGCTTACATTTGTCGGGATGTTGAAGCTACATGATCCCTACGTTGAGTAGAGCACTTGTGTTATTTAGTTATATTGTTTTACATTCATATATCCAATCGTAAAAAAATCGTATTTGATTTTCAGGTGCGGGGAGGGATAAAACTTAGTGCAAGTAAATTATTGATCTCGATTTGATGGATAATACCGTTCCATCATATCAGCTATTTACCTTAGAAAGTTATATTAAAATCAAATTAAATGAAATAGTACGCAGTGACTCGTCATTATAATTGTGCTAGTATACTTTGTTATATTTTGTTTACATTTTATTGTCCTATTCGTAATTGTTTTGAAAACAACCTGCCTCTGGAATTGTGATGCAAAGCTTTTAATTTTAAAATATTTCTATTCAAATTCTTGCTTTATAAATATACGTATGAGACATTTGTTCTTCCAAAGACCAGGATATGGTCACTTGGTTTCGTAAATCATTCATTTTATTTTGGTAATTATTTAGAAATTTCTCACGGGAAGCATATCGCTATTGAAATATGGTCATAAAGTGTTTTTTTTCTATGTTTTCTGCACTACATGCCTAACCTAGTCTACTTTATGGTAGTTGACACGAATGTGCAAATGCCAATTTACTTTAAACAATAAACCTGTGAAATAACTTCCAATGTTGTTTTTCGTCGTATATGGAATTACAACGTTCATTCTTTCCACTCCGCCATAACTACACGATGAAAGTCATCTTTTGCTCTGTCACTACTGTTTCTCACGTTCAATATCTCGCTTCATATGGAAAAATGTGCTGCGAGCCACTTTATATCCTCGCACCCCAAATTATGAAAAAATTAGAATTTTATGTTGAAAATAGAACAACATATCAACTGCCTCCGAGAATATGTGGAATCAATGAATGCGACTAATTATCTAAAAATGTATTCTAATTCAGTCGTAATACCAGAAGACTGCGGGTGGGGGGTGATTAAATTAACCCCATGACTTCACTGGTATTATCGTAAGCAATTTTGTTTGGATGAAAGGCAAAGTTAACGTTGGCAGCTTTTTATCTCGCAGTGGACGGAACCGGAAAAAATAATTCCAATGAATACAGTAAATTTGTAGAATATGAAACGTAAATAATCACTAACATTTCGCACAACAAAATAGATATGACTTATGCCAGGATTAAGAATATATAGACCCGCGTTCAAATAATTCCGGACATAATTTACGCAAGGACGTGTGTGATTCGAAGAAATATATAATGCATCACTTCTTCTTCTTCTTCTTCTTCTTCTTCTTCTTCTTCTTCTTCTTCTTCTTCTTCTTCTTCTTCTTCTTCTTCTTCTTCTTCTTCTTCTTCTTCTTCTTCTTCTTCTTCTTCTTCTTCTTCTTCTTCTTCTTCTTCTTCTTCTTCTTCTTCTTCTTCTTCTTCTTCCGTTTTTAATTGTTTTTAATATATATATATATATATATATATATACACACACACATATACACACACACATGCACACACACATACACACAAACATATATATATTTATATATATATATATATATATATATAGAAAGATTTGAATGGATACTGTTTAGTTGACAGGAATTTATTGACACGTGTTTCTATAACAGTTACATAACCTAAAACAGCTGCTATCTACAAACTTTTAGTTATGCAGACATTCAATATTTCAATGTTATTATTTACTGTCATTTCATCAGAATAATATTACTGAGGACCTATTTAGTTTTTATAGAGAATATTAGGAGGGAGGGGTGAAGTTGTTAGAAGAATAGTTGAAGGAGTGGTTTTTCGATAGCAGTGAGAATTCTTGGTGGCAGTGAGTAATTAGATTCCCATCTGTTGTTTTGACATTTTTTATAGAATATATTATTGGTTATTTTTCTAAATCTATAGAAGGATTAGAGATAGTAAAGATATGCGTGGTTGGTTTTGTGTTTGCACTTAATTAACATTCAGACTTAAATTTTTCTTTCAAGTGTACGTATCCTTTCACCCACGCATTCACACACAAATATATTTGCACACCTCTACAAAATACATATACTCACAATTCACATATTCATACTTACATATATATACACATGCATACACATACATATACACACATGTATTCATGTACATACATACGCGCTCATGTGTATACATTTTCATACTCAACTTATCTTTATATATACACGTATAGACACACACATATATACATACATACTCTAGTCCATGTGTACACACATACACATACATACACATCCATATACACATATATACATACATATATATATACATATATATATATATATATATATATATATATATATACATATATATATATATATATATAAGCACTTTAATACATGAATACACTTACATCTAACTATACACATCAAACATATATATATATTTACTTATTTATATACATTTTCACATATATATACATACTTATGGACGTTTTTAGACACATTCATTATCGCATATTTGTACCTATTCTCATCAGCATATCTTTTCATTATTAGTATGGTAATTTAAGGTTATTAATATATGTTGAGAAGAGATTGTTTTTATATTTTTCTAACTAGATTAAGGTTTATATAGTTGGGGGATGTCCCTCTTTTATGTAATATTCGGCTTGTAGTGGGAAAAAAGGGTTTTAGTTCTGTGACGGCAGAATAATGTTCGTTCAATTCTGTTATTCAGCAGTTTCTTCTTGTGTGTGATTATGTAATAAATCTCAAGATTACACAATTTGCAGAAATTTTGGCTCCTGGAAAAGCTTTGGGTTTTAGCTAATTTTTCCCATTTTAGGGTAAACTTTTGGTCGCTATCCCTGAGCGTCCAAGCTTTTTCTGCTAAAGTTGTTACATTTCTTTGGCTCTGGTGTTTTATTGAGTAAGAATGCCTATACAATCGAGATTTAAACGATGTTGCCGTTGATCCCACGTAATACCACTCGTTGCCTCCGGATTTAATGGTACACTTATAAATAATATTTTTTTCCAGGCAGTTATTGCCGAGGGGGCAGTTGTCAGGATAGGTGCAGTTACAGTTGTGTACGTTGGGTTTTCTCTGGAGTAGTATTGCGGACGAACTTAGGTATGGTTTATTTATGTTCTGTAGTGTATTGTCTACTGTTTTTTTTGTGTTCTTTGTACTTAAGTTCTTAGTGTTTTCGTTTAACCTTTTAGTATTGATCTTTTTTATGTGTTGTTCAAGGTTTAATGCTGTAGAGTATGACAGTCTTATAGTGGTAGGGTTTAGGATTTTGTGGTATTTGTGTGATGTGGGAAAATGTCTTTTAATTATTTTAAAGAAGAGTACTGGTAAATTTGTACTAATGGAGCTATTGTATTCGGGGTTATACCATAAGTACTCTTTGCATCGCTTTCTATTAGTTTTGTTTGTTGGTTTACTGGTGTGCATACTATGGTAGTAAGTGTGGTTTGGTGTTGTGTTATTATATCTACCTATGTGGGATTTATTTTGGGTGTTTTGATTGTTCCCATCTATGTACTCTATTTTGTTGAGGTAGCCTGCTTTACTAAGGGCGTTATCGTAGTACTCGGCGTGTTCCTTAAATACTTGTATGTTAGAAGATAGACCCGAGATTCTAAGGGAAATATTTTTAGGGATAGATTTAATTATAGAGATGGGGTGGTTAAACCCAACATTTACGTATTTGAGATTTTCATTCAATTTATGAAACGGTTTAATCAAACCAGAATTTAAATTGAGTGTGACGTCCAGGAAGTTAACTACTTTAAGGTTGTATTCATATGTTATAGTTAGTCCTATTTCGAGTAGTAGTTTTCTTATATCTTTGCGTAGTTTTTCTAGTTTTGGGTTATTAAGGTTTTTAGCTAGGAGGAGAACATCGTCGCGGTATATTCCGCCGTGGAGATTGCTGAATTTTTCCTGGAGTCTAAAGGCGATAAATAACCCCACAATATCAGTTATTTCCGCCGAATCGTTGGAGCCCATTGTTATGTCAAAGTTAGAGGGTCTATCTTTACGTACCCAATAACTGTTCTCAAATTTGACTATAGTTTTCCTAGCTTCTAATATAATCTTAATTTCATCGTTTGTAAGGTCAGAGTTATCCTTAGCAAACTTAATGGCTCTATTCAAAGTTTCAGGTGATATCGATGAGTAATATTCATCGATATCAAACTGGATAAACTTAGATGTATTCTTATTGCTAATGCTATTAAACCAACTTATTGCTTCTTGGGTCTTCCCCCAGAGTTTAATGTTAACCTTAGCCTTAATTTGGGGGATGATTCTATCTAAGATATATTTGCTTATTTTACCTATATCTGATTTAGAGGGGCAGATTAATCTAATTTTAGGGTCATTATCAAAGTTTACCTTGTGGTCCTTAAGATTGAAGGTGGGTACCGCCGATAAGAGTGGTCCTGTCCTATCTTCGATTCCGAGATTTTTCACTATTTCGCATGCCTCATCATTGATGTGCTTAAGGGTTACTTCACTCGTTTTTCTATACTTTTTATGTAATTCTTTTCGAATGAAGTTGTTGTATGTAGTGCAATCCATAGTGTACAGGTTTGATGTTTTGTCCGCTTTTACTACAATTCCTTTTGTGTTTTTAAGGTCGTCCAGTAGTTTTTTTATATCTTTCTGTAATTTGCTGTTGGTGTTGCGTCCTTTGAATTTAATTTTAAGGATTAAGTTCATAAGGTCCTGCTCAAATGCATCTAATAGTGGGTTGGTGGGTGGGTTTTTACAAGTCCTAAAACCGAATTTGTTGTTTACACCACTTTCTAATGTTGAGTTCATACGGCTTCTATCATAGTGGAGCGTTTTCCACCTGACACGTCGAATGAATTCATTAGTTTTTTGAATCATGCTCAACAAATATTCCTTTCTACCTTGGGTTGGTATGTTTTTGAGTGACATATCCAGGTAGTGTTTTTCCATTGTTGTGGTTGCGTTTGCTGTGTGGGTTGCTCGACTTTACAGGAGGTAAATATACAGTATTTTCCGTTGTGTTGTAATATAAATATTACACACAGTAGATTATCAGCTCACGTAGAGTTTGCTCGACGGTTCCAGTTGTAGTTCCAAAAGTAATCCGGAGAAAAATAGAAAGATTTGAATGGATACAGTTTAGTTGAAGGGAATTTATTGACACGTGTTTCTATAACAGTTACATAACCTAAAACAGCTGCTATCTACAAACTTTTAGTTATGCAGACATTCAATATTTCAATGTTATTATTTACTGTCATTTCATCAGAATAATATTACTGAGGACCTATTTAGTTGTTATAGAGAATATTAGGAGGGAGGGGTGAAGTTGTTAGAAGAATAGTTGAAGGAGTGGTTTTTCGATAGCAGTGAGAATTCTTGGTGGCAGTGAGTAATTAGATTCCCATCTGTTGTTTTGACATTTTTTATAGAATATATTATTGGTTATTTTTCTAAATCTATAGAAGGATTAGAGATAGTAAAGATATGCGTGGTTGGTTTTGTGTTTGCACTTAATTAACATTCAGACTTAAATTTTTCTTTCAAGTGTACGTATCCTTTCACCCACGCATTCACACACAAATATATTTGCACACCTCTACAAAATACATATACTCACAATTCACATATTCATACTTACATATATATACACATGCATACACATATATATACACACATGTATTCATGTACATACATACGCGCTCATGTGTATACATTTTCATACTCAACTTATCTTTATATACACACGTATAGACACACACATATATACATACATACTCTAGTCCATGTGTACACACATACACATACATACACATCCATATACACATATATACATACATATATATATACATATATATATATATATATATATATATATATATATATATACATATATATATATATATATAAGCACTTTAATACATGAATACACTTACATCTAACTATACACATCAAACATATATATATATTTACTTATTTATATACATTTTCACATATATATACATACTTATGGACGTGTTTAGACACATTCATTATCGCATATTTGTACCTATTCTCATCAGCATATCTTTTCATTATTAGTATGGTAATTTAAGGTTATTAATATATGTTGAGAAGAGATTGTTTTTATATTTTTCTAACTAGATTAAGGTTTATATAGTTGGGGGATGTCCCTCTTTTATGTAATATAACTGGAACCGTCGAGCAAACTCTACGTGAGCTGATAATCTACTGTGTGTAATATTTATATTACAACACAACGGAAAATACTGTATATATATATATATATATATATATTCATGGCGCTGGATATAAGCCAGAATGCTGAGAAGGTCGTGTGCAAAAGCACATGTATTAGGCTTGCGACAGATCAGTCTTAAGATTATTATCTTAGGAGAAGTGATTTTAATTTCTGGGTGCCTACCGAAGATCAGGGAAAATTGATTACTTCACTAATAATTATTTTATAAATAGCTGTTCCGTAATTAATTAATTATTTCATTAGTATACCATCCCTTGTGAAACAGGTTTATGTTTTGAAGTTCCGCCCGATCTGCTGAAAAGGTTTGAATTTTGAAATTTAAACTTGTCTAGGCACCAGGCAGTTGCCATTTTACGTCTGTAAGTATAGATTTAATATTTAATAGTTTCTAGATCGATACAGACGGACTATATGTACTTGAATTAAGGTATTTCTATCTGGCTAAAAAATTATTGTCATTTTGCAAAAAAAACACATTAGTGTTGATCATATATTTTTTTAAATTTTAATATATATATATATATATATAAGTTAAAAACAAAAAACAAAAACAATAACGAGGAGTGCAGTACAAACAGTGTTAGTATTAGATTCACGCTTGAGAGTGGGAAGGAAAAGAGTTCCGAGGTTGTGAGGAGGAGTGGTGGAAAAACATTAAAATGGTGGAAATTTAAGAGGAAGGTATATATATACACACACATTTATTACAATAAGAGAGATAGTTTAAAGCTAAACTCTGACTGGTGACCATCTCAGTCAACAAACATTAGGTTATATTTAAATATAAACCCAAATTAAGTGTTTGGGGTAATAACAATATATATAATGTGGAAAAACCAGTTGTATTATTTTATGAGATATAATTAAAGTTAAAGTATATCTCTTTCCAAACAATTGTTTCATTATAAGTTTTCTACAAGTTGGGAGAATGTTTCCAGTTTATGTAGAAGCCTAATATATATTCATGTAAGAATATATTTAGGTGGGCACTTATAAATCATCAGTGGAAGCCCGTTAAACTTTGATATAAGAAAATAATTTCTTACCACTGTCAAAAATCGTGTCCGTAAAGTTACTCTCTCTCGCCTCGAATGACCGTCAAATTTGAAATTCCAGCAGTTTTGGGCTGAGGAAGTATCATAGCGACACGAAGCGGGAAGGGGAGACAACCCACGATCCACGAAATGAGGAAAAAAAATAATAATATACACGCGGGTTAATTAGTTTTTTTGAAAACATTATCAATCCAACGTGTTTAAGAACTCAATTGAAAATAAAAAAATAAATATATGCTTGTATAAATTACACACGCATATAGATATTTTCTTAGGCTTCAGAAGTTGTACCCGAATAAGAACCGCTTCTCATAACCGCAGTAAATGCAGAAAGTTATGCTATAAAGGGCAAATATGAATATAATTCTCCGGCCGAATTAAGAGTAAAATATAAAAATACACGCGGGTTAATTAGTTATTTCAAAACCAATATTAATTCCTCGTGTAAAGAACTCAATTAATAAAAGAAAATAAATAAATATATGCATGTAATTATATACGTAGGCATATATATATATTTTCTTAGGCTAAAAAACTGAGAAGTTACAACCAAAAAAAGCCACAATATTTCACAACAGTAATAAATACGGAAAGTCATATTCATAAGGTACCTGGAAATAAACTCCTCTGGCCAATCAAGAGTAAATATTTAATACAATAACAGAGATAGTTTAAAGCTAAACTCTGACTGGTGACCATCTCAGTCAACAAACATTAGGTTATATTTAAATATAAACCCAATTTAAGTGTTTGGGTTGCTAACAATATGTATAATGTGGAAAAACCAGTTGTATTATTTTATGAGATATAATTAAAGTTAAAGTATATCTCTTACCAAACAATTGTTTCATTATAAGTGTTCTACAAGTTGGGAGAATGTTTCTAGTTTATGTAGAAGCCTAATATATATTCATGTAAGAATATATTTAGGTGGGCACTTATAAATCATCAGTGGAAGCCCGTTCACACATATATAATTCGAAGCACCTCCGTATAAGTGGATTAACAGCAGCCCGTCTGGGGGAAGGAGCCCCATGAGATGGGGTAGCTGTTGCAGGGTATGGGGCTGGCCATTGTCCGTTGAAATGCATTGTCTGTGTGGCGCAACCGAATAACCACTCTGATTTATGTGTAGAATATTCCTCTCTTTACCATCCCCCTTTATTTCTTCTTTTGTCCAATAGTCCATTCTCTTACCCTCCCTTTCTTCTCATTTATATCATTTATAATATTTCCCTGTATGGTTACCCAAATTTAAATAAAAAAATAACATAAATAAAATATATGTATATATGTGTGTATATATGAGATGTATATATGTAGCATACTCTAAAATTATGGCTCCTTGGATGCTGAAATACATCTGCGCATCCAGAGGTCTCTGTTGCCTTCGGAAAATTGGAAAAGAGAGTTTGGGCAAATCGCATCATTACCAACAATATCAAGATGTGTGTGTTTAGAGCATGTGCTCTGTCTGCTCTTAAATACTCCTCCAAAACCTGGACGCAAACACACCAAATTGCTTGAACATTTTCAGCAGAAATGTTTAAGGCGCATATTCAACATCAAGTGGCAAGATAGAACTCCTGCCATTCATTTATTTATCAAAGTAGAATGTCCAAGTATTAAGTCCCAAGTAACATCTTCTCAAATGAGCTACACAGGACATACTATGTATGTATGTAAGTATGTATGTATGTACTACCTGTCGCATGCTCGGGTCGTCGGCGACTAAACCGGCAACCCCACCAAGTTTACTTGGTGAGGAGGGTGATTTTTGACATCCTGCAGGACAAAAATCAAAACCTGACAAAGGGTCGAAGAACTCATAAGAGTTAACAGCCATCCAAAAGTGTGTAAATATGTATATACACATGTACATATGTGCGTTTATGTATATATGCATGGGTGCATGTGTATGTATATCCGCGGGGACATAGAAATAGTTGGGCTGACACCCGATCACGCGGTTAAACCACTGGGAGTGAAGGACAACTAGCTTTTGTCAGGGCATTCTTCTAGGAAACTGGGATAACTCCGATATATATCTGCGGCTCAGTAGTTACCGATGATGTTTATCGTTTCTTCTCTTCGGCTTATAGCTACTTATCGCTCAGAGAGTGGGATTGGCTCAGTCTTTCCTCACTTAAAAAAAATATTCACGCACTAGCATTACACGATAGCATTAATTAATAATTATTAATAATGTTATATCTAGCAACGTCCATACTCGATAACGAGGGGGCAGCCATCATCATGTATGTATGTATGCTTGTATGTATGTATGTATGTTTTTATGTGCATGGAATCTGGTGAAATAAAAATAACATAAGGACAATGTACCAATGACGGCATTTTGACCATCATTTTTTAATTGTTTATGAGTTGTTCAGCAAGTCTAGCATGTAAAAAGCAGTATACCTTAAATAATGATTTCCATTTTAGAATATAATTCAATTTTTGTAATGTAAAGTAAATTATATTCTAATATTTCATGACAAATATTTTCCAGATTTCTTTTTGGTAAATAAAATTGTATATAATTCGTTTTTAAACAAAATAAGTAAATGAATTAAAATTGATCTCCTCGTGTCTGCGAATTACATGCATTTGGATATCTTAAATACAGTTTTAAGAAATGTGATAAAAATAAGACTTTCGATATTAGAATTTGAACCATCCAAATTAACGTAATAACATCTGTATTATTTATGTCTTAATGTATCAAATGTATAATTGATTCTCCCAAACAGTTTGTTTCGATCAATTCGATTTAACACAACCTTCACGCCATATTCCTTAACTAACGCTGGGTATAAATATCTAAATTATATTAAATTCTACACATCCTACGATGCATTTAGCTCGATGAAAAACATGTATAGGTGCAGAGATATATACACATATACCAAATGTTATATATAAGCGATTATGACTACAAATTAGATTAGATTCAGTATTGGATTAGAAAGAAACATGTTTGAAAAACTGTGTCAGTACTAAGCAGATGGATATGTATTGTGTAACGAAACATCTGTTGTCGTTTTTTAAATATATATACAGCCATTCGCTTTAATTAACTTTACCAATACACATGTGTGCTTTAAACAGATTTGGTGATATTGCCCAACTGTTGATTATATGATGTATCTATTCATGCTGAGAAACCACCTTAAAAATTGAAGCCCTAGAATAATTATAATGTATAACGTCGATTAGAAATATTTGGATTACTGATTCGGAAATTGGCGCCGAAATGTTTATCAACAACTCACGATCAAATATTTTGATTTTAAAACATCAATATTAATGCATACATAGTATTAAAACAAACACAACTTATATCATTACAAAAGCTGTAAGTAATGGCGTTGTTTATAAAAATGTTTTGCGTAATTAAACAGTGAATCGAGTATGTTAAGGACAGAAAATATTTAATGACTCGAGGAATAATACTTATTTTTTTGCATCGTTTTCAATACATTTATGGAAGAGATCAGCTCCAGTTTTTAGTAATATAAGCTGTAACACGAGCATCAATGGTGACAACCACTACAGTTACTTACATCTTTTGCTTTATAATTCTGAGGATATAAACAATGAGCTGAAATAAATAAACGGATTTAGTAATGTATGCTTTGTTTGAATAATGTTATTTTAATAAGGATGTATTATATTAATAACACTAATATTCTTAAATTATAACATAATAATCCGACTAACATTTAACTAGAGCTGATAGTGGATATCGGATTCCATTTTTAGAATCAGGAGTTCAAATATATGCAAAGCTAGATTCTATTTACAATAGGCTCCCTCAAATCAGCCAAGAAGCTTATAGCGATATATGATTTATCTTACAGGCTATAGGTGTACATTGGTTATCGGTGACTCAAATATCGGTATGAAGTTTTCTGAATTAACAGAAATACATTGGAATGTCAAATATAATTTCCATTTCTTTCCTACATACACACTCAATATATTATATATATATGTATATATATATATATGTGTGTGTGTATATATGTGTTTGCATGTGTGCGTGTGTATGTGAGTGTGTGTGTGCGTGCGTGTGTATATGTGTTTTGAACTCAGATCATAAATGGCCGTAACCCTTTGCTGCAAAGCATGTCGCCCGACCCTCTACCGATACTGCCAATCGACCGCCCTTTCTCTAAATTCTCTAAATAATTGTTTCTACTTTTGGCACAAGGCCAGCAATTATCTCAGTGTATTACTGGTTCTTTATTTTATAGACCCCGTAAGGATGAAAGGCAAAGTTAACCTCGGCGGAACTTGAACTTAGAACATAAAGGGTGTCAGACGCTCTACCGATTCTGCCAGTCCACCAAGTTATCTAAATAATAGAAACAAATCTTTAGGCTTATAAGCTACTCTTACATATAGAAAATACACGAAATAGATACACGAAAATAGTAATTCTAAATCACATGTTAAATCACAAAACCATACATCTAATGAAATATCGTTTAGGAGATGAAAAATGTAACCAAATAAACAATAACCCTCAGTACATGTCCCACCAAAGAGAACATAATTTTTTCTTCTATTAAATAGAGGAAACGTAAATATAATATTTCGTGGTTTACTCCATCCCATCGGCTGAATGTGGCTTCCAATCTAACTAGAATATTCTGCAGTATTTTGGAATGTATTTTTGCACAAAATCAAAAGTACGATAAGTTAATCAATGCAAATACAGTAAAGTTGTCATTCTCGACCACTCATATTTTAAATTATTATATAGCCTTCAGCAATCACCATACGTTTCTAACCTTATTTCCTCCATAAACAGCATAATTATAGTTTAAAATAACCAACAGAGCAGGAAAGCTCCTAAGACAAATAAACTTTGAATGAAATGGTGGAGATTAAATAATCTCCACAACAACCATAGGCCTAGAATTCTCTCCTCAATGGTCCCACGCCGAGAAACATCTTTGAAATTACTGGCCTCTTCAACAATTAACATGGCATATATATCTTCTTAGTGGTGTTCGTGGTTATTCCACGTTGAGGTGTTCTAGATAACAACTGCAACTGGTGGATGTGCCCCGACTTAGGCCAAAACAGGACTTTCGATATGTCTCTTACTATCCTTTCCCTTTTCACCTCTTTACTTGGTTACTCTCCTATCTTTCATCCTTTAAGTAAGCAATTTCTTCTTCACGGCCTCCAGCACCAGCAGAAAACGTTGGTCGAAAAGACCAAGGAAACGTACGTGCCTAATATAATACCCTTATAGTAACTGGCCTTAATTATTATTATCTCTCTCTCTCGCTCTCTCTCTGTCTCTGTCTCTCTCTCTCTCTCTCTCTCTCTCTCTCTCTCTCTCTCTCTCTCTCTCTCTCTCTCTCTCTCTCTCTCTCTCTCTCTCTCTCTCTCTCTCTTTATATATATATATATATATATATGTATATTGTTATATTTGGGGAAGGTCATATTGTTATAATATAACCAGAAATGTATAATAAATCACACTCACTGTTTGGTTTGTATTGGTTTTCGCTTCCAAACAAAATATAAGGATATTATATATCCTTATAGAGCGGTGGATTGGCAGTATCAGTAGAGGATCGGACGCCATGCTTTCCAGCATAGTTACGTCCCTTTACGATCTGAGTTCAAATCCCGTCGAGGTTGACTTTGCTTTTCATCCTTACGGGGTCGATAAAATAAAGTACCAGTAATGCACTGGGTAATTGCTGGCCTTGTGCCTAAAGTAGAAACAATTATATATACTTATAGTTAATTTAGCTGACAATCAATGCTTATCAGTCAAAAATAAATATATAAATATATATATAAAGTATCTCGGAGTTCTTTCGTCACACACCCTTGACATCATCAGTGATACTATTATGCTTCCTCCCGTTGTATTGCAACATTTACTTATTCTATTTTTTTATTTATTTTTGTATCGTTGTCTCTGTTGAAGCATGCGTTTCTGTGCGTGTTTTCTCTTTGGTGTATCTTCGTGTGTTTATCTCTGAGGTTGTGTATGTTTGTATTCTATATTTGGTCATTAGTGTGTGTTTATGTGTGGTTGTTTTTATTGTACCTGTGTATATTTATGTATATTTATCTTAGGTCACTATTGTATGTTTGTGTATGGTTGGTGTTGTTGTCATTCCATTCCTGTTTTCTGTTCAACTTCAGTTTTCTTCCTAATTTTTCTCCACGCTGCGTCAATTCTGTTTTGATATTATCTTAATTTCTATGTTGTTCATATTATCACAAGTCATAGTCTAGTGTGTTCATATAAATATGAGTATTGACGAAAAATATGAGTATTGACGTACATGTACGTCAATACTCATCTTTTTCCATTTTCTCCGAGGGTTCTTAACCCCACTATCAGGCTAAATAATTTCTTTAATTTCTTTAGTCAAATACGGCGATAGCTTACATTTATAATAATATATATATATATATATGTATATACAATGATATTAAATAAATGGCAACTATATTTATAAAATCATATTTATTCTATTATGTATATTTCAAGGGTACCTAATCTTTGGTACGCTTTCATCAGATAAAATACAAAGTTTGTTTTATAAATGTTGACATAACCTAGTAAAGATACCTTATCGTTTCAAGTTTTCCTTGGATAGTGAATGGATAAGAGAAGAACAGTCACATATTTCAAATGATTAACATGAGTATGCAAATGAGGTTGAGGTATATGACTGAAAACAACGTTATTTTAGACGCTATGTAGAATTTAAATAATTAGCTTCTATGTATAGGAAGAAGGAGAAAAAGAAAGAAGAGCTTGTATTTACGGTAATTTAAAAGGAATTAACAATTTGGTGGAATTGTGGAATATGATTCCAGAATTTAAATTTATTTAGCTATATTATGAGTTATAATTGTTTCTACTATTGGCACAAAGCCAGAAATTACCCAGTACATTAATGGTACTTTATTTTATCGACCCCGTAAGGATGAAAGGCAAAGTTAACCTCGGCGGGATTTGAACTCAGAATGGCAAGGGCCGTAACTCTATGCGTCAAAGCATGGCGTCCAAACCTCTACCGATACTGCCAAATGAGTTATAATATTGTATATATAATCAATTAGATTATATGAAGGATTATGGTTGTAAGTATATTTTATCTTATTACATTACAATAAGTTATAATTATATAAATATCTATATAGATTATTAATTGTGCATGTATAAGTATTATAGAAATCTACTCAGTAAATATATAGAGAAAATTATATATTATTTTGTGTGAGATGAATTATTTTAGTCGAAAGATGTGTGAAAGTTTGAAGATCAAAAGGAGAGGAAAAAGGTAATGTGCATTTTGAAGTACTATCGTAAAGCGGATACATTTTCAGAATGTCAATTATAGATAATCAATCTACATCTAAAAAAATATATTTAGAGGGGTATCATTAAGAAAATAATGTCAGAAGTAAAAATATTGAAACATATATATTAAAAAAAAATAATGTCATAAGGTAAAAATAGTAGAAATATTAAAAAATTAAGAAGGAAGATCATTTTTTAAAAAAAATTCCATTTAAATTATTAAAGAAAATAGGATCATTTTGAAGGTGTATAAGATATAGTAAAGTGTAATGAATATCATCAATTAAACATACTTCTGAAAGTGGAATGTTGGCGATGTCT
>OZ024743.1:43426505-43434005 GCA_964016885.1 Eledone cirrhosa
ATTTAATTTTTATAATCCTTTATAATTTTTGTAAACCATTATAACGTATTATTATTTTATTGGGTGGTGGATTGGCAGTGTCAGTAGAGGGTCTGACAACATGCTTTGAAACAAAGAGTAATGGCCCTTTATAGTCTGAGTTCAAATCCCACCGAGGTTAACGTTTCCTTTCATCCTTACGGGGTCGATAAAATACACGGGAATAATTGCTGGCCTTGTGTGAAAAGCAGAAACAATTATTTTATTGTTTTATACAGTTTCTATGATCTTGTGTATTTTATAACACTCATGACCCTTTACTTTTTCACCGTCGCGCTAAGCAGTTTTCTTCCAGTGTCCGCTGACACATTAATTAATACGACATGGCATCTGCAGTGGGGGGCAGCTTGGTTCTAATTAAGGAATAGAATTTTCTGAGAACATTAGAATTTCTGTCGCCACATTAATTTCCCCCCATATTATTTCGCCTACCAAACTACATTGTTTCTCATTGCTGCGTGTGTGAGATACGGGTGAGAAATCACAGAACCAAATCTCTGTTTGTATTCACCATACTGCTGTCATCAATATATAACTAATTGTGCAGTCCACACCAGGTGATATCGCCTACGTCGCGCATCAGAATCGCATGACGAAACTAGGCCATTGAAATATGTATAGTGTTTTCGCAGCATTAAAGCTTTAAATATTTTTTGCAGCCCGATCTTCAGTTGTTCTTCAGTTGTTTTTAAATGTACACAGACACAGACACACACACACGCAGATCCGCCCCCCCCATATATATATGTATATATATATATATATATATATATATATATATATATATACTTATATATGTATATATATAGCGATTTTAAATATACGTAAATGTACCAATGATTTCACACATTTCCAATATATATATATATATATATATATATATATATATATATGTACATATAAAGATATATATATGCATATATATATATATATATATTTAGTAATATAGCAGATTAAAGTTTAAGTAAAGAATCGCTGCTTTCACCCTTAACGGGATCTTCTCATAAATGCCAGAAGAAGCCAACAGATTCAGTGATATATGTTATTCTACTGTAGAATATATATATTTCGAATACCACAGCGATTCTTTGCTTAAATTTTAATCTGTTATTTTAATAAATATTTGATCTGGGGTTCTTATATATTTGATATATATTTATCCTTATCGAGCGCTCTTTGGAATTTAGTCTTCAAATGTATTATTATTACTATATATAGGCGGTGGATTGGCAGTAGTGGTAGAGAGTCGGACGCCATGCTTTGACGTATAGAGGTATGGCCCTTGGCATTCTGAGTTCAAATCCCGCCAAAGTTAACTTTGCCTTTCATCCTTACGGGGTCGATAAAATAAAGTACAAGTAATGCATGGGTAATTGCTGGCCTTGTGCCTAACGTAAAACCAATTACTATATATATACTAGCAGAAGTACCCGGCGTTACCCGGGTGTAAGTCGACCTTTGGTCTGTTAGAATGTGTAAAAGTTACTTCCCGCGCATCACAGGTTCAAAACTTCGAACTTCAATGAAAAAAAATAGGTTAGTAGACACAGGTGTGTAATTTATTAATTGTAGTTACACAGTGTATCGTTGAAATTGTTCTCTGCACGACTGACGGAAGTCAAAATCGCTTGATATTGAATGTTCAGTTAATTTAAAGCAGGGTGAAAATGTCGATTACTTTCAGGTTTTTTTTTTTTACAATTTTTGCGCTCACATGTGCAGAAGAAGAATTAAAAGGGCCTTTATCTTAACCGCGGCATAATGGCGAGTCTTTTGTGACAGTTTTCAAGAATATAGGACGTTCCTGTAAAAAGTGTTCCCATGTGTAACTTTGCCTTGTTGTTTTGCGTAAAGTCGAGCCCGCTTCAGTTTCATTGATTTTTTACATCAATGCGTGATCTCTGAAGTAGATTTGAGTAGCTAAAAACCTGTCCCGGTAAATTTGCTATAGGTGAAAAAAAGTCGATCAACATTGTATCTAGGGTTATTGCCCGTTGCCACAGCCTCAAGCCTCGTCTGACGGGATGTTAGTGATTCCTCCGTTAGCGCTTGATGGCGACGAAGGCGAACATCAGCAATCCTTGTCGGACGTGATGTTGGTGACTCAACCAGCCGGGAAAGACGTCTATCAGCGAGTCGAGATTCGAGCTCAGCAGGCGTTTCCTAGAGAAAATTAATTAATTCTACTGGTTAGCTAAGCCAATGGCAGTGTCAATAGTAAATGAGAAAAGTCTAACATGAACAAAAGGGAATCAAAGTAAGACAATAAATTTAATATAACTACGATTAGAATGTTGTAGTTGCTTAAAAGTGGTGACAGTTAGGATAAACGCAGTACTTGCTAACATTAAGGGAGAATATTGCATAAAGGATTAATCAATTGTGAATGAACTCATACCTGAGAACGCCTAATTCGTTGTCTCAAAGCAGTAGCTGTACCTTTTTTGGAGGTAAGTCTTGAACGTTTCCGTGTGGGCATAACGACGTGTAACGAAGCTGTTAGGTTAGAGAGAGGTGATTAAATACAGAGAGAGAGATGACACCAGATTCGTTAGCATGGTTAGTGGTGAATGGGAAGGTTTGGAAATATGACTACAATAACTTACCGAATTTTCCGGTCTATAAATTGCACTTAAAATAATTAAATTTAATAAAAAAAACACCTCTGCGCTTTATACTCCGGTGAGCCTTATGTATAAATAATATAATGGTAATCAATCACGGCTCTAACAGAAGTAATAGATCTAGACTAAAAGTAAAGAAGATAGCATTTTCCTGGTTGGCCTTACACGCCGTTGCGCGGACCTGATTTTAAATGATACGCCTTATATCCTGGTGAGCCTTATAGAGCGGAAAATATCTATTGGAAAAGAATACGAATTCATGACCAAGGTGTGACAAAATAGGCGTCTATACAGCGCCTGAAACAAACTTGTCCAATACCCTAGGATTTTTCTCGTTAAGTATCCACCCAAAAGGAACCGTTTTTTAGTTACAAAAAATAACCAGTGTATAGTAGCTATATTTCTGACATATCTTGACAAAAAGAACAATATATTCAAAAAATGATCTAAAGTACATTCAATCTCTCTTTTTGACCGATATCTTAATAAGCAAGTTATCGATTTTTTATTGGATGTCAGTGTCTATCTGCATGCAGGTGTGCACGTGTGCGCAATTAATTGCAAATACGCTCATAACATTTAGTCGTAAGCAGAACAAAAAAGGGCATTAGAGGTGGGTTAATAATGAAGACACAAACCCTGGTGAACTTACGTTTAAACACCCGAAAAGTTACTCACTTCCTGTGCAAAAGACTGTATTATAAATTAAGTAATTTTTTAGAATCTTTTGTTTAAAAAAGGAAAACATTGGTACGGAAGTAACATTTTTTACAACTTTGTATGTGTACAATACAACTTGGTCAACGTATTATTTAGTAATTTTTTTTTTCAAAAAGCATGATTATTTAAGACTGTTTGAAAATTTACCCACAGCTTTTAGCATCACAAAAGACACCATTAAATTTGGTTCCCTTTTCAGATAGGGATAATACTGTATTTCCACTTGAATAAGGGGGAATATGAAAAGATAAACTCTTTAATGGTCGGTCGTTTACTGAGACAGCTGGGAAGACATGCAGCTGGCCGTCCAATCAATAGCACACGTCCTTATATGGGCATATGAAATTTATTTTTATTGCGCCAGATGTAAACTAAGAGTTCTTGTGTTCGAATTCACATAAAATTTCATTGGAATCGAAAGACATTCTGTCATAGGGCCCGATTATCGATTTTTCGAAAATTTCAAGTAGCCTATTCCACTCTACGCGTTGAGTTTTATATATGTGTGAGGTTTCATGAACATTGGATGAACGGTGTAGCATGCAAGTTGGAGACACCAAACAATGTCCATCTTCCCTTTATATATATAGATATATACACACATATATTGAATGTGGTCGACAAAGTATTAAACGTTATTTAACAGATAGAACTGTCATTATTATGATACAAGGGAATGAATGAGAAGACCCACTTATTGGTCTCATCAAACCAATATTTTATACACTTATATTGATGCAAAATTTAGATGGTGATTATTATTAAAATAATAAAGGATTTGTATTCAATTAAATCTTTTTTCTCATAGTTTCTTTCATTTAAGTTATGCGCTGCTAATTATATTTCATAGTTGATACAAAGCGTGTGTCTAGTTGAACCAATTATAGGAAATTCAGTAGGAATTAGCAATTGTTCAAATTGAGAAATAATCAGTCCTTCAGTAACATAATCCCTGTATCACTAAAAGGATGGTAATTAAAATGGTGGCCAGCTTATTCACCATGCGACGGCGATGAAGATGAAAACGATCAGGTTGGCAACACGAATTGTGATGATGATTGCGATAACGGTGTTAATAGGTATAATGGTGATGGTGGCACTCTTTCTTGATTTACAGGTATATAATATTATAAATACATGGACACACTAGAAGAGGCAGACCAAGGTTAACATATGTTGATGCCCTAAGGACAGACACTGGTCTGTTGGAGATGCAGGATATGGCAGCGATAATGAGGGACAGAGACCGCTGGAGAGAACTCGTCCATGGATCTCGGGAATTTTACCCGCCTTAGATAGATAGATATATATAAAACATGAGAAGACATAATACTGCGTGGTTGCACATGGGTTACATATGATAAAAATAGTCCTTCATCAGTGATTTTCCAACCTTCATTGATATTTCTTCGCTTTAAAAATCCTATACGTCCAGTTGATGCAAGCAATAGCTAAATAAAGGTATTGGGACAAGTAAATCGCGTAAAGCGAGCGAGACATGTAAACAAACATAGAAGGAAAGCAACGCAAAGATAGTAAGATATATATATATTAAAATTAAAATAACAGATTAAAGTTTAAGCAAAGTATCGCTGCCTTCACCCTTAACCGTTAATCTGTTATTCTAATAAATATTTGCTCCGTCGGGGTTCTTATATATTTGTATATATTTATCCTTATCGACCCATCTTTGGATTTTAGTCTTCGCATTTATTATTATTACTATATATATATATATATATATATATATATATATATACGGTTGTGTGTGTGTATGTGCGTGAGAGAGAGAGAGAGAGAGCGAGTGAGAGAGAGAGAGAGAGAGAGAGAGAGATAGAGTGAGAGAGAGAGAGAGAGAAAGAGAGAGAGAGAGAGAGAGAGAGAGAGAGAGAAAGTATGTTTGTGTGCATACACGTATAACCATCTTTCCCCGTCGTTACGATAACTTGTTTGGCGGCAGGTCTCGTGGATGTTTCGATATTGTCGTTCCGTTTCTCCAGGGCAGATTCTTGTTTTAGAGTTCCACGCTGCTAGACACATGATCGCTTTCTTGGTGTAGTTTGTTTTAAGGTTGCACTGATATATATGCTTTTTTCCAGGAGTTTATTTTTAGTATGCTGTTACGCTGCATTGTTAGATTTATTTCTTGGTCAGTTTATGTTCTACTGGAGTTGAGTTCATCTTTCTTATAGGTAGTGATGATGTGTACGATTTATGTGTAGTTTTCTGAGATATATGAACGGTGTTTCTATTAGGATCTCGTGATAATGATAATGGTGGAAATATTTTTTAAGATGTATGAACAATATTTTGGTTATTGTTGTGGCGACATTGTCATTGTATGGAGTATTGAACCAGTTGATTGCATGGATATAGCGGTAACTTTTATTACCTCCGTCCAGTGTAGAGTCTATATAAATAACTTGTTTTATCTGCTCCACTCTAAGACCGCGTTGTATTATGGTACGGGCTAAAAAATATCAATTCGTTGGCAGATAAGCGGGAGATAGAGAAACCGAACGACACTATAGCGCCACGAATAGGATATGACGGGAAACATACACATTTGAATTTACTAAGCACAACCATACACTAAGGAGGCTTTACATTCAACCTGCCTTCAGGGAAGGTCATACACTTATTGTTCATTAAAGAACAACTATTCAACTGAAAGTTCGAACTTGTTACACACTGTATACATAAGAGATACAAAACATTACACATTTTCAAAGACTTGTATTCCCCAGGAGGGTAAGATTTTAAACTATTATTAAATGCGAACTCACACACAACCCCTCCGCAAACTTCACTAACGACCCATACTGGTTACTAGGCACGTACTAGCACACAGCATACCTAACACACAATCATAATAAGCACAACATTCTAGTTCAAGCCACTTGGACATAGGCAGTCATAATGCTACGACACTATCCATACAGTGTCCTTAAACTAACTTACACATTAGGATTAATATGGTAAGGAGAAATATCCACATTACGTCATGTACACAAATAAACTCAACCTATGCGCACAAACTGAACACTGCGTGTAGAATTAGATATACACTGAGATATTCGTACAAACGTCATCCACACAATACTTCTTCTCAGCTGCTAAACACATTACCTCGACTCTGGAGTTATAACACATAAAATCCTACCTACGTAATCAACTAATATACAGGTCAGTTCATATACACAAATCGCACACAATTTCTACTCCTATACAACTAGTCTTCCATGTAGTATCAGGAATACACTATCAGTGCACGGATTCCATCAATAATATACACCTTCATTGTCGCCAAACAAATTAACACAATTTCTTGCATCGAGGGTTATACACGCAACGACACACTCATAACGTATACTACCATGTCTACCCCGTTATGAAAACTACTAATCTATATTGCAAACAAAACGCTTCCTGTAAAATAAGACCGACATATAATCGATATAATCACAATAGACTATTAAACACACACACAACACACTCATATAAGATATATACAACAACACACACATACAACACACTCACGCACACATAACACACAGAGCACACACCTGAGAAAGTGCACATATAAATTACCATAACATCCAGATTGTTTATTGAATTCTTATGAACTCTCAATGGCAATATAATTGCAATATGTCTCCCCACCAGAAAGTAAACATCTTATCAAAGGTACCCGAAACCATCACATTTGTAACCTCCTACTGAGGAACTAGGACATCAAAATAGAATAAATACAAATAGATGAAACACCTTATACCAACATCAATGACGACACTAATTCTCTTATAAACACTTCGTGATATCTGTCGCCAGCTCTTTCTAATTATACTTTTTCCTATTTCCTCTTTCCTCATATGTATTCCCTCTGTTTACCACTATTTTCTTTCTCACAGAAACCTATTGTTTTCTACAGAGTCTCATCAGCGAGTCCTTTTCCTGATACGTCTTTGTATCTGTCAATCAAACTACTTATACACACCCGAAGAAATCCTTTCGAAAGAATACAGGTCATCGAATTGCTAAAGGTTTAACTATAGTGCAGAAAATCCTCATCATATATACGTATGTTGTTGTTGTTGTTGTTGTTACAGCTCACACC
>OZ024743.1:43439005-43454005 GCA_964016885.1 Eledone cirrhosa
AAAACATCCTGGATGTGATGAATAAGAGTTGGCTGCAGCAGCACAAGACAGATTCTTTCTTTGACGACCCGAAATAGTGAAATGCAAAGTGGAAGTCGACGGGTTTTGAACTCAAAATACTGAAACCCGGTCGCCCTATATTATAGTCAAGCTTGACGTTTAAAACATAGATTACGGATGCGATTATCACTGTTTGACAATGCCTTACAACAAAAGTAAAATAAATTAAACATCTCTTGTATAGTGACAGTATTGTAGGTATATTCTGATACATGGGGTGTCACGTGCACTATCGAACATGGCACAACCCTGCGTTAGACAGCTCGGAACGGAGCTGATTTATTCTTGAGAAAGAAAGAGGCAGACGAATAGAGACGAAGGCAAAGAGAGCAAGTGATAAAGAGAGAGAGTAAGAAACAACTAGAGTACTAGAGGAGATTCGCAGGGATGAAACCAATAGTGAGGTATATATAATCCGGCGCCACTAAACGACAGAAGTATCATACATAAATATGACTCGCTCGCACTAAGATAACCTATTTGAAGACAAGATTCATTCAGCCCAAAAACTTACAACTCAGTTTTAACATTTGTAATCTCTCCGGCTACTGCATCCACGCGTCATCCAATTAATGGAATCTTAATTATTAATCACGTATTCTCCTTCCGGTGTACAAGACATCA
The DNA here is from genome assembly GCA_964016885.1 of Eledone cirrhosa. Taxonomy (NCBI): domain Eukaryota; kingdom Metazoa; phylum Mollusca; class Cephalopoda; order Octopoda; family Eledonidae; genus Eledone; species Eledone cirrhosa. Next base: position 43,439,690 of record OZ024743.1, read on the forward strand.
ATGGAAATGAGAGTAATTGGTAACCTTTAATCATTACTTTTTTCATCAAAACTGTTTACGAAATGTCTTTGATATTTTCATGAGTAGACACATATACACGTACATGCATACTTTATTTTTCAACACCGCTATACGCATACATTCTTTCTGTGTATTATTCCAAACATATATACACATTTATACTCTCTGTAACTCACATTTATAAACAATGTAGTTGCGTATATTAAGGTGATTTTATTTATAATCATCGTTGTCAATATTTTAAAATATTCTAGCTATTTAGTTTAAAATATCCATGAATATGCACGTTTATACACTTATAAATGTATATAATCACATATGTATATAATTACAAATGTATATAATTACATATGCACGTTTGTACACTTATAAATGTATATAAATATACATATGGATTAATATATAAATGTGCATGTACATATGTAGACCTATGTCAGTAAACACACAATCACATATACGCGTATATTATGACTGCAATTATACATATGTTATACACACATAAATACATATATACATGCATATATATATATATATATATATAGAGAGAGAGAGAGAGAGAGAGAGAGAGAATGAGAGAGAGAGAGAAAGAGAGAGAGAGAGAGAGAGAGAATTAAAAAGAACAGAAAGATGCAGTAAAAGAGATTTATTCGGTTCTTACGTACGTTTCAATAGACATCTATTTGCCTAGATCTCGCTACATCTATAATATTATATATTTAGTAGAGCATTCGATATCCAATGCACAATCGATCCCATATCATCAGAGATTATAACCAATTATATATAACCAATGTATATAACCAATTATATATACATATATATATATATATATATGTGTGTGTGTGTGTGGTGTGTGTGTGTGTGTGTGTGTGTGTGTGTGTGTGTGTGTGTGTGTGTGTGTGTGTGTGTGTGTGTGTGTGTGTAAATGTATGTATGTATGTAATATATATATATATATATATATATATATATGTATATGTATGTATGTAATATATATATATATATATTTAAACGGAAAAAATGAAACGAAATTTCATTTTGCACTCTTAGTACGGCTGTTACTTAAAAATAAGCATGTATATAAGCTTATATATATATTTATTTATCTATCTATATATATATGTGTGTGTGCGTGAGGGTATATATATATATATATATATATATATATATATATATATATATATATATATATATATATATATATATATATTTGAGGCTTTCACTTTACCATTCTCATTGAAATATGCTTTCTTTGTGTCCACATACATCCTAGCATGGGGTCAGGCAGCTCGTTCTTATGCAGGGGATTTGGGCGTCTTCAGGATTTATCCTGCAATCTTCTGGACAGGATATCATTGGGGGGAGGCTCTGGGCTGTTATGCCTACGTACTTATACACACACACACACACACATATATATATTAAAATAACATATTAAAGTTTAAACACATAATCGCTGACTTCACTCTAAACGGGATATTCTAAGTTCCAGAAGTTCCCGTTATGGGTGAAAGCAGCTATACTTTGTTTAAATTTTAATCTGTCATTTTAATAAATATTTGCTCCAGGGTTCTTATATATTTTTTATATATATATTATACTTATCGAGCCTCTTCGGATTTTAGTCTTCACATTTATTATTATTACTGCATGAGGTAGAAGTCGTCGTGAATGGATCTGTCCGGAAAGGCGCATGTCTGCGCCTCTCCCACCAGACCCTTGACGACAAGCGCCAACCTCGTTGCTAACATCTTGGCCAAAATCTTGAACTCTGCATTTAGCATGGTTATGGGCCTGAAATTATCGATAACATCCCCTTGTTCGAGTCTTTTCTCAGCAGCGCCACCACTCCCCGGCTCACAAAACTGGGAATGCTCCCGTTCTACTGCCAGTTGCAGTAGACGTCTGCCAAGAGGTCACCGAACAAGTCTGGCATAAATGCATAAAGCTCGTAGGGCTGACCATCCAAACCTGGCGATTTACCCCTCGTGCATTTAGCCATCGCTTCCCGTATTTCACTGGCTGTTATTGGCTTTTCGTGACATTGTGCTGCGGTTGTCGAGAGCCGAGGCAGTTCGTCAAGGTATGCACTGAAGTACATGCCCCGATCCGGGCCTCCGCTGCTCGCGAACACTTCAGCAAAGTGCTGCTGAAAAGCTTCACACATCTGCTCGGTATCGAGCAACACGCACCCGTTTTGGTCAGACAAAGACCAAATTCGTGTTTTGCGTTGAAGAATTGGTCGAGTGCCAATCTCGCCGCAAGCACGTCGGTTGCGATGTCTGTCCTAAACGCCTCTTCTAGCTTTCTGACTAGCTCTCCCTCTACTCTATTTTCCTCTATCACTAGTCCTTTGCTAAACCTAATCGACTCTACTTTAATTGCCCTTTTCAGGGCGAACCACCACCTGTTGTTGACGACCGCTCCCGTCAACGCCCGCTCAACTAATACGCTAATCCAGTATCTGTAGGCTTCGCATGCCGGGAAAGACACGTTCAGCTTCCAGTAACCGGGCCCTTGTCTATGAAGTATGTCTATGTCGATCTCACGGATCACAAATTTGTGGTCTTTGTAGTCGACTATTTTAAATTGTGTACAACTTATACTAGCTTTATCTAGTTCTCTGCAGAATACACTATCGAGATACAATCTGGATGACCCGATGCGGTTTGACCATGTCCACATTGGCACATTCGGGTGATCCAGTCGATACCTATCAGACAATTCTGCACGATCTCGGGCAGGTTTGGCTGACGGCACTTCCGTGCATGTAGAGCTTATCTTGAACTGGCAGAGCTCCCCGGTAGCACTGCCAGGCCAGGAATTTTTGGAAGTTATCCATAGGCCCTGGGCTAAAAATTCTCCGGAAGAGAGCAAACAGCTGATTTTCTTCGACGCCCAGGATCTCTCCGAGAACGTCGCGCTCTACCCCTCCACTAGTCCTCTATAAAACGCCGAGGTGGATGTTCCACCGATACTGGTGCCCAGCGGTCTTTATCTGACCCAGGAATGCAGCTCCGTCAAGGAGACGAGCTGTGGGAAAACGTGCCTGGCGAACGGCGACCACACCTGGTCACTGTCAAGGAAGCACCAGAGATGTTGCAGCCTCAGCGTATGTTTGCGCATCATCAGCTATGGCATGCCCAATCCTCCACGCAACGGGTGTTGACAGCAGATGGATCGAGTGACCATGGGAGCGCGTCCCTTCCACAACAAGCGGAAGAGGAGGCACTCCATTTTGGTGAGAGTTGGGCCGGGCAAGGGACGACGGTGAGGCGGTAGCAGATGACGGATACGATGTACGCATCCGCCACCTCCGCCCGGCCTTTCAGGGACAGCTTCCTCTCGGCCCATTTCTGGGTGACGGAGGCCACCTTGCTCGTCACCTCGTTCCAGTTTTTCTCCATCTGGAGGTCCGGTCCGAACCAGACCCCGAGCAATTTAAACGGCCCGTCCGCCCAACGCCACACGACGCTGTCGGACGACATGGACTTGCCTCTCCGGGTGCCAAGTTGCAATCCCACCGACTTTGCTCCTGTCACCGCTTCGTATTCCTTGAGAACGGTGGCGAGAATCTGGACGTGTCTGGTGCTTGAAACGACCACGATGACGTCGTCGGCGCAAGCTGTCTCGGATTTATCGCATCCTAGTTCGCGAGGGGCGCCCCTCATCGCCCCCTGTTTGTGCAGTACGGCCCGTGAGCCAACACGTACAAGAGGGACGAGAGGGGACAACCCTGGCGGTCTGAGCTCATGATGCTGAACGGCTGAGACAGGTGACCTTCACCCTCACTACTGAGCAGATGTCGCTGAACATCGCAGCGATCCAAACCCTGAAAACGGGTCCGAAACCGGCTGCCTCGAGGACCGCCGCCAGGTTACCGTTTGCCACTTCACTCCCGCCTCAAAGTCCATGTCGGATTCAGTGGCGTCTGGGAGGGTTATCTGCTCCACCGATGTTGGTGGTGGTAGTGGAGCCCTCTTCGGCAATTTCGTTGCTGGTGTAGCTACATCAAATGTAGCTATTGGTGCTGCCGCCACTGATGCTGCTGCATTAGTAGTCCATAGCCTTGGTACGGGTGCCACGGACGTGGCCCTCCTACTCACCGTGGAAGTGGCTTCTGCATTTGTTGCCTGCCCTGCTCTTGGTAGCAGCGGGCCAGGTATTGGAAGGAGTGGGGCCTTCTTCTTCGCTGTCTTCTGCGGACAAAAGGCCCTGAGGTGACCCTTCAACCCACAGAGATAACATTTTGGGCGTCTTCCTTCTACGCTTATAGGGAGTTGAAGCCTTTCCTCAATGTCTATGATATGGGGGATAGCGTCGATACATTCCTGGTCAGTTTGTATAAGCATTTGCATTCCTATACCTGACCAGTTCTCTCTCCCTATTTTCTCTACTTGCCACATGGTCGTCTTGTCCTCGATTCCAGCAAGGACAGACGCGGCCAGCCAAGGTATGGGCTCGTCGGGTGGGACCTGGGTCACTTTGACCCTCAGAATTTTCTGCCCGCAGTAGGAGGGCACCAAGACTATCTCCTCACTCTTTAGGGTTTCCAAAGAGTGAGACTTTGCTTCCTGGGGGATGGCGAAAATACGTCTACTGTGGCGTACCTTCTGACTCGGGTGATTTGTGTTTTGCGTGCCCAGACGCACCCTAATGCCTTTTGGATTTGAGCCTCCGTGGCTCTCTACACCCGATGTGAGATTTTGCTTACGGTGCGGTAAGTCACCGTCCGTAGCTGCTGGTCCTTGAAAAAATCGGGTGGAGGTTTCAGGGAGACTCTATTTGCGCTTCTTATCACCATGGTCCTTGACACTGCTATCTTCTGCTCTGTGACTAACACTGTCTCGATATTTCGGGCGACACCTGCAAAAAAGTGGTCCCTTTTACAGCAGCACCCCATTGCTGCCGCTACTGGTCTTACTGGTGGTGCTTAGATCGCTGTTACAGGTATCGATATCATTGTTGATGTTTTCGTTGGTACAGTTGTTGGTGTTGTTGTTGTTACTGTTATTGTGGCTGTTGTTATTATTGTTGTTTTTGTTGATACTGTTTCTACTATTATTGTTGTTGTGGCTGTTGTTATTGTCATTGTTATTGTCGTTCTCGACCTTACCGCTGTTATTTTTGTTATTGTCGTTCTCGACTTTACCGCTGTTATTTTTGTTGTTGCTGTTGTTATTGATGGTGTTGTTGTTGGTGTTGTTGTTGGTGTTATTGTTGGTGTTGTCTGTGTTACAAATATTTGGTAATTTTAAATCTGTAACAATCCACTTTTCCTTTGTAATATTTTCGTTTACATTTACCTCCGCTGGAACGCTGTCTTGTTGACATGCTGATAAAGTCTCCCTCGCATGAATTGTCTGACAGCGCTCTCAAGTTTCACTTGAAGAGGAAAATCAGGGTGGAGAGGCAAGTGCTGCTTTCTAGCAAGTTTGTTGAAAGGTGGGTGAATGTAGCAAGAATGGTCCGAATGAAGGGGACCGCTCTGAATATACGTCTGTAGTTTGAGAAATGGAAAAATTGGGAGAGGGCACTTGCCCTGGTGGTCAGGGTGGCCGTGGTCTTTTGTGTGGTTTTCTCCACGAGTAACCCACGGAGGTTTCCCTCCTATTGGGGAATTTTTCATTGTTTCAATTTTCATTTTTATTGTTTATATATATATATGTTTCTATGTTTTCTTTCTTTTCTTATATAAACAATAAACATATTTACACGAACAAAACCCACATCGTACTGTCCTGTGCATTCTGTAATGTTTTTCTTGATGTCAGACCTTGTAGCCAATAAAGAAATCATTATTATTATTATAAATATATATATATATATATATATATATATATATATATATATATATATATATATATATATATATACATACACACACATATATATATATATATATATATATATATATATATATATATATATATATATATATATATATATATATATTAATAAGGTAATGAATTCTTTTACAATGGAATCAGCTCGAATGAGGAAAAATATCCCCTGAGCAGCGTATAAATTAATATGTATGTGATGAAACACAGATACCAACACATCTGTATATATATTGCAAAAGAAAAATTTAGCCAGATTGAAGTATACTAATTATTATACTACAGTTTGTCCATATCGATTTAACATAATAAATCAACGGAGACGAACTGTATTGCCAAAAGGCCGTGATGTTTAGACACATTTAAATTTCAAAATCAAACCTGTTCCGTAGATAAGTTTAGACTTTAAGATCCAAATATGTTTCGAGTTAAATAAGTGTATGAATATCATGTCCCGCTCTCCTCAGTAAACATCCAGAGACAAATTGATATGCTTCACTTCTAAATAATTTAAAAGACTGCGTGACGCACATTGTAAAATAATTCATTACCTTATTAATTTTAACTGCTCCTAGTTTGAGCTGCAAGCCGCCTCATATATACGACTGTTATTTCTAGCAGTACGGTTATGAGACTACTTAGATACTGTAAAGCCATGTGCGTCACGCTGTCTTTCAAATTATTTAGAAGTGAAGCATATCAATTTGTCTCTGGATGTTTACTGAGGAGAGCGGGACATGATATTCCTACACTTATTTAACTCGAAACATATTTGGATCTTAAAGTCTAAACTTATCTACGGAACAGGTTTGATTTTGAAATTTAATTGTCTCTAAACATCACGGCCTTTTGGCAATACAGTTCGTCTCCATTGATTTATTATTTTAAATCGATATGGACAAACTGTAGTATAATAATTAGTATACTTCAATCTGGCTAAATTTTTCTTTTGCAATATATATACAGATGTGTTGGTATGTGTGTTTCATCACATACATATTAATTTATATATATATATATATATATATTAAAATATCAGACTAAAGTGTAAGGAAAGAATCGCTGCTTTCACTCTTAACGGGATCATTTGAAACACACACACACACACACACACACACACACACACACACACACACACACATATATATATATATATATATATATATATATATATATATATATATATATATATATATATATATGCAGTACATGTGTGTGTAACTTTTAGTTACTATTTGTTCACCAGTTTCAGCACTCGATGATGTGTTATTGCACTTTTAGTTTTACGGCGTTATTGGTATCGTTGGTGAGCAGAGTGTTAATAATAATAAGGATTATGAACGAGGTATCAAAAGCAGTACGTAGATATCTCCTCTCGTTAAGGAGAACACGATTCTGACGAGCTATGGTTTGCAGATTCGGGCATGATACTGATTGTACTTCTTATTGTTATTATATATATATATATATATATATATATATATATATGTGTGTATGTGTATGCATGTGTGTGTGTGTGTGTGTGTATAGACTTAAGAAAATTAAGAAAAAGACGACAAGACAGCGAACGTAAACAAAACAAAACGAAAACGATTTTAACCCCGACAAATAGTATTGCTCGACCATCCGGGTGCACACCGTCTGGCATAAGCCAAACGCTGTCCAAAAGAATAAGAGAGGGACTAAAAAAATATTGTGTTTTTGCCTGGCTTGTCCGCCCCATTTGCACCGAGATTGCCTCGAAAACATAACCTTTGACTCAATTTTACTGTCTGATGAAATCACGATTTTGGTTAGATAATCAAGTGACCAAGATCGTCTTCACTACAACTTAGCATTTTTATAATCCTCTCTATCTCTTTCTCCATCTCTCTCTCTCCCCATCGCTCTCTCTCCCTCCCCATCTCTCTCTCTCTCTCTCTTTCTCTCTCTCTCTCTCTATATATATATATATACATATATAAATATACATATATATATGTGTATATATGTATGTATGTATATATGTGTGCACACGTATGTTTATGTGTACGACGTTCATGTGCTTTTGTGTGCATGAATACTTCCAGTTTGCACAAGCATGCGCTTTATGGGCATATTTTATCCACTCATCTATCTACTTATATATTGGCTCTCTAAATATTATATTATCTCACCCAATTCCTTTTATTGTTAATCGAGCTATTTATTTATGCATTTCTATGTAAAACATTTTGAAACTCCTTATCCTTGTGTGTGCATGTAGTATGCATGCACTACAAGTTACTCTCGAATATAATCCACTCTATTATGTATTTCCAATCGTTTATAACTTACTTGAGCATATTATATTTTATTCTACCCTTTGAGGGTGGTGGATTGGCAGTATCGGTAGAAGGTCAGACGCCATGCTTTCTATCATAGTTACGTCCCTTTACGGTCTGAGTTCAAATCCTGTCGAGGTTAACTGTGCCTTCCATCCTTACGGGGTCGATAAAATAAAGTAAGAGTAACGTACTGGGTAATTGCTGGCCTTGTGCCAAAAGTAGAAACAATTATATTTTATTCTACCCTGTTCAGACTACTTACTAATTCAGCGAAGATCTAATTGATCCGTATCAATGAGTACGAAGTAAAGACATATAACATAAAGGACAACTGGAAGTTTTTATGGGAAAATCTGCTGAAAGCTACAGACCAGAACTGAGGTTATCTATGGAAACTTTTATCACTTATATAACCAGATAAATGTCTATATGTGATATGTGGTGCGGTAAATGAATATATACTTATACAACAAGTCCGAACAAAAGGAACGTAACTCCCACTCTCACTGCCTCCGCCTCTCCCGCTCTGTCGATGTCTCATTATTATGAGAAAATGGACGGTGGATTGGCAGTATCGGTAGAGGGTCTGACGTCATGCTTTCCAGCATAGTTACGTCCCTTTACGATCTGAGTTCAAATCACGCCGAGGTTGACTTTGCCTTTCATCCTTACGGGGTCGATAAAATAAAGTACCAGTAATGCACTGGGTAATTGCTGGCCTTGTGCCTAAAGTAGAAACAATTATTATGAGAAAATGGGGTCACACGCACAGGCCGCCCCGTGGCCCGGCGTACAGAATATGGAAGGCATTTCCCCGGATGATGGTGACGGAGCCGTGCTGGAAGTTGGAATCCATGTCATGAGGCTCACAATTCCGTGCTGATGTTGGTGAGTAGGGAAGATGTCCCAGGGCCAACGGCACCAGAAATGTTCGCTTTGTTCATTCACTTCCATATAACCCATTTTGTATTTATTTTTTCTCAAAACTATTCATTCAAATTCTAAGCCTTGTCTGTACATAACCTTACTACTCACCGTCTCACCCCTATTCCTATGACCATTACACCCCTGCTTCTCCTACTACACTCCTACTCACGCAATGCCACTACCTCGGCAAACATTACATCCTTCTCCTGACCCATAGCCTGTCTAGATACACCTAGAATTCTCTGCCCACCAACTTTCTCCCTCGGCGAAGCTTAATGCAATGACTAGTTTGAACATAGCCCTATGTCTAGTGACATATATTCACACACCCTAGACAAGGCTTGCTGAACACACAAGCTAGCTATCTATCTAAATAGATAGCTAGATATCTAGCTAGATATGCAGACATATATACAGACAGATAGAGATACATATAGATATATCACATAGATAGAGAGAGAGATAGATAGATGGATAGATGGATATATAGATAGATAGATAGATAGATAGATAGATAGATAGATAGATAGATAGATAGATAGATAGATAGATAGATAGATAGATAGATAGATAGATAGATAAATAAATAGATAAAACTGCACTACAAAACATGACCCATATAACTGAGAAATGAATCTGCAATAACGCCATCGGAAAGGGCGAAAGACACATTGTTCATGCTCGAATCTCACTCCGACTAATGGGATTTCTAGAGAATCGTCTTTATCGACATGTATAACCGGACATAGGGATTAGTGCGAGATCTTGAGGTTTAGACACATGAGCTATGAAGAAATCTAGAAGAGTTAGGTGTGTCTTGGAGGTGATACAATATCAGAAATCTCATTGAGGCAGAGGCTACTGGAAGAGAGAAAATATGGGCAAAACTGTTTTTGAGTTAGTAAACATATTTTGAAATCATTCCGATTATCTGTGTCGTCTTTATATAGTAAATGGTGATGAAAAGATATGACTAGTTACAATATTATTGAATATGAATTGTCCTTTGTTCAAAACAGTTCTCGTCGTGGCCTCTCAGATTTTAATATATAAAGAATTTCATTGCCTATTGTAACGAAATATTTTGTAATGAGTAGGACATATTATCGGCCATTTATATGTAACCGGTTCATACGGTTGAAGAGAATTCGAAGGATGAATAAACATGAAATAAATTTGGTGATACGAGTTCATTCTTAGAAACACACACTTTCCAAATTCACGAAAACTCTGATCTGCTTCTTGTATATAGCATGGCAGTATACAATGACTCCAAAAATAATGCACAGTACGCACTTAATCACAAAGAATGTGCAATCAATTTCCTGAAGAATGAATTGTATTCTTCAAATTCTGGAGAGCCTCAGATTTTGATTCGGAATTATAAGATACAAAAATAATCATATTGGCAACGATTTGATTGTATATGTGTGTTTGCGGTTTTGTAAGCAGATATGGAAAATGTTATATTTGATTGATTTTAACCTCATGTATATCTAATAAGTTAGTTCATTGAGGATTCTCGGCCAAAATTATTATTCAGTATTTTTCAGTAACAAATATGTTAAAATATAAATGGTCATTCGAATTATAATCATTATAATCATTTGAATAATTTGTTGAATTGTATTTTTGTACAATCATTTCTTATTTGCCTGGTTGGAGTATTAACGATTAAATGACGGTGGTAACCAGAAACAATTAAAGGTGAGACTTGACACTAGCGATGTTGTAAATCTAGTATTGTTTCTTCGAATGGCAATTGAAACACAAGGCTGTGAAGACGTGAGATGGTGGTGCTGATTGTGTAAATGTAGTTTTGTTATATATATTTATATATATTAAAAATTTAAAAGAAGATATGCCGTCGTAAGATTCGTAAAATCCAAATAAGATTCAATTGAAATCTGTCTATTCTGTAGATACTTAGAAATGAGAATTATCATCTGTCGAGACAAAAGTATTCGTTTCTTGTATGTCATCATCATCAGGTCAAGCTTGCTCGGCTTTCTACGACACGCTTCCTCCATCCATCTCTGTCTCTCATAGCGTTTGCCAGTTCTTCCGCAGTGCATCCAGTATCGCCCTCAAGTTGCTTGACGTATATCTTCTTGGAACGACCAGCGTGTCTTGCTCCATGAGATGGACTTCATAACAACACATCACCTGCTATTTCTTCCTTGCTGCGCTAACAGTGGCCAGCAAATCTGAGTCTCTGTCCACGTATTGACCTGCAGATAGGTGGTATATTGCCACAGAGATCCTTATTTGTTGGGTGTTCCCTCCAAGACACGTTTAAAGCAGCGTGAAGCATACGTGTGTATGCCCCGTCTAGCTTTTTCTCCAGTTTCGACGTTAGCGTCCAAGTGATAGAGCCATAAACAAGCACAGACTCCACAGCAGCTCTGAAGAAATTCCTTTTCAGTTTGGTCGGCAGGTTTGATTTCCATATCTTTTCCATTGCATTCAATGCTCCCCAGGCTTTTCCCAGTGTGATGTTAACATCATGTTCTGTGGAGGCGATATAGCTACCCAGGTAATTGAAGTCGTCAACTTGCTTGATTATATCAACGTTTAGACTTCGCATACCAACTGAGGAGTCTTGGTTCAGGCAAATATATTCTGTTTTGCCTGCGTTGACATAGAGTCCGATTTCCTTTGCAACTGATTCGATGCTGTGAAGTAGTGATGTTGCATCCTTAAGGTAGTCAGCGAGGACCGCTAAATCATCCGCATAGTCAGCATCGGTGATTTTCTGAGCTGCATGGCATCTGCACTTTCGCTTTGTGAGAGTGAAACCAAGCTCTAAGTTTTCGTCCAGGGCATTTCTCAATACATAGTCGAGGCAGATGATAAAAATATATGGTGCAAGAGTATCCCCTTGGAATACTCCTGCAATGATGTCAAAGAAGTTGGTATCTCCATCAGGTAAGCGCACCATTGCGCGGGTGATTTTATATAACATCACGATGGCATTTACTGTTTCCCTTGGCAAGCTGTAGGCTAGAAGTATCTCTCTCATCCTCCCACGATGGATGGAATCGAATGCTTTTGAAAAGTCATTAAACAGGAGAATTGCTGGGAGGTTTTTGGCTTTTACGCCTTCCAAGATACGCCGAATTGTAAGTATTTTCCCTGATGTTGATCTGTTGGTGCGGAAGCCATTTTGTTTTTTCTCAGCAGGGGTCAATGACAAGTCTTATTCTTGTATGTATGTTTGCATTAATGTGCAGACATGGAAAGCGGTGTATGGGATTACGCTGTAGTTGGATTATGTATCTATCACACCATCTAGAGGCGCGCTCACATACCACTACTTGGGCTTGTAAATTTAGGATATCCCAAAAATCTCAAGTATTATGACCGGTCTCGATATGATAAAAGTTCTTAATACCATCATTCTAAGTCAACTTAACCTTGAGGACAATACATCAGACTGCAAGCCAAGCAACATATCCTCTTAGAGTATGCTTAAAGCAGTGACTGCACATAAGAGTTCCAGTCACGTTCGGTAGGCGGTATAATTAAAGGAAGCTGCTATTTATTTCCATACAGAGCAGCACCTTATTACAACGAGACCATAAGGAGGAGTAGACTTAGTGGGATGTTAATGTACTCAGAAGACGCACATTTGCAATGAAAACATAAAAATGGAATATGAGCTCTTTTAATCCTCCGATTAAACCAGACCTCCCTCTGAATATAGGTAGAAACTGTTTCATTTTGACAGCAAACACAAGTACCGTAATATTTGGTACTTGTAAAGTTAAGATTAATTATTCTTGTCTAGTCTCTATCATTTCTAACACCACATACTTCAACAAAAATAAACAAACACGTTCTTTCATATGCACATGATGAACTTAATCCTAATTTCTACTAGGTGATTCTGATTTTGCAAAGCAGTCGTATATGCGTTGAAAGCAGATAATACCCTACAAGCGACACACAAATACACTTCGGATATCTAACTGACAAAATGACAGGAACATTCGAGATAATTAAACGTTTTATATAGGGCTAAATGTTTAGGTAAATTTTCTGCCGTGAGTAACAAAATACTCTCAAAAATATCTAGTTAAACACCAAGAAATTGTAACTGAAACTTGTGTTTCAGTAAAAGAATAACCTTGTTGCAATATAGATATGTATTCCTTAACGTGACGAAAAAGAGAGAAACGTTCAGAGGACGAAGGTCAAAGGGTTTGTTAGTAACTTTTGGAATCATATAATACAGATAACAATAGGAGAACCTATGTTTTATTGGGAATGGGGTTACAAGGGGTTAGCCGGTTAGGTTGTCCAAAGTTCATTGTTGCAACGCTGGTTTGTGAAGAAACAAAATGAACTTAGTATTTACTGTTGCATTGCATAAATGTACAGTTGTGTGACATTTCCTTGGATTGTTATGGATGTCTATGAAGCAGCATTGCTCCACAGGAAACACTCATCGGTGCTAGCAAATACTTTTAGAATATTAAGGGTTACTGGGACCGGTCTGAACAAAAATACCTCGGCTTCGTGATATAACGTTTCCATATCGAGGATGTTTGTCTTCTTGAAAGGCGATTATCTACGTGGTATCTTAACATCTTTAACGGCATTGAAGTTTTATAGTTGGATGCTTGATTCGTTAAAAGTTTGTCTTTAAATTGTTTTTAAAAAAAATTAATCTGGAACTCGGAAGGATGACCATCACATAATCTGAACTCAGATCGGAATTAATTGAGTGGAATACCGCAAAATATATCGAAAGACAGTCTACCTATTCTGCCAATCCAACGCCACAGTTGTGTTCTTTAATAATATTCACATAGCCAGTATTTTACAGGGTGATGGATCAATTCTATCGACTCCAGTATTTATCTGGTACTTTATTTTCTCCACATCTGAAATATAAAAGTCAACGTGAAACTTTGCAGGATTGGAACTCCGGCTTATTCTTCGATGATGTAACATCTTATATCCCTGCGCTTGTTTTCCAATTAGTAAACAAACAAAAGAAACATCATTACGGCATATGATGGTGCTATCACACCACTCACCTATTATGATAGAAACATCGCTTATTTTCATCATTGGATTCTGGTTATGTTGCTCAGTGTGTCGGTTCATGCAAGTGTACTCTTCAAAAACGGGATTGATTTAAGACATGTGGATGAAATGTGGCAGATAGAAACTGTTGAATCCCATCGTATAGTCGTAAATACACACACACA
>OZ024743.1:43464005-43466505 GCA_964016885.1 Eledone cirrhosa
ATATATATATATATATATATATATATATATATATATACATATATATATGGGATAACAAGCAACTTATCGTTATAGGTAATCCAGGTAGAGGCTGTGTGTGCTCTGCGTCGTGGATAGTTTTAACGTACGGCTTTTTTTGACTCAACAAGATGCTTCCATAGTTGTGCAGCGAGTTCGCGGTAATTTTTATGATAGTTAAACTTGGAGTAATAATAGTTAAAGAATGGTCGGCGTTACAATAAGGGCTTTATTTAAACTACTGACAATTGTTTCGTTGATTATGTAGGTATAGAGTTTGCTAATCGCTTGATGTTGCGTTATTCGATCTCCAATACATTATTCACCTATGATCAACACGTCAGAGCATGGAAATATGAAAATAATTCACTCGAAAAATACCGTATAATTAAAACAATAACATCAATAATAAAATAGTGTATAATATAAACAATAACATCAATAATAATACATGTATGGTAAATAGGTAGAGAAGTTACAGACGTAAGAAACAAAAGTAGAGTGAAAGATAAGGTACATAAAAAAAGTAAGAAAATAAGAGAATGGAAAATATAAAGAGATAAATAAATAAATAAATAAATAAGTAAGATCGTCTAAGTACATAGTAGTAGTTTTTGAGTAAGTTTTCTGTGGCGGGAAGCTAGATTTGCGATGTACATAGATATGTGTAGAGGGTCCGATAAAAGAGACAATAAATTAGAGATTAATTGCTGGATGTATGTATGATATTTATGGGCTGGGGATGACTGGACATTTGATAAACGCTTGTTGTAAATGTTTTGCTGATTGTTCTATCTTAATGGGATTGATGTTGTTTCAGAGATTTATGATCCAGTGTCCAATTGGCCGTTTGATAGCTAATAGCAGTGCGATGGTGTGTATTCTATATGTCAAAATATAGGTGGTTCAGTACTAATTTAGGAATTGGCGGTTCAATTCATGGTGGTTTAAAGTTTGTGAATCTAGTAGCTATCTTATGTCTACAGAAAATAGATCTTTCTATTTTGCTGGTAAGAAGCATCCCATCGTACCATAAAATATGTAGTAGTTCTAAATTACAAAGCCCGCAGTGGGATATACCGTTGCTGTAGGCTTTCGCTACCGATAATTTTGACCAGCTAATCTTATATTCTAGGTTTCTGTCATTAAATTGCCACTTTTATTGGCGCGCGTCGTAGAGTTCTGCAGTGCACAGTTCTTCATGGAGTGTCTGTGGACGTACCACCTTTTCTTAAACGCCACAGACGTGGAACCTCTGTAGTGCCTGGTAGAATTGCCTGAATTCACAGTACACCGGTATACTATACTTGAATCCAGGCATCTATTCTGTAGTGGGCACTTATCCGGTAGGTGGCAATTACAATTTGAGGTTTTATTTTGTGCAGGTTCATCGTTGCGGTTTTGTAAGTTTGTGTGGGTGGGTTGTGATTTAGGCCTATTAATGTTTTGTTGTGATGTCTTCCGATGCGTTTGTGGTTGTGATGTTGTTATGTGTTTGTGTTTTGTATTTGGTGTCATGGTGCGTATTGGTAGAGATATTTTTGTGGTTGATCTCACGTATGTGCGATTCTATGCTGGCTGCAGTAGAGTAGTAAAGTTTTATAGTTTTTCTATTAAAGATTTTATGGTATTTGTGTTATGCAGAGAAGTGCTTATCTGTGAGTTTAAAGAATGTAGAAGGTAGTTTAGTTTTTATAGAGGAGTTGAATATTGGATGGAACCATAGGTACTTTCTATCTCTGGATCTTCTATAGTTGTTGTAGGTCCTTATATTAGTGTTATGTTCAGTTATTTTTGGTGTTCGTTGTCTAACTCTATGTTTAGTCCTATGCTTGTTATTTCTATATGAGTGGGTAGTGATGCTGTTGTTAGGTTTGTTATTGTTGTCTCTATCTAGTATGTATTCGAGTTTCCCTTTATGTCCAGCCTTATGGAAAGCTATGTTATAATAGATTTTAACATATAGAATATAAGCCATCGCACTGTATTAGCTATCACACGGCGAACAGGTCACTGGAGCATAAATCTCTGAACATTTCTTTCACCCTCTCTCCCTGAAACAACACCAACCCCATTAAGATAAAACAATCAGCAAAGCATTTACAAAACGCGTTTATCAAATGTCCCGCCATCCCTAGCCCATAAATATCATACATAGATCCAGCAATTAATCTCTAATGTATTGTCTCTTCTATGGGACCCTCTACACGAATCTATATACATCTCGAATCTAGTTTCCCACCAACGAATACTTGTAAGAACACTTACTCAAAAACTACTACTATGTACTTACAAGCTCTCACTTATTTATTTATTTATCTCTTTATATTTTCCATTCTCTAATTTTCTTACTTTTTTATGTACCCTATCTTTATTCTACTTTTGTTTCTTACGTCTGTAACTTCTCTACCTATTTACCATACATGTATTAATATTGATGTTATTGTTTATATTATACGCTATTTTATTATTGATGTTATTG
>OZ024743.1:43471505-43509005 GCA_964016885.1 Eledone cirrhosa
TGGGGGGGGGAGACTTCCGAGGAACATTTGTGGAGAAAGACCATTAAAAGGCCACAGTGACCCTTACCACCAGGGCAAGTGCCCGCTCCCAGTTTTCCACCTTTAATTCCAAGATACGTACTCAGAGTAGGCCCATTCACTCGAGCCATATTTGCAACTCTCACCCATCTTTCAACAAAATGCTGGGAAGAGAGCACTTTCCTCTCTACCCTGATTTTCCTTTTCAAATGAAATTTGAAAAGGTTAATTAGGGCATCACCGAAGAGGTAAGTGCTCGTCTTCAGCCCTTTCAAACGTGTCCACCATACTATCTCTTTAGCCATGGCCACCAGAGAGATAAAAACTGCCTGCCCTTCCCGGCTAATGGAAGAGGGCGGGGCAATCCTCACGATGTCTCAGCTGATAGCTGGATCCATCTTACACGTGACAGCAGGTGTTCGACATAAACCCACAAGTCAGCAATGCTTGGACACTGGACGAGTGCGTGCAGGACGGTTTCGTCGCCCTGTGCGCATCTCGGACATGCCCGGCTGACGACACCTCCATGCCTGTAGAGTTTATCCCGAACTGGCAAAACTCCTCGGTAGCACTGCCAGGCCAGGGATTTCTGGAGGTTGTCCATAGGCCCCGGCCCGAATGTCCTTCCTAAAAGATTGGCTAGTAGATTTTCGTCGACGCCTAGAGTTTCTCCAAGTACATCGTCGCTCTTCCCCTCCACTAATCCTCTATAGAACGACAAGGTTGAGTTTCCACCGATCACATTGCCCGATTGGTCGAGGGCTGTGAGCGCCTGAAGACATTCCATTCTCCAAGCGCTCCCTCTCGGTCTTCGTTTGACCCAGGGGCAGCTCCGTCAAGGAGACGAGCTGGGGAAAGGCGTGTCTAGCAAACGGTGACCACACCTGATCACCGCCGGGGAAGAGGTGGAGATGTCGTTCCTGAGCACGTGTCTGCGCATCATCAGCCACGGTATGCCCAGCCCTCCATGTAGCGGGTGTTGACAGCAGATGGACCGCCTGTCCATCGGAGCGCGTCCCTTCCACAAAAAGCGAAAGAGCAAACGCTCCAACGCAGTCAGGCGGGGCTTAGTACAAGGTACGACGGTCAGGCGGTAATAGATGACGGACGCGATGTACGCGTTGGCCAACTCCGCTCGACCTTTCAGGGATAGCCTTTTCTGGGTGAGAGAAGCCACCCTGCCCATCACCGTGTCCCAGTTTTTTGTCCGTCTGGAGGTCCGGACCGAACCAGACCCCTAGCAATTTAACCGGTCCGTCCGTCCAGCGCCCGACGACGCTGTTAGACGGCATGGACCTGCCGGACCAAGAGGGACGAGAGGGGACATCCTTGGCAGACCGAGCGCATGATGTTGAACGGTTCCAAAAGGTGACCTTCACTCTCACCACAGAGCAGATGTCGCTGTGCATGGCAGCGACCCAGCCTCTGAAGACCGGCCCAAAGCCAGCCGCCCTCAGGATTGCCGCTAGGTAACGATGGTCGATCCTATCGAAAGTTTCGACTGATGTAAATTGACCATGGACCCACCCGTGCCAGGTTCTCTACGATGTATCGCATGAGGTGGAGATTGTCGTGGATGGATCTGTCGGCAATGGCGCAAGTCTGCGCCTCTCCCACCAGACCACCAACGACAAGCGCCAACCTCTTTGCTAGCACCTTGGCCAAAATCTTGAACTCTGTGTTTAGCAGAGTTATGGGCCTGAAATGATCTATGTTATCCCCCTTGTTCGGATCCTATCTCAGTGGCGCCACAGCTGCTCGACTCACAGAGCTTGGAATTCTCCCGTTCTGTTGCCAGTTGCAGTAGACGTCCGCCAAGAGGTCTCCGAACAAGTCTGGCATTTGTACGTAAAGTTCATAGGGCAGACCATCCAAACCAGGCGATTTACCCCTTGTGCAGCCAGTGATTGCCGCCCGTATTTCAGCGGCGGTTATCG
Organism: Eledone cirrhosa; assembly: GCA_964016885.1. Lineage (NCBI taxonomy): Eukaryota > Metazoa > Mollusca > Cephalopoda > Octopoda > Eledonidae > Eledone > Eledone cirrhosa. The sequence continues at coordinate 43,473,461 of OZ024743.1, forward strand.
GCTTTTCGCAACACTCCGTCTCAGTGGCCGAGAGCCACGGCAGTCCGTCGAGGTAGACACTAAAGTCCATCCCTTGATCCGGCCCGCCGCTGCCCCCGAACAGCTTTGCGAAGTGTCGCTCAAAAGCTTCACACATTTGCCCGGGATCGAGTAGCATGCGCCTGTTGTGGTCCACCAAAGACCGGATCGTCGCTTTGTTGCCACGACGCGCTTCCGCCACTCGGGCCCATTGAACGGCTTTCGTCCCCTCGTGTTTGAGAGCACGCACCCTAGCTCTGACAACGCAGGCTTCGTGCTTTGCATTGAAGAATTGGTCAAGGGCCAATTTCGCCGCAAGTACGTCGGTCGCGATGCCTTTGCTAAGGGCGTCGTCTAATTTTCTAACTAATTCTCCCTCTGCTCTATTTTTCTCTATTGATAAAGCCTTACTAAACCTAATGGATCTATTTTAATTGCTCTTTTCAGAGCAAACCACCACTTGTTGACGATGAAAACCGTCAACGCCCTCTTAACTAGTTCGCTAATCCGGTCTCTGTAGGCCTTGAGCGCTGGTAAGGACGCGTTTAGCTTCCAGTAGCCGGGTCGTCGTCTATGAAGCCTATCTAAGTCACGGACACAGATCATGAATTTGTGGTGCGTGTAGCTGACTATCTTGAATTGTGGACAGCCTATGCTAGACCTATCTATTTCCCTACAAAATACTCTATCTAGATATGAGATGGATGACACCATGCGATTTGTCCAAGTCCACATTGGTACATTCGGGAAATCCATTCGGTACCTGTCAGACAGTACAAAACGCCTGAGCAGGTTGGTGAGGCTCTTGCACCCTCCTCCCCTATCCGCTAATCTCACACAGTCCCAGCATGCATCTAAGATCCCGTTCCAGTCGCCCACTAACACTAAAGAGCGGGACGTTCCAAGAAAGACCTCCAGACGCCGGAAGAAATCGGGCCATCCTGCTCCTGTCGAGGCATAGACGGCCTCAAGCCTGAAAGCTTTCCCGTCTCCGCTGGTCACGTCCAGCAACACCAACTTACCCTCTGGGTCCAGGAGGATGGCCCGTATGGCGAGATCCAAACCTCTCCGAAAAAGCACAGCAATTCCTCCTCCCGATCCAGGACGGCTGGGAGATGCGTAGACATCGTAGCCGCGGAAGATCGGTGAGAAGGCCCGTGCTTCGGAGATTCTGGTCTCACCGATGGCCACTACATCTATGTTTAGTGACCTGAGGTTGTTGAGCAGGTGGCCCTGCTTCCATGACGACCCCAAGCCACGCGCGCTATGCTGCCTATTCTGAGTGAGGTCATGTTGAAAAGGAGTGGAAAAGATGGGAAAGACCACTTACCTTACTTCTCGTAGAGGAAGGACGGTTTTTCCATCCTTTTCACTGCTTGTGGCCTCCCCAGGAAGGATGTCCTTATAAATCCTCCTGGAGAGTGCTTGTCGGAAGTCTCCGATGTCTTTGGAGAATTTTCGTTTTAGTGTCATGTACGTTTTCTGTGTGATGCGAGTGATTTGTATGAGTGGAGGCGGTGTGAATTTTTGGGTTGTTGTGTAGTCTTTTTCTGTGATGCTGGTGTTGTGTTGGATGTAGTGTAATAATTGCTTGTTGTTCAAATTTAATGCTGTGTAGTGTGTATCGTTTTGGTTGTTTTGTTTTGTTGGCGTTTGTTGTAGGGTTTGTTTCTGTTTCGCATTTGGTGACTTTTGTGGGGTAGGTGATGGTGGTGTTGGGGTTAATGATGGTGATGGTGTTGGTGTTTGGGTTGATGGGGTTGATGATGCTGGTGTGGATGGTGGCATATCTGTCCTAACTTTTTTTATTTCTTAATTTATTTGTTTCCCTCTGTATTTTGTTTTTGGAGGGGTAAGGAAGAGAATGTTTTCTTTTTTGGTTTCTTTTTTTTTTCCTGATACCGTTTCCCACTCCTCGTCGTCACAATCTGTCTCCAGTTGTGATAGGCCGGGGAGTGGAAAATCTTCCACAGGCGTTAGTTTTGGTTGTGGCGTGGTGGATGGTGTAGGCGCTGGTGCTAGTTCTGAAGCGTTGGGTGGTGGAGGTGTTGGTTTTGCTGGTGGTGGTGGTGTTGGTTTTGCTACTGTTGCTGGGATGTTGCTGTTATAGTTGCTTCTGTTGTTGCTGCTACAGTTGTTGCTGCCATCTCTGCTACTGGTGGTGTTGATGGTTGTGTCACTGGGGTGGGTAGGAGATGTGGCCTCAACCTTTTAGCCTGAGGACAGAAAGCCCTTAGGTGGGTTCCTTCACCACAAACGACACACCTAGGCCTTCTGCCCTCGACAATTACGGTGAGGTGGCTGCCGTCAGTGAGGTCTATTACCTCTGGGATGTCCTCAATGCTTTTTTGGTCCGCTTGGATCAGGAGCTCCATTCCAAATCCGGACCAGTTCTCCTGTTTTTCTTTTGCTATTGCTATTATCTTTGTGTTGGCTTCGATGCCGGCGAGGACGGCCGCTATTAGCCAGGGAATTTCGATGGCCGGTGGAATGTGGGTCACCCTGATCTTTACGAGTCTCTGGCCACAATAGCTTGGGACGAGTGTGAAGTCGTCACATCTTAATGGGGCCATGGGGTGTTCTCTAGTCTCCTCTGGCTTTTCAAAGAACACGTCCACGGTTCCATACTTCTGCCCACGTCTGATGTGGGTTTTTCTTGCCCACACATGTCCCAAAGCTTTTTGGATTTGGGACTCGGATGCCCGTTCCACTCGGCGCGATTTTACATTTATTGTTCGATACGACACGGTGCATAGGCGCCGATGCTCCATTTTATTAGGTGTGGGGGGGGGGGGGGAGGCTGACCCTGTACCCATCTTTCTTTACCATTTGTTTGGCATTTTCTATTTCCTCCTGAGTTACCGTAAATGCTTCGCACTGTTTTGCTACTCTGGCAAAACTCAGGGTGGTTTTTTTAATGTCATTGTTGTTGTTGTTGCTATCGTTATTTTTGTTATTATTAATTTTAGTTTAAGTTGTGGTGGTGGTGACGTCAGTGAAGTTCGGTTTGGGAGAGTCCATTTTGGTTGAAAATATTTCGACATCACGAGTTGATTAATTTTTTCCTTTTGTTTCTGTTGTCGCGGTGGTGGTAGGGGTGGTGGTTGTCGCAGTGGTGGTGGTGGTGGCGGCTTTAACAACTGCAGTCATTGGTAATGGCGGGAAATGAATGTCTGCCTGAGACAAATTTAAAATATTGCTAGTGCTTAAATTGTTTGTGTTGGCAGACGTAGTATCATTTACAATGGTGGTGTCGGTGTGAGCTGTTAATTTGTGAGAAAGGCTTTCAGCTGCTTGGTGCAGTGGTGAATTAGCCATTTTTTTTTCAAAGAAATTGTTTGATAATCATCAAAGTTTAAATTTTGGGCACAAGGCCCCAATCTTTTTGGGTGTCCTTTTCGGAAAACAATGTATGTGCGCTTATATATAGTTAACAATAAAAATTTTCCATAAATGGCAATTTTTAACAAACGGAAATAACAAACCTTTGCGGAGCTCACGATGATACGATTTACTACGTAGGTCGCCAATAATAATAATAATAATAATAATAATAATAATAATAGGGAAGGTACGCACATGGTGGATAGAGTGTTATGCAATCGCTCCCGTAACTTTTGGATTTTTTACATATTTAAAACAATTGTGATAGAATAATTCTTATTACAAATGGAACATAATATACCAGTTTTCCGTCTCAGGAAATGACAACGCATCACATTATGGCATATGGCTCCAATATGCAATATTTAATTTTGTATCAGAAATTTTATAGTCAAAAAAAGAAAATGATTACAAACAACAGCCAAATAAATTCACCACCAACACAACCACCGGCGCCGCCACCATCACCACTATCACAAGCAAAATACAAACCAAAGGCTGCAGCATCACCATCACTATAGTACTACTATCCCGCCACCACCGACACCACTACCCCATCGCTACCGCCACTATTCCCTCACTCCCTCCTTTTAAGAGAGAGATGGTAATAGTGTCACTACAGATGAATAGAAGCGAGGAAGGCATCAAAAAGATATAAATAGACTGATTTAGTGACCCGGTCAAACAGATAACAACATCAACACCAAAATTATTATTGTTGTTGTATCTCTAAACTCTCTCAAAATATTTAGTTTAAACGATGTCAAATCTAAACTATAGTAAAATAATAATAATAAGCAACAAGTCGAAAGATTATAGAACAGAAAACAGACAAAAACAAGTCCAACAACAACCAATTTCAAGAGTTTTGAACGCAACAACCCCTAGTTCCCAATAGCTAACATCAAAAACAGCAGCAGCTGCAGCAACAACACTAGTAACTGATGTTACTGGCCTTAAACAACGAAAAACGTGAATGAAAAAAACAAACAAACAAAAAAGTCACACATTCAAACATTACCAAGAAACTTATGTTTATTTTTTTAAGTTTTCATATATCTCTTTGTTTATTTATTTATGTTCATCTACGCTAAAATCACCGTGGGTGATGAAATCACTGGGGGTGATGAAATCACCGGTGGTTATGTAACCATACATTCACCAATCCTCGATATGAGTATTTAAATGTCGAACCTAAACAGTTCGAATAACGGTGAAGAGGAGACTGGAATGTCATGTGACAGACTCTCAACCAGCAAGTGCCCCTTGGCCCAGCAGCAGGGACCTGGCTGTCATCCAAATTCTGCTGGTGTTGGAGGAAGATGAAGAAGGAAATGGACAAGAACCAACTGGACGAAAGAATTGAATAGAACTGTCACGGAATGTTACCTGAAGTTTAATCCCAAGGAAACGGATGCATAACATCTGGAACGAGATTGGTCTATTTAAATTAGATGAACAAAAATTTGCCAGGCATGCTCGGGTAATATGAACTAATGGTTGGATAAGCGAGTTGGAACAGAAGGAACTGAGCAGAAAGATTAGGTTAGAAATGGAGAGTGGAGTATGCCAGACAAATGAGCCAGTGGGAAATGAAGGGGAAGAGGTTGAGAGAACGGAGAAAGCATCCGAAGCAGACAAAGATATGGATGCTGAAATAAGTAACATCTGGAACAAAGATACGGCCATTGAGGAAATGAATGCTGACGGGCTAGGACAAGATTTGGTTGATATCCTAAACTTAGTGGTAGATGAAATGATAAATGATAGTGGGAAACCTATGAACCTAAGATTTGTAGACAGGAAGAAGTTAAAAGAAACAACAGCTAAGGTAAACAAAGTCATCCCATACCTTTAGGCGAGGAGCATTATCCTCAAAGCAACAGCAAATGCGGTGAGGAAATTACTTGGCATAAAAATGAGAGGAAACATCAAACAAGAAAGATTAGAACCTTGGTGGAAGAAACGACTGAATGGTCAAATCAGGGAAATGAGAAATGATATTGGAAAGCTTGTGTCCCTACTGAATGGGACATTATAAAACATAGACACGAAAAATAGACTGGAAATAAAGTACACAACTAGGAGGAAAAAGCTAAATATCATCATAGAGGAACTGAAGCAACGCACTGTAGCAAAGAGTGCAAAGATTAGGCGATATGAGAGCAGAGTCGGTCAGTATAGACAGAACCGCATGTTTCACAACAACCAGAGATGTTGTTTGGACAGCTTGAAGGGAAAGAAAGAGGCAACGACTTGATCCCTGCGGCGGAACAGACTAAGACATTCTGGAGAGTAATATGGGAGCAGGATGTTGAACATAATAATCGGTCAGTGTGAATTGAGACAGTTCAAAAGGAGATAAGTCAACAAGCACACCAACAAAAAGATTTGAGTATCACAGTTGAAATTCTTAAAGGGCAGGCCAAAAAATTAACCAACTGGAAATCATCAGGCCCAAATGGTTTGCAGGGGGTATTGGATCAAAAATATAATATCCCTCCACCCGAAACTGACAACCATGTTCAATGACTGCTTGATGAGTGTGAGGTACCAGAGTTGTTTACAAAATGTACCACAGTTCTGGTAATGAAAGACCGAATCAAGGGTAATGATGTTACCAACTATAGACCTATCACATGTCTGTCCGTAATGTGGAAACTGTTAACAAGCATTGTGTCTGAGGAAATCTACCATCACCTCCACATAAACAACTTGTTACCGGACGAACAGAAAGGATGCAGAAAGAAGTCCCGTGGTACAAAAGACCAGTTACTTATTGATAAGATGGTAATGAACAATTGCAAGAGGAGACACACTGGTCTTGCCATGGGATGGATAGATTACAAAAAGGCATTCGACATGGTTCCTCATTCTTGTATAACCAAAAGCCTAGATATCTTCAAGTTGGCAAATAACATCAGACAGTTGTTGAGCAAAAGTATGAAATCCTGGGAAACAGATTTAATATCGGGTGAGAATCATTCGGAGGCGTGAAGATCAAGAGAGGTGTCTTCCAGGGAGATAGTTTGTCCCCTCTGCTGTTTGTCCTTGCCCTGATGCCCCTGTTCGTTATATTGCGAAAACTGAGAGCTGGATACAAGTTGGGAAAAGGAGAGCTTACCATCAACCACCTCCTCTTCATGGACGATCTTACACTCTTTGGGAAGAGTGAGAAGGAGTTGGATGTACTTGTTGACACTGGCCTTATTTTCAGCAATGATATATGTATGCAATTTGGTATTAAAAAGTGTGGAGTCCATGTGATGAAGTGGGGTAAATTGAGCAGAAGCAACGGAATCCAGGTACCAACAGGTGAGATGAGAAAGGAAATTGACACTGAAGAAGGATACAGATATTTAGATGTTCTGGAGGCAGATGACATCAAGAACAAAAAAAATGAAGGAATCGATGAGATCTGAGTACATAAGGAGAGTAAAGAGCGTATTAAAATCACATCTAAATAGTAGGAATGTCATAAGTGCAGTGAATTCCCGAGCTGTGTCTATTTTTAGGTACAGTGCGGGAATTCTGAAATGGAATGTTGCTGTGCAAAAAGAAATGGATAGGAAGACGAGGAAGCTATTGACTATCTACATGTTCCACAATAGGAGTGATGTCGATAGACTCTACTTAAACATATCTGAAGGTGGAAGAGGTCTTATCAGCATAGAGGACTGTGTTCAGATGGAGAAAAGCAACCTGCACAAATACGTGACTGACAGTAGGGAGCCAATGGTCAGAATTGTACTGAAGGAGAGGACAATCGACCAGGGTATGTCCAAGGAGGAAATAACAACGAGGAGGAAATGCAACCTTCATGAAATATGCCTTCATATTACCTTCTTTAAGAAAACTGAATTTAGGGATCCACAGACATGGAACTGGTTAAAAAGAGGGACCTTAAAAAAGCTACAGAAGGAATGCTAATGGCTGCGCATATTACAAGGAGGAGGTTAGACCACTGTGCAGGATATGTGGAGAGAGAGAGGAGACTTTGGCTCACATTGTATCCGAGTGTAAAACCTAGCCCAGACACACTATAAATGCTGGAGACATGGTGTGATGGGCAGGGTGATCCACTGGCACCAATGCAAAGTAAACAATTTACCATATTCTGAGCAATGGTATGAGCAGAAGCCAGAGTCGGTGATAGAAAACGATTAGGTGAAGGTGCTATGGGATTTTAGGATATAGACAGACAAGAAACTGGAACACAATAGGCCTGACCTGGTGGTTTTGAACAAGAAAAAAAATCGTGCCTGATTGTAGATGTAGCATGCCCATTTGACACGAGAGTGCAAGAAAAGGTGAGGGAGAAAATTAACCGATACCAAGACTTAAAGTGGGAGGTAAACAGGATTTGGAACTGCCGTGAAGTCAGAGTCGTCCCGATTGTCATAGGCGCACTTATTACTATCTCAAAGAGTTTCCAAGGATGGTTACAAAATTAGTCCAGCCCCGCTTTTTGGAACACTTCAAAAGGCATGCTTGCTGGGAACAACAAGAACACTCCGTATGTCTTGAATATCTGAGGCTGAAGGTAGCGGCTTGATATTCAGTTCAACAAACTTTCCAGTTAACTAACATCAATGATTGAGACTCAAAGAACAATAATAATAATAATAATAATAATAATAATAATAATAATAATAATAATGTTTTCTTTATTAACCACAAGGGTTCACATAAAGTAGACATTAAGGACAGTACAGGACAATACAGGACGGTACAAATGGGCATTTCTGCGTGTAAAAAAACAGAGGTTGAAATAAAAATAACAAAGAAAAATTCCCCAATAGGGGGGAGACTTCCAAGGGACATTTGTGGAGAAAGCCCATTAAAAGACCACAGTGGCCCTGACCACCAGGGCAAGTGCCCTCTCCCAGTTTTCCACCTTTAATTTACAGACACATACTCAGAGAAGGCCCATTCATTCGGGCCATACTTGCTTCTCTCACCCATCTTTCAACAAAAGCTGGGAAGAGAGCACTTCCCTCTCTACCCTGATTTTCCTTTTCAAATGAAATTTGAAAAAGTTAATCAGGGCATCACCGAAGAGGTAAGTGCTCGTCTTCAGCCCTTTCAAACGTGTCCACCATACTATCTCTTTCGCCATGGCCACCAGACAGATAAAAACTGCCTGCCCTTCCAGGCTAAAGGAAGGGGGCGGGGCAATCCTCACGATGGACTCAGCTGATAGCTGGATCCGTCCTACACGTGACAGCAGGTGTTCGACATAAACCCACAAGTCAGCAATGCTCGGACACTGGACGAGTGCGTGCAGGATGGTTTCGTCGCCCTGCGCGCATCTCGGACATGCCCGGCTGACGGCACCTCCATGCCTGTAGAGTTTATCCCGAACTGGCAAAGCTCCTCGGTAGCACTGCCATGCCAGGGATTTCTGGAAGTTGTCCATAGGCCCCGGCCCTAAAGTCCTTCCGAAGAGATTGGCTAGTTGATTTTCGTCGACGCCTAGAGTTTCTCCAAGTACGTCGTCGCTCTTCCCCTCCACTAATCCCCTATAGAACGCCAAGGTGGAGTTTCCACCGATTACATTGCCCGATTGGTCGAGGGCTGTGAGCGCCTGAAGACATTCCAGTCTCCAAGCGCTCCCTCTCGGTCTTCGCTTGACCCAGTACTGCAGCTCCGTCAAGGAGACGAGCTGGGGAAAAACGTGTCTTGCAAACGGCAACCACACCTGATCACCGTCGAGGAAGAGGTGGAGATGTCGTAGCCTGAGCGCGTGTCTGCGCATCATCAGCCACGGCATGCCCAGCCCTCCACGTAGCGGGTGTTGACAGCAGATGGACCGCCTGACCATCGGAGCGCGTCCCTTCCACAATAAGCGAAAGAGCAAACGCTCCAGCGCAGTCAGGCGGGGCTTAGGACAAGGTACGACGGTCAGGCGGTAGTAGATGACGGATGCGATGTACGCATTCGTCACCTCCGCTCGACCTTTCAGGGATAGCTTCCTCTCCGCCCATTTCTGGGTGAGAGAAGCCACCCTGCTCGTCACCTCGTCCCAGTTTTTGTCCGTCTGGAGGTCTGGACCGAACCAGACCCCTAGCAATTTAACCGGTCCGTCCGTCCAGCGCCCGACGACGCTGTTGGACGGCATGGACCTGCCTCTCCAGGTGCCGAGCTGCAGGCCCACTGACTTTTCCTGGTTGATCATTGCTCCTGTCACCGCTTCGTATTCTCTTAGTGTAGTGCCGATCGCCTCGATGTGTTTGGCGTTCGACACCACTACGGTGACATCGTCGGCATATGCTGACACGGATCTTCCGCATCCTAGTTCGCGCGGGACCCCCTTCAACGTCTCCAGTTTGTGCAGTAATGGCTCGAGAGTCAATACGTACAATAGGGACGAGAGGGGACATCTTTGGCGGACCGAGCGCATGATGTTGAACGGTTCCGAAAGGTGACCGTTCACTCTCACTACAGAGCAGATGTCGCTGTGCATGGCAGCGATCCAGCCTCTGATGACGGGCCCAAAGCCAGCCGCCCTCAGGACTGCCGTTAGGTAACGATGGTCGACCCTATCGAAGGCTTTCGACTGATCTAAATTGATCAAAGACCCACCCGTGCCAGGTTCCCTAGCTACCCTCTCTACGATGTATCGCATGAGGTGGAGGTTGTCGTGGATGGATCTGTCGGGAATGGCGCATGTCTGTGCCTCTCCCACCAGACCACCAACGACAAGCTCCAACCTCTTTGCTAGCACCTTGGCCAAAATCTTGAACTCTGTGTTTAGCAGAGTTATGGGCCTAAAATTATCTATGTGATCCCCCTTGTTCGGATCCTTTCTCAGCAGTGCCACCGCTCCTCGGCTCACAGAGCTGGGAATTCTCCCGTTCTGTTGCCAGTTGCAGTAGACGTCCGCCAAGAGGCCTCCGAACAAGTTTGGCATTTGTACGTAAAGTTCATAGGGCAGACCATCCAGACCAGGCGATTTACCACTTGTGCAACTAGTCATTGCATCCCTTACTTCAGCGGTTGTTATCGGCTTTTCGCAACACCTCGCCTCAGTGGCCGAAAGCCGCGGCAGTCCGTCGAGGTAGACACTAAAGTCCATCCCTCGATCCGGCCCGCCACTGCCCCCGAACAGTTGAGCGAAGTGTCGCTGAAAAGCTTCACACATTTGCCCGGGATCGAGTAGCATGCGCCCGTCGTGGTCCACCAAAGACCGGATCGTGGCTTTGTTGCCACGACGCGCCTCCGCCACTCGGGCCCATTGAACGGCTTTCGTCCCCTCGTGTCTGAGAGCACGCACCCTAGCTCTGACAACGCAGCCTTCGTGCTTTGCATTGAAGAATTGGTCAAGGGCCAATTTCGCCGCAAGTACGTCGGTCGCGATGCCTTTGCTAAGCGCCTCATCTAATTTTCTAACTAATTCTCCCTCTGCTCTATTTTTCTCTATTGCTAAAGTCTCACTAAACCTAATGGACTCTATTCTAATTGCTCTTTTCAGAGCAAACCACCACTTGTTGTTGACGATGGCCCCCGTCAACGCCCGCTTAACTAGTTCGCTAATCCGGTCTCTGTAGGCCTTGCGCGCTGGTAAGGACGCGTTTAGCTTCCAGTAGCCGGGTCCTCGTCTATGAAGCCTATCTAAGTCAAGCACACAGATCACGAATTTGTGGTCCGTGTAGCTGACTATCTTGAATTGTGGACAGCCTATGCTAGACCTATCTATTTCCCTACAAAATACTCTATCTAGATATGATCTGGATGACCCTATGCGATTTGTCCAAGTCCACATTGGTACATTCGGGAAATCCATTCGGTACCTGTCAGACAGTTCAAAACGTCTGAGCAGTTTGGTGAGACTCTTGCACCCTCCTTCCCTATCCACTAATCCCACACAATCCCAGCGTGCATCTAAGATCCCGTTCCAGTCGCCCACTAACATTAAAGAGCGGGACGTTCCAAGAAAGGTCTCCAGACGCCGGAAGAAATCAGGCCGCCCTGCTCCTGTCGGGGCATAGACGGCTACTAACCTGAAAGCTTGCCCGTCTCCGCTGGTCACGTCCAGCACCACCAACTTACCTTCTGGGTCCAGGAAGATGGCCCGTATGGCAAGATCCAAACCTCTCCGAAAAAGCACAGCAACTCCTCCCCCCGATCCCGGACGGCTGGGAGATGCGTACACATCGTAGCCGCCTAAGATCGGTGCGAAAGCCTGTGCTTCGGAGATTCTGGTCTCGCTGATGGCCACTACATCTATGTTTAGTGACCTGAGGTCGTTGAGCAGGTGGCCCTGCTTCCATGACGACCCCAAGCCACGCGCATTTATGCTGCCTATTCTGAGTGAGGTCATGTTGAAAAGGAGTGGAAAAGATGGGAAAGACCACTTACCTTACTTCTCGTAGGGGAAGGACGGCTTTTCCATCCTTTTCACTGCTTGTGGCCTCCTCAGGAAGGATGTCCTTATAAATCCTCCTGGAGAGTGCTTGTCGGAAGTCTCCGATGTCTTTGGGGAATTTTTGTTTTAGTGTCATGTACGTTTTCTGTGTGATGCGAGTGATTTGTATGTGTGGAGGTGGTGTGAATTTCGGGGTTGTTGTGTAGTCTTTTTTCTGTGATGCTGGTGTTGTGTTGGATGTAGTGTAATAATTGCTTGTTGTTCAAATTTAATGCTGTGTAGTGTGTATCGTTTTGGTTGTTTTGTTTTGTTTGCGTTTGTTGTGGGTTTGTTTCTGTTTCGCATTTTGGTGACTTTTGTGGTGTAGGTGATGGTGGTGTTGGAGTTAATGATGGTGATGGTGTTGGTGTTTGGGTTGATGGGGTTGGTGATGCTGGTGTGGATGGTGGCATATCTGTCCTAACTTTTTTGTTTCTTAGTTTATTTGTTTCCCTCTGTATTTTGTTTTTTGGAGGGGGAAGGAAGAGAATTTTTTTCTTTTTTGGTTTCTTTTTTTTTCCGGATATCGTTTCCCACTCCTCGTCGTCACAATCTGTCTCCAGTTGTGATAGGCCGGGGAGTGGAAAATCCTCCACAGCCGTTAGTTTTGGTTGTGGTGTGGTGGATGGTGTAGGCGCTGGTGCTAGTTCTGAAGCGTTGGGTGGTGGTGGTGTTGGTTTTGCTGGTGGTGGTAGTGGTATTGGTTTTGCTACTGTTGTTGGGTTGTTGCTGTTATAGTTGCTTCTGTTGTTGCTGCTACAGTTGTTGCTGCCATCTCTGCTACTGGTGGTGTTGATGGTTGTGTCACTGGGGTGGGTAGGAGAGGTGGCCTCAACCTTTTAGCCCGAGGGCAGAAAGCCCTTAGGTGGGTTCCTTCACCACAAACGACACACCTAGGTCTTCTGCCCTCGACAATTACCGTGAGGTGGCTGCCGTCAGTGAGGTCTATTACCTCTGGGATCTCCTCAATGCTTTTTTGGTCCGCTTGGATCAGGAGCTCCATCCCAGATCCGGACCAGTTTTCCTGCTTTTCTTTTGCTACTGCTATTATTTTCGTGTTGGCTTCGATGCCGGCGAGGACAGCCGCTATTAGCCAGGGAATTTCGATGGCCGGTGGAACGTGGGTCACCCTGATCTTTACGAGTCTCTGGCCACAATAGCTTGCGACGAGTGTGAGGTCGTCACTTTTTAATGGGGCCATGGAGTGTTCTCTAGCCTCCTCTGGTGTTTCAAAGAACACATCCACGGTTCCATACTTTTGCCCACGTCTGATGTGGGTTTTTCTTGCCCACACATGTCCCAAAGCTTTTTGGATTTGGGACTCGGATGCCCGTTCCACTCGGCGCGATTTTACATTTATTGTTCCATACGACACGGTGCACAGGCGCCGATGCTCCATTTTATTAGGTGGGGGGGTGAGGCTGACCCTTTACCCATCTTTCTTTACCATTTGTTTGGCATTTTCTAAATCTTCTTGAGTTACCGTGAACGCTTCGAATTGTTTTGCTACGATGGCGAAACTGAGGGTCGGTTTCATAATGTCATTGTTGTTGTTGTTGCTATCGTTATTTGTGTTAATCTTAATTTTTGTTTCAGTTGTGGTGGTGGTGTCGTCATTCGTCTTTGGTGCGGAAGAGTCCATTTTGCTTAATTTCATTTCGACATCACGAGTTAATTTATTTTTTTCTTCTTTTGTTTCTGTTGTCGCAGTGGTGGTGGGGGTGGTGGTTGTCGCGGTGGTGGTGGTGGTGGAGGTTTTAACACTGCAGTCATTGGTAATGGCGGGAAATGAATGTCTGCCTGTGACAAATTTAAAATATTGCTACTGCTTATATTTTTTTTTGTGTTGGCAAATGTAGTAACATTTACAATGGTGGTGTCGGTGTGAGGTGTTATTTTGTGAGGAAGGCTTTCAGCTGCTTCGTGCAGAGGGGAATTAGCCATTTTTTTTCAAAGAAATTATTGGATAATAATAAAAGTTAAAATTTTGGGCACAAGGCCCCAATCTTTTTGGGTGTCCTTTTCGGAAAACAATGCTTATAAACAGTTAACAATAAAATTTTCCATAAATGGCAATTTTTAACAAACGGAAATAACAAACATTTGCGGAGCTCACGATGATACGATTTACTACGTAGGTCGCCAATAATAATAATAATAATAATAATAATAATAATAATAATAATAATAATAATGATTTCTTTATTAACCACAAGGGTTTACATAAAGTAGACATTAAGGACAATGCAGGACAATACAGGACGGTACAAATGGGCATTTCTGCGTGTAAAAAAACAAAAAAAACAGAGGGTGTAACAAAAAATAACAATGAAAAATTCCCCAATAGAGGGGAGACTTCCGAGGGACATTTGTGGAGAAAGCCCAGTAAAAAGCCACAATGACCCTGAACACCAAGGCAAGTGCCCTCTCCCAGTTTTCCACCTTTAATTTACAGATATATACTCAGAGTAGGCCCATTCACTCGGGCCATTCTTGCTTCTCTCACCCATCTTTCAACAAAATGCTGGGAAGAGAGCACTTCCCTCTCTACTCTGATTTTCCTTTTCAAATGAAATTTGAAAAAGTCAATCAGAGCATCACCGAAGAGGTAAGTGCTCGTCTTCAGCCCTTTCAAACGTGTCCACCATACTATCTCTTTCGCCATGGCCACCAGACAGATAAAAACTGCCTGCCCTTCCCGGCTAAAGGAGGAGGGATGGGGCAATCCTCACGATGGACTCAGATGATAGCCGGATCCGTCCTAAACGCGACAGCAGGTGTTCGACATAAACCCACAAGTCAGCAATTTTCGGACACTAGACGAGTGCGTGCAGGACGGTTTCGTCGCCCTGTGCGCATCTCGGACATGCCCGGCTGACGGCACCTCCATGCCTGTAGAGTTTATCCCGAACTGGCAAGGCTCCTCGGTAGCACTGCCAGGCCAGAGATTTCTGGAAGTTGTCCATAGGCCCCGGCCCGAAAGTTCTTCCGAGATTGGCTAGTTGATTTTCGACGACGCCTAGAGTTTCTCCAAGTACGTCGTCGCTCTTCCCCTCCACTAATCCCCTATAGAACGCCGAGGTGGAGTTTCCACCGATCACATTGCCCGATTGGTCGAGGGCTGTGAGCGCCTGAAGACATTCCAGTCTCCAGGCGCTCCCTCTCGGTCTTCGCTTGACCCAGGACTGCAGCTCCGTCAAGGAAACGAGCTGGGGAAATACGTGTCTAGCAAACGGCGACCACACATGATCACCGTCGAGGAAGAGGTGGAGATGTCGTAGCCTGAGCGCGTGCCTGCGCATCATCAGCCACGGCATGCCCAGCCCTCCACGTAGCGGGTGTTGACAACAGATGGACCGCCTGACCATCGGAGCGCGTCCCTTCCACAAAAAGCGAAAGAGCAAACGCTCCAGCGCAGTCAGGCGAGGCTTAGGACAAGGTACGACGGTCAGGCGGTAGCAGATGACAGACGCGATGTACGCGTTAGCCACCTCCGCTCGACCTTTCAGGGATAGCTTCCTCTCCGCCCATTTCTGGGTGAGAGAAGCCACCCTGCTCGTCACCTCGTCCCAGTTTTTGTCCGTCTGGAGGTCCGGACCGAACCAGACCCCTAGCAATTTAACCGGTCCGTCCGTCCAGCGTCCGACGACGCTGTTGGACGGCATGGACCTGCCTCTCCAGGTGCCGAGCTGCAGGCCCACTGACTTTTCCTGGTTGATCATTGCTCCTGTCACCGCTTCGTATTCTCTTAGTGTAGTGCCGATCGCCTCGATGAGTTTGGAGTTCGACACCACAACGGTGACATCGTCCGCATATGCTGACACGGATCTTCCGCATCCTAGTTCGCGCGGGACGCCCCTCAACGTCTCCAGTTTGTGCAGTAATGGCTCGAGAGTCAATACGTACAAGAGGGACGCGAGGGGACATCCTTGGCGGACCGAGCGCTTGATGTTGAACGGTTCCGACAGGTGACCGTTCACTCTCACCACAGAGCAGATGTTGCTGTGCATGGCAGCGATCCAGCCTCTGAAGACGGGCCCAAAGCCAGCCGCCCTCAGGACTGCCACTAGGTAACGATGGTCGACCCTATCGAAAGCTTTCGACTGATCTAAATTGATCCAGGACCCACCCGTGCCAGGTTCCCTAGCCATCCTCTCTACCATGTATCGCATGAGGTGGAGGTTGTCGTGGATTGATCTGTCGGGAATGGCGCATGTCTGTGCCTCTCCCACCAGACCACCAACGACAAGCGCCAACCTCTTTGCTAGCACCTTGGCCAAAATCTTGAACTCTGTGTTTAGCAGAGTTATGGGACGGAAATTATCTATGTTATCCCCCTTGTTCGGATCCTTTCTCAGCAGTGCCACCGCTCCTCGGCTCACAGAACTGGGAATTCTCCTGTTCTGTTGCCAGTTGCAGTAGACGTCCGCCAAGAGGCCTCCGAACAAGTCTGGCATCTGTACGTAAAGTTCATAGGGCAGACCATCCAAACCAGGCGATTTACCCCTTGTGCAGCCAGTCATTGCCTCCCTTACTTCAGCGGCTGTTATCGGCTTTTCGCAACACCTCGCCTCAGTGGCCGAGAGCCGCGGCAGTCCTTCGAGGTAGACACTAAGGTCCATCCCTCGACCCGGCCCACCGCTGCCCCCGAACAGCTGAGCGAAGTGTCGCTGAAAAGCTTCACACATTTGCCCGGGATCGAGTAGCATGCGCCTGTCGTGGTCCACCAAAGACCGGATCGTGGCTTTGTTGCCACGACGCGCCTCCGCCACTCGGGCCCATTGAACGGCTTTCGTCCCCTCGTGTCTGAGAGCACGCACCCTTGCTCTGACAACGCAGCCTTCGTGCTTTGCATTGAAGAATTGGTCAAGGGCCAATTTCGCCGCAAGCACGTCGGTCGCAATGCCTTTGCTAAGCGCCTCGTCTAATTTTCTAACTAGTTCTCCCTCTGCTCTATTTTTCTCTATTGCTAAAGCCTTACTAAACCTAATGGATTCTATTCTAATCGCTCTTTTCAGAGCAAACCACCACTTGTTGTTGACGATGGCCCACGTCAACGCCCGCTTAACAAGTTCGCTAATCCGGTCTCTGTAGGCCTTGCGCGCTGGTAAGGACGCATTTAGCTTCCAATAGCCGGGTCCTCGTCTATGAAGCCTATCTAAGTCTAGTACACAGTTCACGAATTTGTGGTCCGTGTAGCTGACTATCTTGAATTGTGGACAGCCTATGCTAGACCTATCTATTTCCCTACAAAATACTCTATCTAGATATGATCTGTATGTCCCTATGCGATTTGTTCAAGTCCACATTGGCACATTCGGGAAATCCAATCGGTACCTGTCAGACAGTTCAAAACGCCTGAGCAGGTTGGTGAGGCTCTTGCACCCTCCACCCCTATCCGCTAATCCCACACAGTCCCAGCGTGCATCTAAGATCCCATTCCAGTCGCCCACTAACACTAAAGAGCGGGACGTTCCAAGAAAAGTCTCCAGACGCCGGTAGAAATCAGGCCGCCCTGCTCCTGTCGGGGCATAGATGGCCACTAGCCTGAAAGCTTACCCGTCTCCGCCGGTCACGTCCAGCACCACCAGCTTACCCTCTGGGTCCAGGAAGATGGCCCGTATGGCGAGATCCAAACCTCTCCGAAAAAGCACAGCAACTCCTCCCCCCGATCCAGGACGGCTGGGAGATGCGTACACATCGTAGCCGCCAAAGATCGGTGCGAAGGCCCGTGCTTCGGAGATTCTGGTCTCGCTGATGGCCACTACATCTATGTTTAGTGACCTGAGGTTGTTGAGCAGCTGACCAAGCCACGCGCATTTATGCTGCCTATTCTGTGTGAGGTCATGTTTAAAATAGAGTGGAAAAGATTGGAAAGACCACTTACCGTAGTTTTGGTAGAGGAGGGATGGTTTTACATCCCTTTTCACTTGATCGTCTGGTGAAGGGACCGTTGAATCGTCCCTTCGGCTGGTCGTCGGCTCTTCTAAGAGAATGTCTGAATATACTCTTCGATTGATAGTTCCTCCTAGGTCCCTGAAATCACCAACTGCGTTGGGGAATTTCGTTTTAATGTTTGTGTATTGTTTCTGTGCTATTTTTTGCAGTCTTATGTTAGTTGGCGTTTTAATTGGTGCTGGTATTATGTTGTCGTGTTGTGAAATGTCTGTGTGTTCAATTATGTAAGTCATTAGTTTCTTGTGTGTATTTATTGCCGTGCATTTGTTTTTCTGGGGGTGGGGTGTGGTTCTGCTATTTTCTTGCCGTTGTTGCTGGGTCTGTGTTTTGTTGTTGTGTTTGCGATGTTGGTGCTTGTGGTGGTGGTGTTGAAGGTGTTGTTGGCGGTGGGGTTGTCGCCGGTGGTGATGGTGGTGCTAGTGTGGGCGATGATGGTGTTGGTGGTGTTGCTGCTGTGGGTCTCTTTGCAGTAGACTTTACCCTTTTCTCATTTCTTTCCTCCCTTTTCAAAGGCGACGATGCGCTGTTTCTGCGTTTGTGCCTTCTTACGACCTCACACTCCATGTCTGATTCTGTGAGGTCGGGAAGGGGTACCAGCTCCACTCTTTCACTTGTTGTTGTTGGTGATGTTTGCACTGGAGTCTCTGTTGCAGCTGCATTTGGTATTGCTGTTGTTGTTGTTAATATTTCCACTGCTGCTGCTGTTTTTGATTTCCTTGGCGTGGGCATGGGTGCCACGGACCCATCGTTCCTGGTTGCCGCTTGTCCTGTTGCTGGTAGCCGTGGAGCCGGTTTTGGAAGGAGGGGGGTTTTCTCCTTTCTCAGGGTCTTCTCGTTGCAGAAGGCCCTGAGGTGAGTCTTCGATCCACAGCGAAAGCATTTCGGGCGTTTTCCCTCAACACTTATGGGCAGTTGAGTGCCGTTATCGAAGTCTATCACATCCGGGATAGCTTCGATGCACTCCTGGTTGGTTTGAATTAGCATCTCAATGGAGGTGCCGACCCAATCTTCTCTTACTTTTTTCTGTACATGCAGTACAGTTGTTTTGTCCTCGATTCCGACGAGGACAGACGCGGCCAGCCAAGAAGGGGCCAAGAAGGGGGGGGACGGACGGACGGACGTGGGTCAGTTTGACCCTCACAATTTTTTGCCCGCAGTAGGAGGGTACCAACAGCATTTCCTCGCTCCTTAGTGTCACTACGGATTGGGCCTTTGCCTCCTGGGGTGTGGTAAAAAGTACGTCTACGGTGGCATATGTTTTTCCTCGGGTGATGTACGTTTTCCGCTGCCACACAGACCCCAAGGCTTTTTGTATTTGAGCCTCTGTGGCTCTTTCCACCCTACGGGATATTGTACTTACTGTACGGTACGTGACCGTACAGTGCTGTTGGGTTTCGAAAAATGTTTCCGGTGCCTTGCAGATTACTCGGTGTCCAGTCTTTGTCACCATCTTCTTCGCTTCGTCTAATTCCTCATTTGTTATGAGGATTGTTTCCAAGTTTTTCGCAATACCTGAAAATGAGATTGGTTTTTCTTTGCTGCTGTTGTTGTTGTTGTCGTCAGAGCTGCTGTTACTTTTGTTGTTGCTGCAGGTACTACGACTACTGCCTCCGCCGCTGTTGCTGTGGTTGTTGTTGGTGTTGCTGCTGCTAATGCTGTTGCTGTTTATGCTGCTGGTGATGCTGTTGCGGCTGCTACTGTTGTTTTCATTGTCACTGTTGCTGTTGTTATTACGGCTGCTACTGCTATTATTCCTGACGTCAGACGAATGAACTGGGTTTTCGTATTTCCCGCACACCTGTTTCGTCGCTGTCGTCGTCGTCGTGGAGAAACCTTGCACGCTTTGCACGAGACTTTTCTTTTCTTTCGTCGCTTGCGAAAGAGAAGGGAGGGAGAGAGACACATTTAAAGAAGGGAGGGAGGGAGACAATCTTCTCTCTGCTGTAGTGACCATTGAGGAAAAAGAAGACGGAATGAGTGGGAGTGACCTATGCAAATTCTTTTTCGTAGCCATGTTGTTTTTTTTGTTTAAAATAAATATTGGGTACAAAAACCCAATAAGCAGTTATTTAACCCCGAAGGGCCAAATAACGGGCAGAAAGACCCCTCTCACCAGAAGGAGGGTGTTTTTGTCTACAAGTTGGTCTAAGTTTTAAACAATTTACAATTGTTATAGCGTTCAAAATTTACAGTACCTTACAGAGCCGAGCCTCCGTCAACCATAGCATTCAATAATAATAATAATAATGAAATCGCTCCCGTAAGTTTTGAATTTTTAACATATTTAAATCATTTGTGAAATAACAACTCTTAGTACAAATGCTACGTAAAGCATCCGGCTTGAGCCCCAAAAAATTCGGACCCAAAATATATTGTTATAAGGCTCAAATATTCAAATATTCAACTTTGTATTGTACATTGTATATTTAAAAAAGAAAATGGCTATAAATGGAAGAAGAACCCCCCCCCATCCTCTGTCTACGCTATATAGAACAGCCAAACAACACCAGAAACTAGATACAACACCTACCCCATCGCCTCACTGAGTACACTAAACACAACAGCCAGATAACGGCAATTTCACCACCACCACTCACTACTGCCATCATTACCACCACTATCCCATCACCGCCGCCACCACTCCTTCATTGCTACCACCGCTACAACACCATCGCTACAGTAATACGATCACATCACCACCACCACTGCCTCGGTATCGACATCACCACCACCACTGTCTCAGTATCGATACCGCCGCTACTGTCTCCCACATCTCCCCGCCGCCACCACTCTTTCAATGCTACCACCACTATTCCCCTGTTAACTTCAGAGAGAAAGGGGAAGGTGGCGGTATCACTAGACAAGGGAGAGGCTAGCAAAAGATATAAATAGATTGACTTAGTGACCTGGCCACCGGCCAAACGTCAACATCAACAACTATGGGACTGCTGGCTCACCCCTTCCTCACCAACAATATAATAAGCCCCGGCACCACCACCGACATAGCCAACAACAATAACAGCCAACTACAACAAAAAGTATATTATATTATTGTAATGCACTGGGTGATTGCTGGCCTTGTGCCTGGAGTGGGGACAGTTATTAATAATGTCATTCTTAAGCCACGCAATGCTCACATTAAGGAACCACTCATGCTAATAACAATTAAAAAAAAAACAACAAAAAGAAAACCCCGTGACCAAGAAATACCGAGATGGCGGCCGGCGGGGAATAGCCGTGTCACTAGGGGATAACGACCCCTCTAGTCTTGGTTGACACTCGTTCTAGAAGTGGTAACACGAAATGATTACCCCTTGGCGGATAAGGATAAAACGCGACAAAATATAGTAAATGTCTAATGATAAAATCTCATACCGGATCGGCCGTCACCCGGGTAAAAAAGGGCCGTGTTCCTCAGAGAGGAACCAGACTGGGGTCGAAAAATCAGCTAATGGTTCAAACCTTCCCATCGCTTCGGAGCTGGAGAACTCCCATAACCGGAATACTCCTACTGTTGGCCCTCCATGCTCACCACCAAGAAATCCAAAGAAAAAGAGAGAAAAACGGTCAAGGGAAGATAATAAAGAAGTCCTTGAGGCTTTCTACACTGCCATGTACTACCCATCAAATACATCGAATATAGAACAGACATATATCAACCGGAAAAAGAAACATCCCGAAAACAGAGGCTATATTGACAGTAACAAACTAGCCAATATACGAAGAAATATTGTAAGAAAAAAGTTACTAACTGATATAGAAATTGATCAGATCAAGCTATTAGCACAAAGTCAGCGAAGGGAAAATGAAACATGTGTCAGTGAAAACGAGGTAAACTGTAACACTTCGAACACCAGGGTTGGGGCGGAATCACTGGCAACAGAACAAATTAAAGAAAGGATCGAAAAAGTGGAGGGAGTGCATGCTCAGGATGAAACTCCAAATGAAAATAATGAGATCGTAAATGATAAAGAAATGAATGAGAATGAACTTGCCAACTTGAAGGATGAAATTATGATCGAACGGATGAAAATGAAAGAATCTGACATGGGGCAACGAGACAACCTCCCTAAAATCCAGAACTCCAAACAGAACCAAAATATAATACACAAGACTAACATAATTCTCAAAAACATTATCATCACAAACAAACTAAACATTACTGATTTAAATCATCTCTATTATGCATCGGCTAAAGTCACCACTCACTTATGTGGAGTGAAGATGAAAAAACGAAGGAATTCCCACAAGAAATCTACTTGGCAAGAGAACATCAATCGCCAAATAAACCTTCACCGATCTAACATAGAAATGTTAACAAACTATAAAGTAGGTGAACATGTTAAACAAACCAAACTTAGAAAATGGAAAAAAAAGTACAGTATAAAATCAACATGTGACATAGACATGCTGATAGAAATAATCAAGCAAAAAGTGTCGGCCAAAGCTGCTCGTATAAGGCGCTTTGAAAAACGATCTAGATTCTATAAGGACAATAATATGTTCAAAAACAACCAAAGAAACTTCTACAGAAAAATTGGTAAGTCAACAATAACTGCTAAATCAATACCACCCAAGGAGGAAGTGCAAGAATTCTGGGAAAAGATCTGGGCCGAAGAAAAAGTTCATAACATACATGCCCCATGGATAGACAGACAAATGAAAGATACAGCTCACCTTGAGGAACAAATATGGGAAAGTATAACAGTTGAACAGTTGCGCTTGGCTCTAAGAAAAACCAGCAAATGGAAATCCCCAGGAAAAGACAAAATAAAAAACTTTTGGATAAATGACTTCACAGAGTCTCATGAGCTGTTAGCCCAACTTTACAATGAAATAGTTAAGGAGCCAGAAAAGATACCATCATGGCTAGTTAACCGCATTACATTCCTGCTTCCGAAGAATGATGAGACAAACAATCCCAAAAATTACAGACCGATAACTTGCTTGACCACAATGTATAACATTTTAACATCAGTCCTAACTGAATACACATATGACCACCTGATAACAAATGACCTATTTCCCATTGAGCAGAAAGGGTGTAAACGAGGCTCATGTGGCTGTAAGGATCAGCTTCTGGTTAACAAAATGATACTGGAAGATTGTCATAATAGACACAAAAATCTATCGATTACTTGGATAGATTATAAAAAAGCATTCGATAGTTTACCACACAGTTGGATTGAAATATGTTTAGAGATTTTCAAAATATCCCCCGTTGTCAGGGGGTTTTTGTCATTCAGTATGAAGACATGGAAAACGACACTCCTTTTGAATAGTGAAACAAAATCACTGGAAGATGGAGAAGTTAATATTAATTGTGGAATTTTTCAGGGTGACTCTTTATCACCGCTTTTATTCTGCATCGCACTTATACCATTAAGTAAAATGCTCAATGAAACAAAACATGGATATCAAATCTATGACAAAACCATTAATCACCTGCTCTACATGGATGACCTGAAATTATTTGCAAAAAATGATGAACAATTGCAAGGGCTATTATCCACTGTGGAGCAGTTCAGTGATGACATTAAAATGGAGTTTGGACTAGATAAATGCGCCAAAGCAACGTTCACCAGAGGAAAGCTGCTGAAGAGTTCAGACATTAATCTTGATCGGAGGAACGTGATAAGAGAACTTGATCAAGAAAAAACTTACAAATATCTAGGTGTTTGTGAAGGAGACGGAATCAAGCACTAACAATGAGGGAAAGGATAAGGAAGGAATGTTACCGCAGAGTAAGAGCAATCTTAAGAACGGAATTGAATGCAAGGAATAGGATCGATGCCATAAACACGCTTGCCATACCAGTAGTAACCTACAGTTACAATGTCATCAACTGGTCAAGCACAGAGATCCGTAGGCTCGATACAAAAATTCGAAAATTCTTAACCATGCACAGAATGCATCACCCTAAGGCAGATATAGATAGAATATATCTCCCTAGGAAAGAAGGAGGGCGTGGGCTAATCCAGTTAGACATTGCGTTGAAAACTGCAACAATTGGATTATCTACATATCTAAGGGAATCACGTGATTGGATGATCAAACTCGTTTTGAAATACGAAAGCATCAAAAGATCATATTCCATTACAAAAGATGCACAAAGATACAGTAATGGACTACAAATTTCAGAAGTCCCATTTACTGCTGAAATGGAAAACACATAAAAAGCAAAGCAGTTAAAAGTAACTGCAAAGAAAGAACTGCTACAGAAACTGGCTAAGAAATCGCAAGAAAAGCCTCTGTATGGAAAATACCCAGAGTGAGTTAACAATCCTGATGTTGACAAAACTTTAACCCATCAGTGGTTGGCATCCTCTGGACTGAAATCGGAGACTGAAGGACTGATTATATCGGCACAAGATCAGTGTCTGCCAACAAAAAATTACCAAGCCAACATAATAAATAATGGGTGCAGCCCATTATGCCGTGTATGCAAAAAACAACCAGAGACCATTGACCATATAATTTCAATGTGCAGTCCTATAGCTCCAACCGAATACCTAAACAGGCATGACAGAGCTGCACAATACATACATTGGATAATGTGTAAACATTTTGACCTGCCCCATCAAAAGAATTGGTGGGAGCATCAACCACCTCCCATACTTGAAAAAGATCACATCTCAATCTTGTGGAACTTTAGCATCCAAACAGACCGAAAAATAGATGCAAATAGACCTGATATAATATTGAAGGACTTTAAAAAGAGGGTATGCCTGCTAATTGATATGTCTGTTCCAATAGCCAAGAATGTATCTATAAAAACATTTGAAAAATTGAGCAAGTATAAGGACCTGGAGATAGAAATTGGAAAAATGTGGAAATTGAGAACTAAAACAATACCAGTGGTTGTAGGCGCTCTGGGAATGATACCTAAGGGGTCTAATGATTACTTACCGCAGACGCCAGGAAACCCGCGAATAGGAGAAATACAAAAGATAGTATTAATGGGAACTGCCCATATACTAAGGAAGATTCTGTCAATATAAGTACATCACAAGTCTAAACACTAAAGATGCATGTGTGAATATGTATGTTCTTTCTTGAACATGGCGCACCTTGTTGTCTCCTGAGGTCACTGGTTGTGACTTGGTGATAACTCGTATGAACATAAAGCATGATAAATGCAACTGTAATAATAATAATAATAATAATAATAATATTGAGAAGAAGAAGAAGAAGAAGAGGAAGAAGAAGAAGAAGAAGAAGAAGAAGAAGAAGAAGAAGAAGAAGAAGAAGAAGAAGAAGAAGAAGAAGAAGAAGAAGAAGAAGAAGAAGAAGAAGAAGAAGAAGAAGAAGAAGACTAGAATGGGTATGCATGTAAAGACGTTGCTTGAATCTATTGGCGGTTAACCCTATGTTGGCCATAATGGGCGTGGGTTTTTCAACCTTACATTTGTAGACAATGTTACTAGAGAGGCATTTCCCGGAAAGGTGGCAGTCAACCCGATTCCTACAATTACTGTTAGTACTAGCTAGGGTTGGACGAGTTCTTACGGCTAGATAATTTAGCTAAATTTGAAGCATTGATGTTATGTTCAAGGATAGGAGTCGTAGAGTAAGAAATATTAATGGTATTTCTATTAAAAATGGTATTATATTTATGTGCTGGGGGGAAATGCTGCAATATAAGGGAGAGAAAGATCTTAGCTAATGGTGTGGCCACCTCCATATTATATGGTGGGTTTTACCATATAATATGTCGTGATCTATTTTTCCTAGGTCTATGCGCATACTCGATATATGCTACCTTATCGACAAATCCACTCCGAGCAAGAGCGTCATTGTAATATGTGGAATGGTCGGTGAAAGTATGCTCGTTTGTAGATAAACGGGAAACCCTCAAAGAAACGTTTCTTACCAGGTTCTTGGTTATGCTGGCAGGATGGTTAAAATGCTTACTTAAGTAATTAAGCGTATCATTTGGCTTTCTATGGAGAGCTTGAAGCCTTTAAAGAAGGCTGTGTGTTCTTTTCTGAACCTGTCGCAAGTGCGTGGGCCGCACTTTGTCATGGTCAAAAGACCGTCATCACGGTACAAACAACCGCCCACGTTGGGGAATACTTCCCTGATAGAGAAAAGAAGGAAAAGGCCGATAAGATCAGTAACCTCCGCAGAAACACTGGCGCCCATACTCACGTCGAAAGAGGTACTATTAGATGTTTTAATCCAAATAGAGTCGTCGAAATTAATCAGCGACTTACGAGCATTGAGGAAGACATCAACTTCGAAATCTTTAACCACCGTGAGCGTTTTAGCGAAATTGATAGCTCTAATAAGAAGTGGTAAAGTGATGGAGTAGTAGTAATTATTAATGCAGAATTGGATAAAACGGCAACGGTCCTTGTTACATATGCCGTTGAACCAATCAATCACCGCGAAAGAATTGTTCCACAGTGCAAGAGGGACCAAGCTTCTAATTTCAGGTATACTTCTATCTAAAATCCTTTTACTAAGTCCACCTAAATCGGACATCGTAGAGTTAATAACCGAAAAGAGGGGTTGTTCGGGAAATTGGATGTGTGGTCCTTCAGGTTAAAGTGGGGTGAAACAGGATCCAGAGGTTCAGTCCGGTCCATGATGTTGAGATCAGAGATGATCTTAAACCCAGCATCGTTGATGTCATTAAAGACACACCGATTAGTTTTACGGTAATCCTTAGTTACAGCATTATGTAGCAGTTGATGGTAAGTACTGCGCTCCACTTGATATAGATTGCCAGTTTTATCGGAGTGGACGTGCACGGCATAAGAATTCTTAATAGAAAGAATTCTATTCATCAGGTCCTGCTGGAAGGAATTGCTCCTATTCCGAAATTTGATACTCCGTATGAGTTCCAAGACATCATTTTGGAAGGGTAGAAATGCTGGGTTACTCGGAGGGTTATTGTAGGTTTTAAACCCAAATGTATCCTGTTTGTTGTCCGCTATTCCCTGATTATCGAAATAAAAGGCGCGCCAACGCAACCTTTTAATGAACGAGTCTGTTTTCTGTATCAGGAGTTTTAGGTATTTTTTCCTGTTTGGTACGGGTATGTTCTTTGTAGAAATATTCAGATGTTGTTTGTGCATGATTAATATAAGTCATTAGAGTACTCAACCGAGGGAGCCAAATAATAAATTTGAAGACTAAAATACAAAGATGGCTCGATAAGGATAAGTATATATCAAATATTTAAGAACCGTAGAGGAAATATTTATTAAAATAACAGATTAAATTTTAAGCAAAGAATCGCTGCTTTCACCCTTAACGGGATCTTCTGAAACAAACAAAAAATCAATATGTGTACGCAGAAATAAATATTTCGAAAAACGTTGCAACCGAAGGAAGACAGGAAGACGATACTTTGGTTCGTGGAGACGTTCCCTGGCAAAGAACGAAAAAAAGGAACATAAAACGTCATTATGTGGCGCGTGAGAACAATTATACGTCAATACAAAACCACGTTTATGGTATAACTGAAGTCGTAGACAAAATTCTATTTACGAAACCGAATGATTCTCGGCTTCAGAATTAAGAATAATGTAAATAAATGACAGAGGTTATTGAAATCAACAATAATTACATATATACATGCACGCATCCGTATACGTACATACATATGCATACGCGAAAACACCCGCCATGGATATGCAAATAAGTATATATATATCTATATATATATATATATATATATATATAATATATAAGATCAAAAGATGGTTAAAAGAGTTCCATGTATTTTATTATGCGCATTTCAAAAACAAATATCATCATGCAATAACAGTTGTGTTTTCATCAGATAAAATAGGAAAACATGATATGAAGGTTAAAAACACTTGTGGATAGTGCAGTTTTAAATCAACATATGAAAAGTAGTTTTAGATTGATGTGTGATATTGGGGAAAACATTTTTTTTAGGGGGGGGGGATGAAAAAGAGGAGGAGATGAGAGTAAAAAGTGGAGGGGGAGGAGTATACTGAAGAAGGAGGAGATAGGAGGAGAGATGGGTGATAGAGAGAGAGAGATAGCTTTTATAACTGAGAAAAAATGTATTGTTTTACATAGAGAGGTTGAAAAACCGTTGGAAGATAATGTATAAATTAAAAGAATTTGAAAATTAACGAAGAGAAAAATAATGTAAAGTTAAGGTTTGTATATTGAAGGGTTTAATAATATGTGCGATGAAAAGAAGTTGTTAATATGTATTAAGAATAATATTTAAGGGTTTAATAATATGTGCGTTGGAAAGAAAATGTTGATATGTATTATTACAAAAAACAAAAGTAATGTAAGTAAGGATATATTGTGAGATGAGCATGAATAAGTTAGATGAAAGTGAGAAAAAAATAATGAATAGAGGATGAATAATCTAACGTCAAAAAAAAAATGTTTATGTTTACGAAGGATTTTTTCAAGGTAATATAAAGTAAGAATATATTGTATTGTGTAATAGTTGTTTCTATGTTAGGCACAGTGAGAAAAGGTACAGATTAGGGGTTAGAAATTAAAAGAAAAAGAAAAGAAAAGTAAAAGGAAGAAAGAGAAGTGATAAATAGGAGTGATATAGAATGAGTAACAAGTATTATATAATGTATAATAAATAACTTTGAAATAAGGTAGAAAGATGGGTATATTTTTAAAGAAGTATATATATATATATATGTGCCTTTGAGAAAAGGATTCTGAATTGATAAACTTTAGGATATTAGCTGTATACTTTATGGAATGTTCTGTGGAATTTATGCAAACAAAGAGAAAACAAGTCAGTGCGTCTATTTATTATAGAATCTAAATCAGATATAATGGTAAATTTTTCATTTAGACAGAGATTGCAAGTCTTGGATAGAGAACTGTTCAAGTATGAAAAAGCAGAAGAAACCTTTTTCCAAGAGATGTTATATTTAATATTTTTGTATTTCAAGGACCATATGAGTTCTGAGAGAGCCGTGTTGGTGCTTTTAAGTTGGTATTTAAAGACGAATGATGATTATAAAGACGAACTTTAAAGGAGGTGGAAGTGGAGCCAAAATAGGTGAAGGAATTGGTGTTAGTTATAACTTTACATTCGTAGATTAAGTTTTTATCAAGACAATGGTTGTTGAAACTCACCTCCTACACACACACACACACACACATATATATATATATATATATATATATATATATATATATATATATATATATATATATATATATATATACATTAATATTATTCAGAATATTAATAAATGAAGACATTCACATAATCAAAATATATGTTTTATTATATATAGTTCGTAGGTAATGTGCTGTTTTTTCAGTACGTCGTCGTCAGATAAAATACATGAATTGATGTATGGCGTACCTCAACAGTCTTGATGGTTCAATTCCAGTATTGGCAGTGATTTATTACAACAAATCTCAACATTTATATACCACAAATAATAACATGATAAACTTAAATTTAATGAAGAAGAGCATGTGGAGCGAGATATGGGTATAGGAGGGAGTGCAAGAAGAAAATAAATAATTATATACATACGTGAATATGTAACAAAAAACATTTAACAAAATACTTCCCTTGACAAGAATCTAGTATATTAATGTACCATTAAGACAAATAATAATTGTTTCTACTTTTGGCAGAAGGCCACAATTACCCAGTGCATTACTGGTACTTTATTTTATCGACCCCGTAAGGATGAAAGGCAAAGTTAACCTCGGCGGGATTAAGACAAATAATAATAATATTTATAACTACATTGGTGCCACTTCATCGAACTTTAAGTTTCGCTTTTCCAATATAAACACCCGAGGGTGGTTTTCTGCTAGTATATATAACAGAGTGTTGTAGCTTGCTTGAAGCACGAATTCAAATTTTGAAGACCAACATATTGCGTTATGAATATTAATAAAAATTGCCAAGATAACAAAGGAATCTTACCGTAGCAAATTTAAAAATCCCAAATAATTAATGGGTTTAAAAAGTCATTATCAAGGGATGTCCCTATAAGACTTAAAATTCGAACGGATAAACTTGTTTGTATCGAGTTTTAAGTCTCTTATATGGTAATTTCCTTGATAATGTCTTTCCAAACCCCAATATATTTGTGATCGTTAAATTTGGTAAGGTAACATTCTCTTGTTATCTTGGCAATTTTAATATTGTTCATAACGCAATGTGTTAATCTCCAAATTGAAATTTGTATTATATATATATATATTTGGTTCCACCTCGACAGAATTTTAAACTTCGCTATAATAACCACAAGAATTCTTTCACAGATCCAAGCAAAAAATCTTCAACATCACTATCAGGCTTACTCTGGCAACTTAAGCATGATAACGTTGGATATTCGACGGCTTGGAATATAGTCTCAAGAGGGATTCCTTTTAATTCATCCTCTGAGACATGTGACCTCTGCGCAGAGGAGATATTCTTTATACTAAAATCTAAAAATTCCCTTAATTTACGGACAAATTTATTCAGTTGCTGCAGACATAGATTGAACTCAACTTTTAAATATAAATATAAATTTAAAATGTAGTATATTTAACTTGATTTATAATTATTTATGAAACTCGCCGATAAATCTTTCGATTTCTTTTTTATTTTAAACATTCTTCATGAATAATTAAACTACCCTAAAAGCTGATGCTCCAAATATATCGAATAAATTTTACACTAGATAAACCTCTATTAAATATAAGACCATCTGTAGATCAAATGGGTATCCTAAACTTTTGGAATGATTTCTGCTAGACAGGATTTGGTAAATAATTTTGGTTTTGTTTGCTTTTGATTCTGATGCTTATAACGAACTTGGCAATATATTGTCAATTAACCTTGAAGGGTTGATCTCTGTGGTTGATTTGCGGGGCATACTATGTTTTATTTTTTATTTTTAATATTTTTAATATTTTTATTTTTAATATTTTTATATTTTTTTTATTTTTTATTTTTTATTTATGTTTTATTTTTTATTTTTTATTTTTTATTTTTTATTTTTTATTTTTTATTTTTTATTTTTTATTTTTTATTTTTTATTTTTTATTTTTTATTTTTTATTTTTTATTTTTTATTTTTTATTTTTTATTTTTTATTTTTTATTTTTTATTTTTTATTTTTTATTTTTTATTTTTTATTTTTTATTTTTTATTTTTTATTTTTTATTTTTTATTTTTTATTTTTTATTTTTTATTTTTTATTTCTGATATTTTTATTGATATATTGATATCTGTTCTTTATTTATGCTTGAACGATAATCATGTAAAGTAAAGACAAGAATAGTATTGTTAAAATTAATGTAGACTCTATATATATTTGTGTGTATGTACACATATACGTATACTAGAATTTTATAGCACTATGAGAATGTTTTCGTGTGAAATAGGAATTTGCAGAGTTGATCACGTAAATTCACATGGATGTCTATAGTATCGAATCTGGCATAACCTTCTATTTTAACTCAACTCTAATATAAACCTAGGAATGTTTAAACTAGA
Source organism: Eledone cirrhosa (assembly GCA_964016885.1). Classification (NCBI taxonomy): domain Eukaryota; kingdom Metazoa; phylum Mollusca; class Cephalopoda; order Octopoda; family Eledonidae; genus Eledone; species Eledone cirrhosa. Next base: position 43,504,707 of record OZ024743.1, read on the forward strand.
CATATGATCATTATTTTTCACACATTATTGATACGTGTCTCATTCATAAATACTGATATTTACATTATAATGCCTGATTCATACGAATTTATATTCTTACATTGATGAAACATAGTGTTTTAAATCTGCCTCGTTTATGTCTGGATATTTTTCTTTTCTCTCTATGTAACGGCTGTTTTCTCTCCTAACCACATATATCTCTCTATATTAATACTAGAACTAAATGAATAAATAAATAAATAAATATATCATTGATACGTCATTCAACTGGTGCCCAACTACATATTTTCTTTCTCTCTATCTCTATCTATATCTATCTCTCTCTATTTTTTTCTCTCTCTCTCTCTTTTCTCTCTCTCTCTATATATATCTATCTCCCTCTGTGTTTTTTCCTCTCTCTATATATCTCTCTCTGTTTCTTTACATGAATTCCTCTCTCTATCTATCTCTCTATATCTATCTCTCTCTATTTAGTTGCATGCATTTCTTCTTTTTTTCTTCGTTTTTCTTTCTTTCTTTCTTTCTTTTTATAACTGTCCCTAACATTTTTCACTACCAAATCAACTTTTTAAATGGAAGATGAAGTTGAAAGGTATGTGAAATCTATCTATTTATAAGACTGTTTATATTGTGTTTTGTCTGAAGAAGGCATAACATATTTTTAATATGATATCCCTGAAATATATATAATGAAATAAATATGGTTTTATAAATATAGTTTCCATTTATTTAATATCGTATATATATATATATATATATATATATATATATATATATATATATATGCTTATATGTCTCATGTATGTATATTTATTTATACATTATAAACTAAGTAGAATATGTTTACTTTTGGAATACGTGTCTTCCATATAAATATACATGAAGGTCACTAAATCAATGTTCTAGAATAAATATTAAATATTTATTTGTACTATATATATATATATATATATATATATATATATATTTATAACAGAAATATATATATATATATATATATATATATATATATATATATATATATATATATATATATATATATATATATGTGTGTGGGTAGGAGGTGATTTATATTGTAGCACAATAAAGCAATGCAAATATCGGATAAGTAACACTCTACATTTTGTAGGACTGGAGTATAAATAATATAAGATCAAAAGATGGTTAAAAGAGTTCCAAGTTCCACAACCTGAATACGGAAAACAAACAAAAATTTATTCAATTTGATATTGCCAGCTATTATTCTTCTATTTCGCCTTCACTTCTCAACAATGCTCTATCTTTAGCACTTAAATATTCTGACATCACCACAGATTGTAAGTCACATCATTCTCACCGCAAGAAATACCATCTTAGAATTCAACAATGAATACTGAACTAGAGCCGATACTTCCAACAACTTTGATATCACAATGGGTGCGTCCGATTCATCGCAATTAACTGATTTGGTTGGAATTTTTTATTTTGAATACCTTAAATAGGAAAATTCCTCAACTTCGCGGTGGAATTTATCGTGTCGATGGACTTTTACTATCTTAAATTTCAGATTTAGTTAACCTTAATATTATTAAGAACAATATAAGTGATCTCTTTAAGCAACATAACCTTAAAGTTGAATTTGATAGCAACGTGAAACTAGCTAACTTCTTGGATATATCCCTTAATCTTGACACTGGCCTATATTACCCTTACCATAAAAACAATGAGTATCTAAATTATGTTAATTTTAAATCTAACCACCCCACTATCATTAAAAAAGCTATAGTCAGAAATATTGGAAAAAGAACCTCAAACCTATCATCTAATAAAAAATAGCTTTGATGCTAACGCCAATTACTAAATAATGCGCTTTCTAAAGCCGGTTATCCTGATAAAATTAAATACAGTAAAGAAACCAATCCTAGAAGGTCTTACAGTAAAATAAGTAATCATGTTCATTCCAATAACTTAAATAAAACACCTAGATACAAAAATATAATCTGGTATAATGCTCCTTTTTCTATTTCTATTAATAAACTATTCTTTAGAGCCTTAGATAAATGCTTCCCTCCCTCACATATCTATAGTAAAATCTTTAGCAAACATACAATAGAATTTTCCTATTCCACCTCCTCCAACATCTCTAACATTATCTCTAAACACAACAATAAAATATTAAATATTAAATCACATCCTTCCAACACTGAGCGTCATAATAATAGCAGTAGTACTCCTGACGTCATTGTTAACTCTAGGCTAGATTCTGCAAACTCAAATACGACGTCACACGTAACTTCGTTGAATGTTCATAATACCAATCTAAATCAGGAAACTATTATTTTTATCGTAAATAACTTCTCCAATCCAATTCCTCTTATAAATAACACTAGGTGACTTGTTAATAAGTCTGTTAATTTCTCTAATCGCAATTGTAATTGCCCTGTTAGAACTAAATGTCCTCTCAATAACCATTGTCTTGATAAAAACTTAGTCTATGAATGTAAGGTTATAACTGATACCAATTCCTTTACCTATTTCGGTTCCACTTCCACCCCCTTCAAAGCTAGATTTTATAATCACAATTCGTCTTTTAAATACCAACTTAAAAGAATTAACACGGCACTCTCAGAACTCATATGGTCCTTGAAAGACAAAAATATAACTATAACATCTCTTGGAGAAAGGTTTGTTCTGCCTTCCCTACTTGAATGCCTCTCTATCCAGAACATGTAATATTTGCCTGTCTGAAAAATTTACCATTATATCTAATTTCAATTCTATAATAAATAGACGCACTGATTTATTTTCTCTCTGCTTGCATAAATTCCACAGAACATTACATAAAGTATACAACTAATATCTAATACCTTACTAGATTAAAATCCTTTTTCACAAAGGCTTATATATCTTTTAAAAATATACCCATCATTCTACTTTATTTCAATATTATTTATTATTTATTATATATTATATAATACAAGTTACTCATTCTATATCATACATCTTTATCACTTTCCTTTTTTCCTCTTTTCTTTTTAATTTCTAACCTCTAATCTGTACTTTTTCTTCCTAACTACTTCTCAATTCTTATTATTATTCACCACAACATTATCCATTTCTTCCATCTTTCTTCATATCATTGGCCATAAAAATTATTATTATTTTTTTAATACATTATAGTATTACCTTCGTAAACATAACCATTTTTTTTTACATTAGATTTTTCTTCCTTAAATTCCTTATCTCCTAAAATTCCTTATCTCATCCTTTCAGGCTCCTTTGACTTTTACATATTACAATACATAAAAACAAACTTAAACTCTAACTAATTTCTTTTAATATATTATATTATTACCATTAGAAAATATTTCGTAAACATATATATTTTTTGATGTTAGATATTTTCTTCCTTAAACATTCTCTTCTTCTTTGCTTTCTGCGCTCATTTTTAAACAAACTATTTAAGTACACATATTACGTACACATATTACATTACATAAAAACAAGCTTAAATACTAACTAATTCCTCTAAATTCATAACTCATTCATTATTCTACTTCACATTATATCCTTAATAACATTAATATTTTTATTTTAATAATACATATTAATAATTTCTTTAAACCATTCAATATACAAACCTTAATTTCATATTATTCTTAATCCCTTTTTCTCTCAATGAATAAACCTCATTAACTTTTAATTTCAAATTCTTTTAAATTTTCTATTATCTTCCAACGGCTTTTAAATTCTCTCCGTGAGACAATATATATGTTTTTCTCAGTTGTAAAGGCTATATCTCTCTCTCTATCACCCATCTCTCCTCCTCTTTCATCCTTCCTTCTTAAATTCCTCCCCCACCATTCTGTACTCTCATCTCCTCCTCTTCCTTACCTTTTCCAACCCTCACTTTTTCCCAATCTCATACATCAATCTTAAATTATTTTTCATATGTTGATTTAAAACTTCACTATTCACATTTTTTTTTTAAGCTCCATATCATGTATCCCTATTTTATCTGATGAAAACGCAGATATGATCCCATGATGATATTTGTTTTTGAAATGCGCATGATAAAATACTTGGAACTCGTTTAACCATCTTTTGATCTTATATTGTATATATATATATATATATATATATATATATATATATTTTAGGAACGATCCACTTTTTGTCAAATCGGACCGAGGGAACAATATTTCCGTTAGTCTTTCCAACTGCTAATACTATCTATCGGTCGCAACTCCAGGTAGAAGGAGCAACGTGAAATAAAGTGTCTTATTCAAGGACATAACGCATCGCCTGGTCCAGGAATCG
>OZ024743.1:43511505-43516505 GCA_964016885.1 Eledone cirrhosa
AAGACAGGAAGACGATTATTTGCATAGGTATATACATACCTATGCAAATAAGTAATGGTTTAAACATAACATATACTTAGCTAACACATCAAGACGTAAAACATCCACATATAGATCGTACTATCCGTTAGGGTATAATGTGAGGCTGTAATACAGGAAGGTTTTGTGCAATTTATGTTTACAAGCCGAAATTGCCTCAGATTTTTTGTTTAAAATGTGGTCTGTGGCGTAGAGTATTTCCAGGGCCTCAGCGGTGCAGAGGTCACATGGTCTTTTATTTCCGTTATACGATCTAGACCTACCTAGGATCTCCCAGTGTAACTTATATTGGGTGTGGTTGTCTTTTAGTCTCCAGATATAAGCTGAAAGTGACGTCATATTCCTTCTTAAAGGGTAACGAAAAGAATGGGTTTGCACGTAAAGACGCTGCTTGAATCTATTGGCGGTTAACCATATGTAGGCCCTACGGGACGTGGGTGTTTCAACCTTACATTTGTAGACAATGTTACTAGAGAGGTATTTCCCGGATAGGGGGCAATCAACCCGATTCCTACAATTACAATTAGTACTAACTACAGGGTTGCACGTGTTCCTACAGCTAGGTAGTTTAGCTAAATTTGAAGCTGTGATGTTATGTGCAAGGTTAGGAGTCGTAGAGTAAGACATTTTAAAAGTATTTCTATTAAAGATTTTACTACATTTATGTGTAGGGGGAAAATGCTTCGTAATAAGGGATAGAAAGATCTTAGCTAATGGTGTTGACTCCTCCATATTATATGGTGGGTTATACCATATACTGCGGCGGAATCTATTTCTTATAGGTCTATTCTCGTACTCTGTATAAGCTAGCTTATCGATAAATCCACTCCGAGCAAGAGCTTCATTGTAATAAGTGGAATGCTCGTTGAAAATATGCTCGTTAGTAGATAGACAGGAAAGCCTCAACGAAACGTTTCTTATCAGGTTCTTGGTTATGCTGTCAGGGTGGTTGTAATGCTTACTTATGTAATTAAGCGTATCATTCGGCTTTCTATACGGGTAATACAAGCCATTCGATAAATTGAGTGTAACGTCGAGGTAATTAACGACCGAGAGGTTGGCCTCAACCTGTATAGAGAGGTTGAAGCCTTTAAAGAAGGCTGTGAGTTCTTTTCTGAACCTGTCGCAAGCACGAGGGCCGCACTTAGTCATGATCAAAACCATCATTACGGTACAAACCACTGCCTGCGTTGGGGAATTCGTCCTTGAAAGAGAAAAGAAGGAAAAGGCCGATAACATCAGTAACCTATATGTAATGTATATATATATATATATATATATATATATATATATATATATATATATATATATATATATATATATCTCAGTGTACAGGGTAAATGCAAGAATCATTAAACTCAGACTAGTCCTGAATAAGACAATTACCACAATAATATCAGCTTACGCACCCCAATCGGGGCTGCCAGACGAACTTAAGGATAGGTTTTACGAGTCCCTAATACACACTACTGCTCTAACAGACGACAAGGACTTCCTAATCATTGCAGGAGATTTTAACGGACACGTAGGTAAACACTGCGACGGCTTCAATAGAGTACATGGAGGCCATGGAGTTGGCACAAGGAATGAGGAAGGATTCAGACTTCTAGAATTCTGCGACGCCAATGACATGTCGATATGTAACACAAACTTTAAAAAACCCGACAACCACCTGATCACCTATAGATCAGGGGAGCACTCTAGTCAGTTAGATTTTATTCTCATCAGAGGACGTGACAGATGGACGGTCGTAAACACAAAAGCCTTCCCTAGTGAGGAATGTACATCCCAACATAGCTTAGTTGTCAGCGACCTCACGGTCAGAACTAGACGAGCCCTGAAACAGAGGCCAACCTGGAGAAGAAAGATCTGGAAGCTGAAAGTCCCCTCAACCAGTAACAGATTTAAAGATATTTTACTCAACGCCTACGACAGTAAAGAAGAACAGATAGAGACATTTAACGTAGAAGAGAACTGGGAGTTCCTAAAAAATAACTTACTAGAGGCGACGGATGAGGTTTGTGGCTGGAGTAAGACCTCAAGCAGGAGGAGAGTGACTTGGTGGTGGAACAATAAGGTAGATGAAGCAGTCAAGGCCAAGAGACAGGCATGGAAAGAATGGAAGAACGGGGGGAGCAGGGTACATTACATAGAGACCAAGAGGGAAGCTAGGCGACAAGTATACTTAGCTAGGAGGGAAGCAGAGGATAGAAAATTCAAGCATGTTTTACAACGTGAGGACCAGAAACAGGAGGTATTCAAGATTGCGAGGCAGTGTGTCAGAGATAGTTGTGATGTCATTGGAGAGAAGTGTATCCGGAATGATAAAGGTGAGCTTGCCCTCACAAGTGCTGAGAAGAAAGATGCATGGAAGAGTCATTATGATAGATTACTAAATGAGGAGAATGCATGGGAAGAAGAGACCCTACCCCACGTAGACCCTATAGAGGGACCAGCAGTACAAGTCAGCGGCAGCGTAGTAAGTAAGGCAATCAGAGATATGAAGATAGGGAAGGCAACCGGTCCATCGGGTATAGCTGCCGAGATGCTGAAGGCATCTGGGTCTGTAGGTCACACTATAACCACACGTATCGTTAACCAGGTAATACTAGAGGGGGCCATACCAAAAGATTGGTGCAGTAGCATCATTGTCAACTGCTACAAAGGTAAAGGCGATGCACTAGATAGAGGAAACTATAGAGGTATAAAGTTGATGGACCAGGTCATGAAAGTAACAGAAAGAGTTATAGCACAGCTGATTAGGGACCGGGTGAATATAGACGAGATGCAATTTGGGTTTGTTCCAGGGAAAGGCACCACTGATGCGCTCTTCCTTGTGAGGCAATTACAGGAAAAGTACCTAGCTAAAAGTAAGCCACTCTACTTGGCATTTGTCGACCTTGAGAAAGCCTTTGACAGAGTTCCACGTGCAGTAATCTGGTGGGCTCTTAGAAAACTAGGAGTAGATGAATGGCTTGTGAAAGCGGTACAAGCCATGTATAGGGGAGCAGTCAGCAAAGTTAGGATTGGCAATGAGTATAGCGAGGAATTTAGCGTACAGGTTGGGGTCCACCAGGGCTCTGTTCTTAGCCCTCTCCTGTTCATCATAGTCCTGCAGGCAATAACGGAGGAGTTTAAGACCGGATGCCCATGGGAACTCCTGTATGCTGATGACCTCGCACTCATAGCTGAATCTATGGTAGAACTAGAGAATAAATTCCAAACCTGGAAGCAGGGACTAGAGAGAAAGGGCCTCAAAGTCAACATGACAAAGACTAAGGTCCTTATAAGTAGACGAGAAAACAGAACCCAGATCCCCTCAGGGAAATGGCCTTGCTCAGTATGTAGGAAAGGTGTAGGTAGGAACTCCATTCTTTGCCCCAAATGCAAACAATGGGTACACAAGAGATGTAGCGGGATCTCAGGAAGCTTAATTAAGAATGTAGGATTCACATGCAGCAGCTGTGCTGAAACAGCAAGCAAACAGCCACAGGAAACAAGTACCACCAATCTCTGGGAGGGCCCTGTAGAAACAGTAGACAGCTTCTGCTACCTAGGTGACCGAATTAGCAAAGGAGGTGGGTGCTCAGAAAGTACAATAACTAGGGTAAGAACGGGATGGAAGAAGTTTAGGGAACTACTACCACTGCTAGCTGCAAAAGGCTTCTCCCTCAGAATGAAAGGCAGACTGTATGATGCGTGTATCCGAACAGCGATGTTGCATGGTAGTGAGACCTGGGCGCTGAAGGTGGAAGACTTACGTAGATTAGAGAGAAACGAAGCCTGCATGCTCCGATGGATGTGTAACAGTAATATACGTGAACGACAAAGCATAAAGGAATTGAGAGAGAGACTGAGCATAAGAGGAATCAAATGCTGCGTGCAGGAGAGGCGGTTACGCTGGTATGGACATGTGATGCGTATGAAGGATGACAGCTGCATAAAAAGGTGCAGAGCACTAGAAGTTGATGGAAACCGCGGAGTGGGGAGACCCAAGATGACTTGGGATGAGGTGATAAAAGCCGACCTTACCCAACTACACCTCTCAAAGTCAATGACACACGACCGTGACTTCTGGCGTCACGCAGTAATACAGGGTACCCGACCTCCCATGGGTACATGCTGAAGCATATAAACAATATGCCCCCCCCCCCCACCGCAAGGTGGTCGTGGAGGTGCCACGGCAAAAAAGCACCCAGCCCACACTGTAAAGTGGACGTGTAGGCGCCACGAAAAAGCACCCAGCACTCACTGTAAATGAGGTTGGTGTTAGGAAGGGCATCCAGCTGTAGAAATCAAGCCAGATCAGTTCCTGTATGAGCAAGGCATGGTCAGCCGACCAGACACTGCCCACAACAGGACAACCCGTCTAACCCATGCTAGCGTGGAAGAATGGACGTAAAACGGTGATGATGATATATATATATATTAGAAAGTGAGGTTTTTTTTACAAAATGTGAGAAAAACCACAGACCCTCCATCTCAACTCACCTTTAGAAAAGCAGAAAAACTGCGAAACCGGTAAAGGAACCAAATAAATATATATATTTAAAAAAAAAATAAGACTTCAGTTGCATTTTCGATTTCATCCCTTTTTCTTTATATATATATATATATATATATATATACATTACATATATACATAAATGTATATTTATATGTGTGTCTGTATGTGTTCTATATATATGTATACATTTGAGTATGTATGTATGTAAATGTAGATGTGATCCCTCTCTAACTTAACATATACATATTTGATTATCGAGACTGATTGATTAGCAGTACCCTTAAATGAGAATTTGGGCTTGATGGACAAGGTATTATTACTAAAACTGCAGGACAGGCTCGAATGATTAAAACAATCTGAATTTCAATAATTGGATCCAAGACGTAGGTGGCGCTGTTATAATGAGTTGTTGAATTATGACTAATTACAAAACAAAAATCCTCAACGAGATATG
>OZ024743.1:43521505-43556505 GCA_964016885.1 Eledone cirrhosa
CCACAATGTGAAACACACAGATTGAGCAACTTTATAGACATACTACTGAAACCAATACTGAAACACATACCAAGCCTTGTAAGAAACGATCTGGACCTCTTAAACCACCTCCCCAAACATGTCAACAACGACACTATTATTGTGTCTTTCGATGTAGTGAATCTCTACACAACGATCCCACACCAATACGGACTAGAAGCAATAGGATTCTGGCTAGAGAAATATCCCAATGAGATACCTGACAGAATAGAAAAAAGCTTCATCACCGAGGGATTAAAATTCATCCTACAGAACAACTTTTTTGATTTCGATGGCAATACTTACAAGCAAATATCGGGGACTGCGATGGGCACAAAAGCCGCTCCAACTTATGCCAACTTAGTCATGGCATACTTAGAAGTCCAGATATATGAACAGTCCAAATCAAAATACGGATTGAACTTCCACAAATATTTATCAGAGAATTGGAAACGCTACTTGGATGATTGCCTCTTTCTTTGGTCCCACACACTCGACCAACTGAAGGATTTCAAAAACTTAATAAACGACATCAATAACCACATCCAATTCACAATGGAATACAGCCAAGATCAACCCCCATTTCTGGACATCTTAATCACAAAAAAAGACACAAATATCGAAACTGACATACACTACAAACCAACAGATTCCAAACAATATCTGCTATTCACCTCCAACCATCCAAAGCACACGAAGACGAACATTCCTTTTAACCTAGCAAGAAGAATTTGCACAATTGTCTCGAATTATGAAACGCGAAATAAAAGACTTCAAGAATTAAAGGAAATTCTACTTGAGAGAGAGTACCCACTATTACTAATAAATAATGGAATAGAAAGGGCTAAAGCAATAGGCATTGATGAATTACGGAAACAGAAACAAATTCAAGGTACGTCCAATATTCTATCATATATCTCAACACACAACCCAAGAAATGCGGAAGCTTACAACACTATTCACAATAACATCCCACTACTAAAACAAAACCCAAGAATGAAAAAAGCCCTTGAAACACACAAAATAATCAAAAGCAAAAGACAACCAAAATCACTGAAAACATTACTCACCAATGCCAAATTACCTACCACAAACCCACAACCAAGTATCAAAAAATGTGGTCGCTCTAATTGTGGAACCTGCACTCACCTCATTGAAGGCAACACGTATACATTTAAATCAGGACAAAATTTTACTGTAAAAAATCACTTCACTTGCTCATCAAAAAATCTAATTTATGCCATTAAATGTAAAGGATGCAATGAAGATTATATAGGACAAACTAAACTCACACTCAGAAACAGAATGACAGTTCATCGCCAACAATTACGAGATCCAACCACGAGACAAATACCACTAAGTGCACATCTAGACATTTGCGCAAGTAATAAGACACCCAAATTCCAAGTCTTCCCATTTTACCTTTGCGCTAACAATACAACAGAACAAATGCGAATAAATAAGGAAAATATGTTTATTCAAAAACATAGACCAACATTAAATAAGGTTTAATATACATTATGTCAACACCACAATATGACATACACACACACACATAACACCTACTTTAGAAAATAAAAACCCGAACTAAATAAACCTTAAACATACGTTTGCACTGGCAATACAACAGCAAACACGAAAAAGTCAGGAAAATATGTTCATTCAAAAATATTCCTACTAAAGGAATCGTTTTCCTACACACACACATACACACACACAACATATATATATATATATATATATTCTCTTCATCTTAACATGCTAACCATACTCCCACACACATAACACCCATACACACACATAAAAACCCCCACACCTACAACACCCTCCACATTTCTACTAATAGAACCACTTTCCTACACACATATATATATACACACACACAAAAAATATATATTCTCTCTATCTAACATACTCGCACACACACACATAACACCCATATACACACACACACAACTCCCTCCCCCATCTCTACTAATAGAATCATCTTCCAATACACACATACACACACACACACATATACACACACACAAGCACACAAATAAACACATATCTTCAGTCTCAATAGAAAATCTGAACTCTGACACCTGAACTCTGACAGCTGGCCATATTCACTGAACCAGAACATTTCTCCCAATCCCTTTTCCCTTGACCACTATCTCTCCATTGTCATAACATTCACTATAGACTACAGAATAGTTTTCCAAATAAGGGCGCAAAAATGTAATGAAAACTTGTTCACGTGACAGCCAAATTTCATTTATAACCAACCAAAAAAAAGCCTTCGTGAGCCTCATTTTTTCAAGTAAAAAGAAATTCAAACACTCATATATGACAAAACAACCTGTGACAACCCCCCCCCCCCTCTCTCATTTGAAGAACTATTGTAACGCGAACTGGCGCGAAATTTATTATAATTATTGACAAACCAATCAAATTACTTCTCGAAAAACCTGGTTTTCGAGCCAGTTTTTCCATATAAAACAAGTAACATTTAGAGACCAACCAGATGTGAGAAAAACCACAGACCCTCCATCTCAACTCACCTTTTGAAAAGCAGAAGAACTGCGAAACCGGTAAAGGAACCAAATAAATATATATATTTTAAAAAAAATAAGACTTCAGTTGCATTTTCGATTTCATCCCTTTTTCTTTATACTTCCACTCGTGTAGGACACCTCGGTTATTTTTCATTTTGTAAAAAAAACCTACTTTCTAGTATATATATATATATATATATATATACAGTATTTACGTATCGAGAAAGAGAAAAAAAGGGGATGATAGGTGATACATATAGTTATTTGCCAAGTAGCGTATGCCAAAAGTGCTCGATACTAATGCAGTATTAAATACTCGAAGTGTTAATATTTATGCCCTTGAGAAGCCCAACTGGGCGAAACGTACGTAGGTGCTGTTTTAAATAAACATGTTTTAACGGTCTATTCTCCGATGTTTTACTTTTTTTACTTTCCCCCGTATATATATATATATTATTATATTACCCACTCTACTACCCCAAGTATTGAGTACTTTGGTGCGTTATGGTCCACCTGGTTCCTTACCACATTTCCTTCGTTATATATATATATATATATATATATATATATATATATATATATATATATATATATATTGTTATACATGGGGAGCGTCATATTTGTGTAATAATATTGCCAGAATTAATAACAGACACACTCACTGTTTGGTTGGTTTTCGCTTCTGTGTCTTTTCTATCGGTTAATTTAATTTATTCCGTCCTCAATGTCAAAAATACAGATACTATATAGACACAAACACATATATATAGTCTAACAAAGTTCTTTCGTTGCACATCTGCAAAACGTCAGTGGTGCTATTATGTTTCCTCCCGTTGTATTGTATGCCTACACCATCTTTATTTAGTCTGTTTATTTATTTATTTATTTTTGTCTTCTCTGTGCATGCGTTTGCGTCTGTGTATAGTGTTTTGTTTGATGTGTGTTAGTGTTGAGGTGACTGTGTATTGGTTATTGTATTTTATCTTAGTTTACTAGTGTGTGTTTATATGTGTTTGTTGTTATTGTGCTTGTGTGTGTATTTATTTATTTATTTATACTTCTCTTTGGTCAGTGTTGTTTGTTTGGGTGTTGTTATTCCATTCATTTTTTCTGTTTAGCCTTGGCCTTCTAAGTTCTATTTCGCTGGCCTCTCTGATTTGCCTATCTGCTGGGTCATTTCTATGTTTAGATATTATTCTAATTTCTATGTTGTCTATGTTACCGTCATGTTGTTGTCTGGCATGTTCGTATAGTACTGAACCGTTTTTTCGTCCTCTTAGTTTCCCCCAGTATTGGTCTATCCTTTCATCTATGCTACAAGCTGTCTCGCCTATGTATGTTGATCTCATGTTTCTGCTATAGACTACGTTTCTAGTTTTACAGTTTATCGGGTTCTTTACTTTACATATAATACATTTCCTATTAGTACAGTGGGTTTTCTTAAAAGGATAGGTTCTTGCTGATCAGGGATTTTATGGTGGTTCCTGGCTTTTCTACCACCTTAATCATTAAGTGGGTCTCTCTCAGGGCCTTTCTACACTGGTTAGCTAATTTCCCTCCAGGGGTAGCGTCCACAAACATTTCACTCTGTTATCTCTGGTTGACGTACCATGAGGTGGATTTCCCTATCTCATGTCTAGTCCTATCTAAGCAATTCGATGATTTGCTCCTGTATAATGGGCAAATTCCTTTCATGTCCAGTTCTATGAGGGCCTTATACTTCTCCGTGGCTCCTTCGTATACTCTGATTCTCTCTCTTTGGTTGTAGCCAGAGAACTTCATGCGGTTGATGATGTGTTAGATGCGTCTTTCCATTTCTGTTGGGTAGCACATGCGGGACACGTTCTTCATCACTCGTACCAAGTCTGCGATCAGAATATTAAAAATAGCACTACTGGACATTGCTGAGTTTTTGAGTATCAGGTATTTGGAGGCCATGGGTTTAGCATAGTGTGAGTGCAGAATTTGGGATCTGTCGAATAGGCTACTTGAAATTTTCGAAAAATCGATAATCGGGCCCACAGAAGCCCAAAATCGATATTTTCAAGAAATCGTCCGATTTCGATGAAACCCAAAGTAAGTGTGTATTTTGATCCGGGGATGAACGTGGGCTACATTAAACTTTCGGAAAGTTGATAATTGGATCACCAGAGGCAAACATCTTCATTTACGAAATTTGTCGGATTCCAATGAAATTTGACTTAGGTATGTATTTTGATGCGGGGAGCATAAACAAATCGATAATAGGACCCCCAAACCCAAAAATCCGGCAACTGAAAAACGCCATTTTCTTGCTTCCATCTGTCGTGACTCCTGCCATGCAAAAAACGTTCAATCTATCAGGATTATCCACCATAAGTCTCTTTAAATTAACGCTCACCATATTCAGCAAACCTTTTATGACGATACTTCCATTTCTTATATAAGGACTATCCAAACTGTACCACCGCGGATCATCCTGTATTGCGCCCAGTCTTCGCAAGCGATCATCGGGCCTCCATGCGCACTCTTCATTGCCGTGGTCCCACTACCGTAGCATAATGAGGCATCCGTCAACCCCTGCCCTCTCCCATCCCTGAACGCCGTCGACCTACTGCATCGCTGTTCATCACAATGTGCATCTCTGCCTTGTCAGCCGCAATTCATTCCCCGGCCATTTCCATTGCCTGCCCTCCGTGACCCCTAAGGACTGCCACGGCTCAACATGCCGAATCCCTGCCACCGTCCACCGCTACCCATTTCCATTGCCTACATTCCGGGAGAGCTCAAGACTTCCATGCCTGACAAAGCCGCATTTCTGCCACCTTCAACCCCTGCACCTCTGTTCCCTGCACGCCGTCGTCCCACTGCATCGTCATGCCTCACCATGCCGCATTACTTCCCTGTCGGCCACCATCCCCTCCTCAGTCCTTTCTTTTGCCTGTCCGCCGTGCTCCTTCAAGACTGCCTTGCCTAACCAAGCCGCATCCCTGCCACCATCAAGTCCTGCCCTCTCCCTTCCATGCACGCCGTCATCCCACTGCATCGTCATGTCTCACCATGCCGCATCCCTGCTCTGTCAGCCGCCATGCCCTCCCCTGCCCTCTCCCTTACCCGCACGCCTTGTTCCTTCACGGGTGCCATGGCTCACCACGCGGAATCCCTGCAACTGTCAATCCCGGCCATCTCCCTTCCCTGCACGCCGTCGACCCACTGCATTGTTATGCCTCTCCATGCCGCATCCATGATCTGTCAGCCGTCATCCCCTCCTCAGCCCTTTATTTTGCCTGCCCGCCGTGCTACTTCAAGACTGCCATGTCTAAACAAGCCGCATCCCTGCCACCGTTGACCCTTGCCCTCTCCATTGCCCGCACGCCTTGGTCTCTCACGACTGCCATGGTTCACCATGCGGCATCCTGCCCGGTCAGCAACTTGTTCAAATGTCATCAACATGGTTTATTACTGCGCCGCACATAACCGCCCATTATCTCAGACCAAAGACATCACCGAACATGAAGACGATCCTGTGTAAGTCTTTTTACATTCATTTTGACCATATTTAACAAAATTAAACAAACATTCATCCCTTTCTCCTCCAAAGACAACCGATCATGTATGGCCGAAAAATATCCTGCCTTGCACCCGGTTTTCTCAAACATTCATCGTGCCTCCCGGTGCTCTCTACATTCCCGAGGTGCAACTCAATTGGCATGCCGCATCCACGCCCTGTCAGCTGCCATGCCCCCTGCCCTTTCATCATGCATCATCATGTTGCATCCCTGCCCTGTCAGCCGCCATCCACTCCCCGACCCTTTCCACTGCCTAGGCATGGCAGTCTTGAGGGACCAAGTCGCATCCCTGCCACCGTCAACCCCTTCCCTCTCCGTCTCCTCAACGCCCTTATCCCACTGCATCGTCATGCATCACCATGGCGCATCAATGCTCTGTCAGCCGCCATCCCCTCTTTGGCTCTTTCTTTTGCCTGCCCGTAGTGCTCCTTCAAGGCTGCCATGGCTCACCATGCGGAATCATTGCCACCGTCCACCCCTGCCCTCTTCCTTGCCTGCTGGCCGTCGTCCCACTGTATCGTCATGCCTCTGGATGCCGCATCCATGCACTATCAGCACCATCCCCTCCTCGGCCCTTTCTTTTGCCTGACCGCCGTACCCTTCAAGTCTCACATGGCTATCTATGGCGCATCAATTCCTTGCCACCCGCTTAAACGTCATCATCATGGCTTATTGTTGCCCCATTTGACCACCGATTTTCGCAGGCTAAAGACAACACCAACGTGCACGATAGTCTACGTCAAATATATTTAATTACATGTTCATCATGTTAAGCAAAGGATGAATAGTAACTCTTTCATTTCTCCTGACATGCCTTTCTGTCAATTATGTCCGAGAAGCATCCTGTGTAGCATCGCGTCTTCTCAAGCGATCAGCGTGACTTCCACTGTCCTCACAATTGTCTCACAACACCTTATCTATTCCCTGCGAAGCCCCTAAACATCATCAGCATGGCTTATTTTTCTGCCGCGTTTAACCGGCCCTCATTCTAGGCCATAAACAACAAAACCCCACGATGATGCTCCGTAATTCTATTTAAATTAATGGTCAACATGTTCAGCAAAACAATTGTACCAATGTTTCCTCTTCACCTCCAAGGCCTATCCATTACATCTTAGAGATCGGGATTCGCAATTTCTACGTTTTCAATTTTGACACAACAGTCCGTCAGGTTTTTCGGCACATGTTACTCCGATAGGAATGTCAACGTGATTTTCACTTAATTTGTAAGTGTTCAGTCTTCCGTATGCTTTTATTTTTTATTGATACAACACCGACTGCACTCATCTAATTTTACTTTGTAGGCTAGACGCGAATCACAAGGAAAACATTCTCTGATATACAACCCCACCAAATAATTTGGTCTACCTAGATTTCAATGGCTATATCCTTTGCTTTTGTACGGTTGTACATTTGACGATGTCGCAAAACATTATTCCACTTGATTCTTACCTTTCAGCTATGAATTGGGCAGTGCCTTAAAATCCCGGTTTATTTGCGTGCAATTTTTGGGTATCTTATGAATGGAGAATCGAAAACCATTTTTCTCATAACCTGATACAAGCGTTACACATGCCCCATGGATGTTTGAGGACTATTTTTTTCAAAATACCAATATCACAGATTGGAGCACAAAAAGAAACGTTTGTTTTTCATTTATTTCGGTTAAAGCATCCTGCTGGAATTTAGCGCAGACCCGTTTAAATCCAGCGCCTTATAACACCGAGTGTAACCGGGTACCCCAGTTAGAAAGACAACAGAAGACATTGTTTCCTCGGTCAGATTTGACGAAAATCGATTTAGTTCCACAACAAAATAACGAACCATACTTGAAGACACGTTGATGCTGTTGCAAAGGGTAATAACCCTAGACACAATTTTGATCAACTTTTTTTCACCTATAGCAAATTTACCGGGACAGATTTTTAGCTACTCAAATCTACTTCAGAGGTCACGCATTCATGTAAAAAAATCAGTAAAACTGAAGCGAGGTTCGACTTTGCGCAAAAAACAAGGCAAAGTTGCACATGGGAAAACTTTTTACAGGAACGTCCGATTTTCTTGAAAACTGTTGCAGAATCTCGCCATTATGCCGCGGTTCAGCTAAACTCCCCTTTATTTATTCTTCTGCACATGTGAGCGCAAAAATTGTAAAAAAAAAACTGTGAAAAATCGACTTTTTCACCCTGCTTTAAAAATCAACTGGAAATTCAATATCAAGTGAATTTGACTTCCGTCAGACGTGCAAAGAACAATTTCAACGATAAACTGTGAACCTACAATTGATCCATTATTTATGCTTAATTACACACCTGCGTCTACTAACGTCTATTTTTTTCCTTGAGGTTCGAAGGTTTTTGCACCTGTGATGCGCGGGAAGTAACTTTCACACATTTTAACAACAGATCAAAGGCCGTCTTACACCCGAGCGACGCCGGGTGCTTCTGCTAGTATATATATATATATATATATATATATATATATATATATATATATATATATATATATATATATATATATATATATATATATATATATATATATATATATATATATGATTAAGTTAAAGATGTACATCCATATATGTATACTGAAATACTAGTATGTATATGAATACACACACGTATACATATGTAGATGTACCAAGTTTTTTCACTGGTCACTTTACTGTGAGTGGCCAGCTATTATGTATGTAAACACACAGACAAACCGGTTTTTAGAGTCATACTGGTTTTTGAGGAAACACCTTTCCTCTATTCTCCAGAAAGCCAGACAAGGAATATTGAACTAGTTTCGTTGTTGTTACAACTCATCAGCAATATTTACCTATCTTCCGGCCTCTCTAGAGAATCGTAAAAGCACATATCGTTATATGCTTTTTCTATGAAAATTAGTAGTGGGCAGACTAATTTGCATAGAGTGTGAGTAAGTACCGGTTCAACGGAGACGATAAAAACAAATAACGAAACGAAATTAAATTTCGTTTCGTTTGTAACTCACTTTTGTATGACTGACGCTTAAACAATTAAGTTAAAGATGTACATCCATATATGTATACTGAAATACTAGTATGTATATGAATACACACACGTATACATATGTAGATGTACCAAGTTTTTTCACTGGTCACTTTACTGTGAGTGGCCAGCTATTCTGTATGTAAACACACAGACAAACCGGTTTTTAGAGTCAATATTCCTTGTCTGGCTTTCTGGAGAATAGAGGAAAGGTGTTTCCTCAAAAACCAGTATGACTCTAAAAACCGGTTTGTCTGAGTGTTTACATACAGAATAGCTGGCCACTCACAGTAAAGTGACCAGTGAAAAAACTTGGTACATCTACATATGTATACGAGTGTGTATTCATATACATACTAGTATTTCAGTATACATATATGGATGTACATCTTTAACTTAATTGTTTAAGCGTCAGTCATACAAAAGTGAGTTACAAACGAAACGAAATTTAATTTCGTTTCGTTATTTGTTTTTATATATGCATGTATATATATATATATATATATATATATATATATATATATATATATATATATATATATATATATATATATATATATATATATATATAAAAAAGACGTAAAATAAGAAAATTTTAAAAGTTCTTTTAAAAAATTAACTTGCTTACTAAAATTTCCACTCCAACTAATTAGTTTCTGCAATGGGATAAAGACAGTTACGTAATCTAACTGTCTAGAATTCATTGCGTCATCAGGGAGTCTATTCTCAGCTAAGTCTCCAGGCAATGCGCGGACACTGGGGACTCATATAAAAATAATAATTCGGTAGATGGAACAGCTAACGGGGACTGGATTCCATGTACTGAAAAGCTCGCTGTCGCTGGTCGAATGGCAGATTCTAAAGAATAAATCACGTGACACTGAGGCTAGTCTGTAGAAGTGGGATGGTAAGATGACAGAAGCCTACTATCACACCAATAAATTAGTAGTGGTTTTGGCAGGTTTGCTCGACAAATAAGTAATTTGGAGATAAATATAGAGAATTTAGTATATCTACTAACATATGCGTACATATGTACGCTAATGCTAGCAAATACACAGGTTATGTCATAGTACCTAGGTGGTTCAATGCAGGAGGATGCAGAACAATAATATAAAAGACGTAAAATAAGAAAATTAAATTTTTTTTTTTTAAATTAACTATATAAAAATTCTCTCTCTCTCTCTCTCTCTCTCTCTCTCTCTCTCTCTCTCTATATATATATATATATATATATATATATATATATATATATATATATATATATATATACGTATATACAGAGTGCGGAGGATATTCGTTCGCAAGATTACTGTCTAGGAACAAAAAACACAGTAGTTTTATTTTTAAAGATATATTTATCAAACTTGGGTCAGTATGTCTTCATGACTTGTTCTTTCGATCTCACTCGATAAACCCACCATTGGCTTTGATGACGACCTCAAGGCGGCCTCGGAACCGGCTAAAGGCCTCCTTCACTGTCCCCCGACTTAGGCCCCTAAAGGCACTTGTGATCCTGGCCTTCAGACCGTCTTTCGTATTGCAGCTAGATCTGTTGGTGTCTCGTGCGACTGCGCCCAACACAAAGAAGACGAGGGCTTGCTCTCAGGCCAGCTGGGAGGCCAGATGTCAGGTGAAGTATGGTCGACGAAGTTCTCTGACAGTCAGGCTTGGCTCCCTCGGCTGGTATGGCAGGGCGCTGAGTCTTGCTTCCACACGTACGGCCTACCTGTATATATAAATGAATATACACGGTTGTGTATGATTGTGTATAGAAGATTATATTAATAAAAGGTATTCCAACTTTGTCTGATTTTCTCGTTTTATTTAAAATCCTTTAAAATTAAGAGATAATGAAACATATGGTAGAATATTAAATGTTAAGTGTTAATTGAACAAGTACTTTCATGCTTTCGTAATCTTCAGGTTCATATTCAGTGGTGACATTCAAGTTTGCAATTTTCAACTGTAATGAGATGGGTAAATTCTGTGCCTTATATACAGAAAAAAAGGGCTACAGAATGCTAAGTTTTGCAAACTGTATTTCGACCAATCGGTGTGTAGTTTCACTAGATTACTAAAGCTGATTGGTTTAGGCGTCACGGTTGGCTGAGAATGTCTAACGACTTCTATTTGACGCTATCCAGAGCATCAATTGTTTTGCTATTTATAGAAATGATGAAAATAGCATTTTCTAGGGTTTTTATAGAAAATCTTCAGGAATCATCACCATCAACATCACTTATATCATTATTAGTGTTGTTGTCGTTGTCGGTGGTGGTAGCCGACAAGGTCGTAGGCGTAGTCATAGTAGGAGTAATACCCCTAAAGTATTATTATTGTTCATTTAGCTTGGGTTGGAATTTATCAATAAAATTGTTTTCTTTAATTTTTCTCTTGATTTCACTTGGGCTGTGTAATTTGTATATATATATATATATATATATATATGTGTGTGTGTGTGTTTATATATATATATGTATATATATATATATATATATATATATATATATATATATATATATATATATATATATATATATATATATATATATGTGTGTGTATATATATATATATATACGTATATATACATTTTTAATAAAGATTAAATTGAAAAGTAAATAAGCAGGAAGGTATATATATATATGTCAAGAAAGCATACAGAGATTTTAGCTAACTGGAGCAATTACATACATAATCTAATAATCGTTGCATAAAAACAAAACAAACAGCAATATGATGTAATCAAAAAGGAAAGATATATACCACATGCATCTTTCTACAGCATTACACTGTAAGGTAAATTTTTTATCCGCAGAATTGAGTCATTTTTCCTGTTTTGAAATAGATGCATCATAATGTGCACAGTCAGAGAGAAAGTTACAAACATACAAACGTGCACATACACATACTCAACCCCACCCTCACACACGTATATAATTTATATACATATATATATATATATATATATATATATATATATATATATATATATATATATAAACTTGGGTTCTAGTAACCTATCTGAGATGTTATCGATTATATCGATTTTAATGAAATAGAGATCGTAATTTCGTTGTATGTATAGTTGTATGTATGTATGTCACATTTTATAACTACAGTGGTAAATCTGGACTTAATGTTTGTTTTAACTTTCGATCCATTGAGTGCTTTGTGATTGCCTCAAACACATCGAATAAAACTTGCTGCACTGCAGCTAAAATTCGATTTACACTTATTAGTATTATTATTATTATTATGATTATTATAGTTGGAGGTGGATTGGCAGTATCGGTATAGGGTCATACACCATGCTTAGACGTATATAGTTACGACCCTTGCCACTCTGAGTTCAAATCTCGCCGAGGTTAACATTGCCTTTCATCCTTACGTTTCTATAAAATAAAGTATCGGTAATGCAGTGATATAATTACTGCTCTTGTGCCAAAAGTAGAAACAATTGTTATTATTGTTGGTCGATTGGCAGAATCGGTAGAGGGTCGGACGCCATGCTTTGCAGCATAGAGTTACAGTCCTTTGCGGTCTGAGTTCAAATACCGCCGAGGTCAACTTTGCCTTTCATCCTTACGAAGTCGATAAAATAATGTACCAGTAATGCACTGTTATAATTACTGGCCTTGTGCCAAAAGTAGAAACAATTATTATTGTTATTGTTAATATTATTATAAGGGTGGAGGATTGGCAATATCGGTAAAAGGTTGGACGCCATGCTTTCCAGCATAGTTAAGTCCCTTTATGGTCTGAGTTCATATCTCGCCGAGGTTAACTTTGCCTTTCATCCTTACGGGGTCGATAAAATAAAGTACCAGTAATATACTGAGTAATTGCTGGCCTTGTCCCAAAATTAGAAACAGTTATTGTTAATATTATTATTATATAGTACCAGTAATACACTGGATAATTGCTGGCCTTGTGCCTAACGTAGAAACAATTATTATTATATATGTATATATTATATACACATATTCATATATATATCTACATGTCTGGATTAGTTATGAGAGTATTCGGCACACGATTTTACTGTCCTTTTATCGATACGTGGTGTCACATTTTGTCAAGGAGCAAGATGTTTTATCTCACGTTGCTCCAGTCAAAATTAAACATATCAGTAATTCATAAAGTCAGATTTCTCACATTCTGTAGAATTGTGAGACACTTGCACGTAAATTGTACGTAAGGGACCGATGCCAGCTATAACAATATATACTCTTTTACTCTTTTATTATTTTACCTGTTCCAGCCATGCGGTTGAGTGCATGCTCGGACATCGCTCTTGTTGCTACACATTTTATCTCCAGCCTGTATTCGTTGGCCGCTGGTGCAAGAGGGATTTCGTTTCTGCTGCCCTTAAGCTTCCCTCATGTCGTGCTATGGGCTCATCCGGGATCCTGGATAGCAAGGTATCGAGGTGTTTCTTGAAAACATCCACGTCCACAGCATGCAGATCTCTCAAAACCCTCGGCCTTTCTAATATATAGCTATATATTAGAAATTGGTTAGACCATTACTAACCAAAGTACTCGATACTTGGGCTATTAATATATGGTTATATGACTGAATCAGGACCCAGGCGGCTGACTTCTGTGATTTTCAATATCTTATTTCAGACGAACGTATATATCTCCCACCCCCATTTATAACAATGGCATACATTTTTTTAACACGATACGTTACTTTCTTCTTGCTATTTTCTTCCTTTATCTCCTTTGTTTCAGCAGTGCAGAATTAGCTGTTGAAACGGCAAGAGTTCAGCCGTCGGGGTCCTGATTCATTCATATAACCATAATTTTATATATATATACATAAAATGAGAGATTGGGTGAGATAGGTTGATAGATAGATATAGATGCAAAATGAATAACTGTATCACTTATTCGGTATATATATATTTATATGTATGTGTGAGTAAGTGTATGTGTGTATGTGTGTGTTTGTATTTGCGTCAGTGTCTGTGTGTCGTGTGTGCGTAATATTACTTCTTTATGCACGTGTATATAATAACGAAGCTAATAGATAAATATAACCATGACAATGTCAGCAATGTATGATGACGGTTTGGTGATAGCAGCCCTGCTGTAATGTGTGCATGTCAGTGCATATTTGCTACACACTTGTTTGAACCCATTAAAATTATGCATGGTGCAGTATTAGTATGGAATCAGAAGATGCGTACATGTTAGTGTGTATATTATATGGTAATGTGCCTGCGAATTTTCTATTGTGTTTGGTTGTGCTCTCCTAAGTGGGGATACATGTGTGTGTGTGTGTGTGTGTGATAATGTGTTCCTTTGGGACTAAAGAGCCAACATCTACGTATTTACTTATCGTGTATGCTCCTATTTTTCGTATTGGTCACGCTTGTACCTAACAGTTCCATGTGTGCGCTTATATATTATTGTACCTGCGTATATGTTAGCGTGTTTGAGATTATCTATCAGTTTTCTTTTGCGAGGTTATGTGCGTATATACGTTCTTATGCATGCATATGAATGTGAGGGAAATGTTTAACGTTATACTGCTCTGACCAGAATGTCAAAAACGAGAATGAAATGAAATGTAACGTGATGGCTAGAAAGAGAAGAATCTTTGGTGAATATAATATTTAGACAGGCAATGTCTAAAGAGATGTAGAAGAAACAATACACAATGTATATATATATATATATATATATATATATATATATATATATATATATATATATATATATATATACAAAATTAAGATAAATCAAATAAATTTAATCCAAATCAAAATTATGGGTGTCATGCCTGAAAGACATGCACCATGTCACCCGCAAAATAAGCTTTAAGATTGTAACGAGTAGGTCCGAGCATTTTATAATAACTAGAAATTTACTAACATATAAATAAACATGAATAATCACAGGAGTGATTATTCATGTTTATTTATATGTTACTCAATTTCTAGTTGTTATTATATATATATATATATATATATATATATATATATCACATTAGAAACAGAGAATCAGTGTCGCAAAACTGACTCTCCGTTTCTTATGTGATATTATACTCTGCTCTGTAAGAGCATCGAGTGCTCAAACGGAGGTTTTAAGGATCCCACACCAATTATATATATGTATATGTATATATATATATATATATATATATATATATATATATATATATATATATATATATATATATATATATATATATATATATATATATATATATATATATATATGTGTATAAGTGTGTGTGTGTGTGCGTGCGTGTGTGTGTGTATGCCTGCTGTTTTGTATTTTGTGTACTTCGATTGTATTTCTTTTTATATTTTTTAAGTTCCACCATAAAAAAACTATTTTTCGTTTTGTTTCGTTTCCGGTTGTTGTGATGTTGGCTAATTTGCTTAAACACATCTACTGATGTGACAAACTAGCGTATACAACGCCCCACCACCATTACACGCATTTATTGCAATGGCTTACATTTTTTAAGAGGATATCTTACTTTCTTCTTGCTTTTTTTTCTTCCTTTCATTTTCTTCCTTCTTTTATCTTTGTTTCATTCTTCTCTCTGGAGGCACCTCAATTTTACCCTCAGCGCACACAAAGCACCATGTGTACTATATTTATATATATATATATATATATATATATATATATATATATATGAGAAAATATGACCCCGACGGCAGAGCTCAAGCCGTTTCGACGGCTATTTCTGGACTAAAGTAAGGGTATATAAACGGCAGTCCGTAATAAACGGACTGCCAACAACTTCCAGGCCTGGAACAATGACGTGCCAGCGTTGTATGGCCTTGGAAAATACCATAAGACGAACAGTGACCCAGTCACAGGACCACCAACACGGCCAGTCTGAGGAGCTAACATTGCTAGTAACTACAGATTTTCCTACTTCCTCTCCCTGATCATAGCCCCATCATTGAAATATTCCCGGATATATGTGACAGCACAGATGACCTCCTCAGCAGAATCAGCGACAATAACTGATCTAGGGACCTAACCGACTGTATAATATGTAGTATGGATGTTGTGTCCCTATATCCATCCATTCACGTGGACTCTGCTGTGGAGAAATGCGTAGAAATGATCAGTGAGAGCAATGTTGAATTCCGTGGGATTGATACAAGTGAGCTGGGACACCGACTTAAACCTACTTATAGTAATGATTGTCTAGATACGTATGACCTTAGCAACCTATGCCCACAAGACCAGCACGAGGCAGTCCACCTACCATTAACTTAATGGCCAAGAAAACCCACACAGAAAGATGGATCGGGTGGACCAGAGCCATACGGACCCCCGAAAACCATGATGAAACAAAGAAATTGATTGCGCATGCGATCAGTATAAAACTAACCCTTAGAGAACATATGTTCAAATTTAATGGAAAAACATATGCCCAAGAGGAGGCAGCAGCCATTGGTGTTAGCATTGCAGGTGACATAGCTAAACTATTCATGGTATGGTGGGACAATAAACTTAAAGAACAATTAGAAGACACCAACCACTTAACCCTGATAATGTACTCTCGCTACGTTGATGAAATAAACATCGTAGTAAAAACACACCCACTACAGAACAGTCAGGAATTAGAGAAAAACACCATGGAAAGCATCCAGCAAATACTTAACTCCATCCACCAGTGTATTAGAGTTACTATAGAATACCCAAGCAAACACCCTGACCATCGATTACCTGTACTAGACACAGAGATATGGTTAGAAACCATTAATAACAAAAAACAAATCCTCCATTCCCAGTATGCCAAACTCATGACTTCCAAATATCTGATCCACCGGAACTCAGCTGTTTCGGATTACACCAAAATCAACATACTGATTGCGGATTTAGTACGGGTGACGAGAAACGTGTCCCGCATGTGCAACCCCAAAGAACTAGAGAGACACATACAACACGTCATCCACCGTAGTTCTCTGGTTACAATCAGAGAGATAAAATCAGAGTATATAGAGGAGCCAGAACCAAATGGGAAAAAAATACTAAATAATGATACAAATGTGACCTGCCCCTTGTATAGGAGCACATTTTGGAATATAATAGAAAGAACTAGGAATAAGGTTAATAGAATAAACTCATGGTATGATATCAATAAATACCAGAGTGTAATGTTCATCAATACAACACCGAGAGGTGAACTAGCTTACACATTTAGAAGGGCCCTAGATAAAATTAAACTAAATATTAAGATAGTAGAAAGACCAGGTACCTCCATAAAAACACTTATTAGTAATGCATACCCTTTTTAAAGACCTCCCTGTATAGATGAGAAATGCATAATCTGTAAACTTAGCCCCTATATTAATGTAAAACTATAAACATATTATATAGCATAAGATGTATTGAAGGACAATGAAAAGATAAGAATATAGTGTACATAGGTGAGACAGCTTGTAGTATAGGAGAACGATTAAATGAACACTGGCGAGAGCGTCAACATAGAAAAGAATCATCAGTACTCCACTAACATGCTAATATAGAACATAAGGGCAAATTAGAGAACATAGAAATAAAAATAAAATCTACACACATAAAAGACGCAATGTTTAGACAAATCACAGAGGCAATAAACATAAATGAACTCCAACCAATATTAAATAGAAAACATGAATGGAATAGCAACATCACAACTTACAATTAAGGACAAGATGAAAACACACACACATAGAACAAACACTCACTGTTTGGTTGGTTTTCGCTTCTGCATCATTTATATCTCCATATTCAATTCATTTGGCCATCATTTTTATAACTGACTGGCCTACGGTCAAAAATACAAATATAAATACATATATATAGTCTAACAAATTTCTATCGTTGCACATCTGCAACATCATCATGGGTACTATTATCATGTTTCCCCCTACTGTATTGTATGTATTGTAATGTCTACGCCATTTTTCTTTTATCTAGACATTAAAATACATAGAATACATACAATTTTGTCTAGACATTACAATACATACAATACAGTAGGTCGGAAATTGGCCGCCTCGCTGACAAGGCAGAGTGAATAGAGCAGGCGTTTCTCGGGAGGATGCTGAAGAAGACGCGCTGAAAGAGACATTCCATCTCTTCAGGCTCACACTCGTGGGCAGCCAAATCTATGCCCATGGTTGAGAGTAGGGAGGTGGCCCAAGGGTCAAGGGTACAAGAAATCTCCACCTTTACAGGCTTGACCTCAAACGTGTCGGAGAGTAAGTGATATTTGGAGAGTTTACTCCTCCCGCCCGAAGTGCAACAGAGCGAGGCTCAGTCGCAGACTGCACTAGGTTTCCATTGGAGAATGTGTGGCTATATGTAGCATTCCAAATGAGGGATATAGAACTGCGGAAGTGGTTGATAGTCATGCCGTCTGGCCTTTTGCCGTTCCCTCGGTCCAGCCCCACCGGCATTCAGACCTCATTCAGAGCAGCATGGTGTGGAAGGCAGCCGACACTGTAGTGGCAGGATAGCAGGCGGAAGACGAAAGAGTCTACGATGTTCCGCAGTGACATTTGTGTGGGCCGCACATTGCAAGACGAGTCTCAGGGAAACCCCGATTTGCAAGCTATCATTTCCCAGCTGCGTGCCATTCGAAAAGGAAGGGAATGCATTGATCCAGGCATGGTTATGGGGTTGCGAGACCGAGAGAAAACACGCGAGGTGGTGCTGATTGAGCTGGCGCACTAGCCTCTCCGAGGCCATGTCACGACGACTTGCTCACATTCGGCTCATAGAATATATAGTGTACAAAAGATACTTGGTTCGATTCATTCACTCACTAAGAATTTCGACAACACCATTCCGTCCACTAATTCTTTATTTCTTGACACTAAATCCTGAAATGCGAAGGTGAATTCAATGGGATTTGTCAGAGCGCCAGTGAAATATATACACAAACGTTTACACATACACACGGACATGCACACGAACGCGTTTACATATACGCAGAGACAGATTACACAATCAAACATACATTCACGCAAAC
Source organism: Eledone cirrhosa (assembly GCA_964016885.1). Classification (NCBI taxonomy): domain Eukaryota; kingdom Metazoa; phylum Mollusca; class Cephalopoda; order Octopoda; family Eledonidae; genus Eledone; species Eledone cirrhosa. The sequence continues at coordinate 43,540,631 of OZ024743.1, forward strand.
ACACTGAATCACCCATTTGGATATGCATATGTGTGGGTATGTGTGTATGTATGTATGTGTGTGTGTGTGTGTGTGTGTGTGTGTGTGTTTGAATGTATGAATGCATGTAGGTATGTATCTGTGTATGTGTGCATGTATGTATTTATGTATGTTCTGGATTTATAATTTCACATCTTACCAAGAGAGAGAGTCGGCTTCTAACATAGTTACCTTACTCTCTCATTGGAATTTAAACAACATCAACTAGGTAGATATGTATGCATCTCCGTATTCATGCATCTGTGTGCAGGTATGGATGTTATTGAATGTAGGGATGTGTATGCCTAGAGTTATATGCGTGCATGTGCATATGCATTATTAAATGCAGAAATTTTGGAATATTTTACTGTTTTTACTGGATTGTAATGCTAATTTCCTAACTAGTCATGTTCTTTCTGTTTCTGTGAAGCAGTTTTTTGGATTCAGAGTTATTCAACCCCCCCCAAAAAAACATCTCTTTCCAGCTGCTTGTTCATATGTGATGATGTTATTATTTTCACTGTGATCTTAGAGAAACAGATTCAGGCAGGCTGTATACATCTTATATATTAGATTCTGGCATGCAATGGGTCGGTAGTTTTTTTTTTAGTGGGTGACTTTGTTCTTGGGGAGCAGTATTGTTTGTGCTAATGTCAAACATTCTGGTATTTCTGTATCTCCCTTGAGAACTTGTTGGTAGCGGTCGATAAGATATACCCGATAGAATATCAGTTTTTTGTACCAGAAGCCGACAATCAAGTCAAGGGCATCCTCATTTATTTCGTATGTTTTTGTTTTAGTACAGGAGCATAGGACTTTTGGATTTTTGTAGCCACAAGGCATCTTCGTTGACATTGTTCTTTTCACCCCATATTTTTCTGGAGAAGGAATCTATGTCTCTCTGGGATGTGGCCTCAGTGACATTTATATTTTGCGCTTCATATATCTATAGACTGATGTTTGGTTTCGTCTGAATCTGTTATTAAGTATTTTCCTTTCATCTACCCACTTCAGGTATCGACGTTTCTCGTTGACATCTCTCAATTCTTGTTTGAGGGTGATCAGCTTATATGGAAGAGTTCTGGCTCTACTGTCACCAAACATCATTTCTATTTTATTTTTCATTCTTGTTGGTGAGGAGTGTTGTTTTTTGGCATTTAATTTGCGTTGTCACATATCCTGTCGTTGCTGGAACATATGAACAGGCGTTGATTTGCGAAAATGTGTGTGTGTGTGTGTGTGTGGTGGTGGTGGTGTGTGTGTGTGGGGGGGGGGGGTATTCGTTGTAAATATTCACCCCTATTTCATCAATAGCACGTAAGTTTTCATTATTTGCTTCGATTTTATTTATTACTTTGTTTTTTTACGTTCTGCAAAAGAAATGTTTATACATGAATTAATTTCGTTCTGGAAGATTTCGTTGAGGGAAAATGTCAATTGTTTATACATTTGATTATTATTATCGATAGTGTTTACCACAACAGTCGAGGTAGACTCAGATGGTACACGTGATGTCAATTTTCTTACGGGCATAGTTGTTTCAAGGCACTGTTCAGTCTGGCAGTTAAGAAGTCTAGTAGACTCGTGACCTGTAGCCCTTGTTGGTGATTCCATATTTGTTCTGGGGAACTTATAATTATAATGTTCACATTATCTTTACGTTCAACAAACGTCGCTTGTTGGCGCAATTGTTAGGCTGTGAAGTGGTTTAGCTCTGGATCTATTTCGTCCCAGTGTAGCTTTATTCTGTTCATGTAACCAACAGAAGGATTTTTTTTTTTGCCATTTCATAACAATTAAATAAATCTCATTAACTTCGAAACTGCAAGGGAAATGTGATTTATAATTTCCGTTTCTTCTATAGCTACAACTCAATAAATTTCTTTACATTTTTCATTGATATTCTCACTGATTTTCTTCGAACAATTATTTTCGTTCCTTTTGTTCGGTAAATTATTATTGTTGTGTCCATTCATGCTATTTGCAGCAAATGCTTGTAAAATAAATTGTCTTTACTCGGGTATCTCTACGAATTCGAATAAAAGCTGTCTTCAGTGGATATAGTTAGAAGAATACCAGTTATTCAACATGACTGGTAGTTGGGGCATTACTGCCGGAGATAGTATTCATCTTAAATTTAATAAATAGTCTCCCACGACAAAATGTGTGACTGATCGCGTTGACTGTATGTCTGTCTGCCTGCATGTATTAATGTATATATGCATGTATGTGTATGTATGTATGTGTCTTTCTGCATTTTAGGTATTCATATCATATAAGCGTCAATGGCAACAACTGATTTTTTTTCAAAAGTACATCACGAAATGAATGATATATTATAGGTTTTTCATATCACAATGGATATGATGATGTCTTCACAATAGGAATATGATTAGCAACAACATTATCAGCAGCAGCAGCAGTAGTAGTAGTAGTAGTAGTATTAGTAGTAGTAGTAGCAGCAGCAGCAGCAGCAGCAGCAGTAGCAGCAGCAGTAGTAGTAGTAGTAGTAGTAGTATTAGTAGTAGTAGTAGTAGTAGTAGTAGTAGTAGGGATAACTGCTTCTACTTTGACACAAGGCCTTTTTGTCTCAGCAGTTATATATCGATTACACCTATTCCAGTAATCTGCCGATCCTTTTTTAGCGTCTCCGAATTCATGATAGGAATTCTTAACGAAATACTGCAATGCATTTCATCAGATGCAATAACATGTTTGTAAACTACCGCTCTTAATTCCTACCAATTTATAATAAGGATGTATTTATCAGTTACAACAGATTATGCATATAGTGCAATATCCACTATGAACATAGGAATTACAGTATATATGGAGACTGGTAAACAATGTAATATAAAAAATATGAAAATTAGCACATGGTTGAAATTCAAATAAAATTTGATAAGTTACGAAATAAGTAGAACATTATTATAAAGCAACATAAATAACACAAGTATAATCTAAATCATGAAAATCATTTAGATGTACCCACACAATTAGGTGGCAATCACTAATCGAATGAGCACATCACATTACTCCCGGTGTGCCATACATTTTCCAATAACTTAAGCATGTTATTTTCTTTTTTTTTGCGTGGTTCTTTAATAGAAAAACCTATATTTTCTCCTCAAAATTGTTTTATTACTTTATATATTTCTTTCGCTATTAAAAGCAAATGTCTATCATTAAGGTGCTCTTGATATATTACTTTCATCTCTCGGTCCTTTTAGACATTGTGGGCGTTTTACTCTTCAAATCGTTGAGTGTATTAAGTATAACAATGTTGCTCTATTTATAAATCTGTATTTATAATTCGTCTGCTTTTCAGAAGCTTTCTGATAATGTTGTTTTGTTTATCTTTGTTTTAGTCTTGTTTTTATATTCATTTTTAAGTATATATCTTACAATAGGTCGTGGGTTCGATTCCAGAACAGAGAGTTGTGCTGTGCTCTTGAGCGGAATATACGAGTGGCGAACGGAAGATATTGCCGGCAATGGAAACCCTGATGGAACCATAGATTCCTTCTTCCGATCTGACGAATAACTCCATTCTTTCCGTACATTTATTGTGGGTTGCAACTGAACACCACCACCATTTAACATGCATTCATTGAAATGCTTGATGCTACCTCGATATAAAGAAAATGAATGAATACGGAATAAAAATAAATTAAAACTAAGTTGAATTGAACGTAAAATTAATTCAAAGGAGGTTTCTAAATTATTAAGCTAAATATTTGATTCTAAATCTATTACATAAGAAATATAGGCCTGATATTTTAGAATATGCAAAGGAAAGATCCAGGAAATATATATGGATGAGTATCCCGTTACTCAAACTGGATATAAAATAAAATCTGGGTGTATTACGAAACTAATTTCCAACTTATAAAATGAATTATCCATGGAATTAAATGGTAATCTAAGGTGATGATAAAGTGTTGAGAATGTAATCAATAACATTGTATCTGTCTAGTGGAAAAATGAGTATATGGACGGTGGTAACAAATTGAAGGATATAGAAGAAAGAAGGTGAAACTATTGTATGCTTCCATCCATCAGAAAACAATGGTTCCAATATACTCGAACTTCTCTCAGTTACCAAATTATGTGGAAGGGTGTCAATCACCAGATCGGGTCAAGGAAACAGTTTCCATTTGTCTTTCAATTACTGATACTATCAGGAGGCGAGATTTAACCTCAGAACGCACAACATCGGAGCAGACAATGCAACTTACCATCTCCGCCTCTTTACAAATTCGGCTAATATAGTGACCTAGGGTGTTATTTTATTTCTCAACACCGAAAATATGAAAGACAAGATTGAATTTAGCCGGGGGCACAGAATGCCATAATCGAACTTGAATATGACGATCTAACCAGTCTGTTGCACGTCGGGCTGAGGAGGCTAAAACTCTCCAAGTACCGGTCGCTCTCCGACAGGGTTGCTTCGTGCCCTTGGCAGTGGAAACTTCTGGTGTCCTTGGCTCTAGGGCTACCTCCCCATTTACCACCATAGGCGCTGCGCTGATCAGTCGTAGGTGTGAGCCTCGCGAATTGGAATGGGTCTTCCAACGCGTCTCCCTTATCATCCTCCGGGGAAATGCCTTCTCCATCCTGTCCGCGGGGGATGTGGGGAGGCCAGCACGCGGGACCCCATTGGCTCACCATACGGATTAATAGGCAAAGTTATAAACTATTGTATGTATTCATTGTGGTCAGTAAATAATTACAAATTGTTTACCCGTCTGCCTATTAACCACCTATGGAGGAAACATTCCCACGGACTTTTGATTTTTAATACTATCTGCTAGTCCTATCGTCTGTCGAAAGGAGAGAGAACACAAGAATACACAAGGATGTCATACCCTGGATATGATATTTCTTTTTATAGAAACAAATATATCCATATTTAAGTACATGAAACTCAAAACAACCAGAAATGTTGGATTGTAAACTGGAACATTCTGTATGAACATTAGTGCCTTATGTAATATAAATGTGATGCAGAAAATTGTATAAACCGAACCACAGAATTTACACACAAAGTCCAAACACAACGTGGCAGAACGACGATAAATGCTGTAAAGCATATTAATCTGTAAATTGGAGTAACTATGATATTGATTTTTAAATTAAAGATATAGTAGATAAATATAGCTGATTCCATTCTCGTCAGAATTTAACTTCTCCAAAACGATAAAAAAAATCTAGTCGATACCTGCTAGATATTGAATTCAAAGGTTGTTCAACATTCTACCGTTTTTGTCTCACAAAATCTCTAAATTAACTTTTACTGGTAAAAACAAATTCACATCGCTGAGACAACAAAAAGGAAAAAAATACAGAAAGTGGGTTTCCCATTGAGTAAATGAGAGATAATAGCAAAACGTGGCAGTAGGTATAAGAATAACAATAATTGTTTCTACTTTAGGCACAAGGCCAGCAATGAACCAGTGCATTACTGGTACTTTATTTTATCGACCCCGTAAGGATGACAGGCAAAGTCAACTTCGGCGGGATTTATAAGAATAACAAAAATGATAATTAATCATAAATAATAAGTTTATTATCATCTTTATTATCATTAATATATATGTTTTCTTATTCTGATTATCTGATTATAATGTCGTAGTTTATGATGATAATGATGATGATGGTGGTGGTGGTGATAATGATGATGATGATGATGATGATGATGATGATGATGATGATGATGATGATGATGATGATGATGATGATGATGATGATGATGAGGAGGAGGAGGAGGAGGAACAGGAGGAGGAGGAGGAGGAGTAGGAGGAGGAGGAGGCGGAGGAGGTGGAGGGTGCCAATAAAAATACTAAAGTGACCAAACTGTTTTCTCGAATCTTATATATTTTATAAGTAGAAAAAACGTGACTGCTATATTCCTAATATATCTTAGCAAATGTACCATGTTCAATCGTTATAAAGAGCTATATCCTATTGGGACTGTGAATATAGGTAATACAATGTATAGACTAACTTAAAGGTAATAATGCTCTTGCTGTCTTGACCACATTCTTCAACTAACAACAAAAGGAAAGCAATAAAACTGATGGCTTCTTTGACAAGACCTGAGTACACACGTTTGATAAAATGGCTGAATCGATTACAATGCAATATTGTTAGGTATTTTATCGATCTAGTATATAGAGAAAAAAAACCATTTAACCGAGGAAATCTATGAAATGCCTTTCATCTTGTAGTGTATAGTGTCTGTCAATCAAGACGCTAAACGCATATGTTATTCTAGTGCCACAAAGACATATATTTTTAAACCAATGTACTTTCTGAGAAAATTATATTTGCCGTCGCAACAATAAATATTATAACCGCCTCTCTCAATATCATAACCCTATTCTCTATATATACTATAACCCATCCCTTTCTCTATATTATAAACCCCTCTCTTTAGATATAGTATAACTCCCTTTCTATATATATATTATAACCCCCTCGATCTCTCTATATATAATAACCCATCTCTTTCTCTATATTATAACTCCCTCTCTCTAAATATATGAAAACAAATAGAACGTAACTTTCAAAACTTGATTCAGTGGAATGATACGTAATGCACCCTCTCCCCCACAGCCCCGGTGGACAGAATTGAGAAGGCGTTTCCCCGGAGAGCGAAACGGGAGACGCGCTGGAAAAGCCACTCCAACTCGCGGGGCTCATACTTGCGCCTGGCCAGCTCAGAGGTCGTAAATAAGTTCTATCCACCCAAGTCTTGTGGAGAATACGAAGAGAAATGTGTCCGGTTATGGTCCTATATATAGGAATGTAGAAAAGAGAAAAAAGAGTTGTTGAGGTTTTCTTGGTAGAGAACATTGCCACGGTCACCATCTTTGTTTGAAATCAGTACAAGACGCTCACAATCCTATTCAATTCATTTAAGCTTCCATAATATGTTGCATTTCAATTCTCGAACATCTCATGAGTTAACATGTAAATAGTCGAGTATTATAAGAACAAGACTACCCTTACTATAAAATTCAGTTCGAATCAGCCCAACACAACATGTGAGACTACCGAATTGTTAAATTAAAGCAGAATCTATCCGATGAACTTGCACATAATTTCGATCTTGCTATATTCCCTCAGAAGATATGGCTCGATCCAAGGCTATCATAAACGATACTTGGCCATGATGAAAGAGGGTAATTTTTTAACCGGAATAATTCTCTTCATTATATTTATTTTACTTATATATACTAATCTAACATCTAATACGTTTTATTCATCGGTTGATTAATTTATATATTAAAGAGAAAGGATTTGTGGTGTAATATATATATATATATATATATATATATATATATATATATATATATATATATATATATATATATATATATATGCATATATATATATATGCATATATATATATATATATATGCATATATATATATATATATATACATATATATATATATATATATATATATATATATATATATATATATATATATATATATATATATATATATATATATATATATATATATGTGTGTGTGTGTGTGTGTATGTGTGTGTGTGTGTGTGTGTGTATGTGTGTCTGTGTGCGTTTGTAGTATGTATGTGTGTGCGTGTGTGTTTGTATGTGTCTTTCCTTTAAAAGATATGTAGCAACGTGCCTGCTGTAAGGATGCTTTTGAAACGAAGTCAATATTTATCTAATATACAAACATAGACAAAACCACAAGCTAATAAATACACACGTGTCTATACAAATATGCATATCCAATTTTGTATGTATAGCCATTTTAAACATGACAGTGCCCAGGGTCAACCAGCTCTGAACGATATCTCTGCAGAAAGAGTGGGTGATTCAGAGGAATTTACAAGTAGATTAATAAGGAATGGACCTCATTAAGGGACTGATATATTTTTATCGACTTCGAAGCACAAGGAGGTGGACCGAATAGGGTAAATCATGCTATCCGATGTCTTGCTGACGATACCAATTTGTTGATTTTGTGTTCATATATACATAATGGCTGCACCCTCGTTATCGAGTATGACCATTGCACGATATACCATTATTAATAATTATTAACTAATTCTATTGTGCAATGCCTGTGCATGAAGAATATTTTTACATACATACATGCATACACACATATACAAATATACATTCATACTCACACCCACACATACACACACACACACATATATATATATATATATATATATATATATATATATATATATATATATATATATATATATATATACACACACATACATACACACACACACACACACATATATATATATGTGTGTGTGTGTGTGTGTGTGTGTGCGCGTGTGTGTGTGTGTGTGTATGTGTGTGAGTGTGTGTGTGTGCGTGTGTGTGTGTGTGTGTGCGTGTGTGTGGATGCTTGAAAAGTAGAGTAATCTTAGGAACCTAAATCCTAATAATAGATGCCTCAATACTCACTGGGATTTTTTCAGCTGCTTCTAACATGGAACAAACCAGTTTTGAAAATTATCGCGACCAGATTGATCATTTTCCCTCTTCTTAGCTAAATGTATATTCTATGAACATGTGTTAGCTAGCTTTATTGAATTTCATTAGTTTCTTACAGAGAGATTTTTACAACCTTCTGGGAGATGAATTTTAAACTTATTAATTCTCTTCGTGTTAAACAATCGTTGTATTAAACAGTCTTATTTTTCGTATAGAGGATCTTATAGAAAAGCAATAGTGAATTTACTTTTCTTTTAGTTTTTGATTTATTTTTCACAAACAACATAAACAGATTTATAACTAGAAGAGAAATATTCTAATAAACACAGTGCCTTCGATAGTATTATCCTGCCAGCGATAATTCAAACTAAATATCTTCTTACATATATTATTATAAGAAGTTTATAATGCGAATAAACTAATAAAATAACGATGGTATATATGAAAAAGCAGTAAACCACTTACTGCCAGATAGAGGAATATATTGCCAACTTATTTAATAAACTAAACTAACAAGATATTTGGTAAATATTGTGTGTGAATGTGTATTTGTTTGTGTATGTGTCTGTTTGTGTCTGTGTGTGTGTGTGTATGATTATCTAGAGTCCTAAAAAAGGAACTCACTCTCACAATAATTTGTAAGTATAGTGTTAACAATTAATCGACTTCAGCTAAACTAGTGCACAGCCGGGTATTATTTGAGAGATTCTAGTAGAAGGGCATACCTTTTCATCTCTGGAAGTGGGGTGTATTGCCCTGGCGCGGATAAGGTTAGCTTGGATAAAGGTGAGAAGCCAAAATACCTGTTGGGAATGCACGCTGAACTAATGAGCGTGGCTACATAACCGACAACGTTGGCTGAAATGAGAGTAGAGTAGGGAGTGTTTAACCCTTTAGCATTTAAACCGGCCATTCCTGCCAGAAATCTCTCACTTCTTTCTGTTCAAACAGGCCATAACCGGCTACTCATACGATGACGAAGTTATTGGTCTCCAAATAAATAATATCAACATCTCATAAATTCGATATTATGTGAGATAATTATGTGAGGTAAAGACCTTACCGTGAAAAGACAACGGTAAATATAGAATAATGTGAATGTTAATGGGTTAACGTTGGTGAAGCTGCAAGAAGTAAATTCGACATAAGAGTGGGTTTTGTAGGTGATGGTTGTAGAGAAGGTTAAGTGACTGAGATAGATAAAGAGGGAGAGAGGGAGAGAAAGAGGGAGAAAGAGAGAGATATGTAGATAAATTTGATTGAAGTGGTGAATGTAAGGGTGGGGTGAGAATATTGGTGGAAGGAAGGAAAAACATTAAGCTGTCAACGGGCGAGAAAGGGGGCAAGGATGCAGTAAAGATTATAATGATCACACATCTCCGGGTGGGTCCAATGGTTGGGGAGAATACAAACGCGCGCATACACACACACAATATTGCGTACATTACTGTGATTACCCCAATTGAAAGCTGGAATCGTACTGATAATTTGGGAGGGTCATGCTGCCAATAACAACACACCCATCTGTCGATTTTCAACCCAATTCATTACACATTTCTAATTGGTTGATTTAGAACTTGGGTGGTGGTTATTTTTTTATCAAAGTTCTTTCGTCATACCTTCTGTGACATTCTCAGTGACTAATTTGTTATTATGCGCCTCTCCATTGTTCTGTCCTACACCATCTTGTTTTTGAGTGTTGTGCGCTGCGTATTTGGGTTGTGCATGGGTTATATCAGCGTGTGTTTCTGTGTTTGTTTATGCATACGTTTATATACTTGTCATTTGTTGGCTGCTTGTTCTATCAGTGTGTTTCTAGTTTGTTATATTAGTTTGGTTCTTGTGTGTCTCCCTGTGCTTTTTTAAATTTTATCTTTAATTACATTGGTTCTATTGTGTCTCTGTATATCCTTATCTTGTCCTTAATTACTAGTTTGATGTTGTTGCTATTCCACTCATAATATAGTTTATTTTTTCATGGAGTTCGTTTATGTTTTATGCTTATGTAATATGTCGGAGTATTGCGTCTTTTCTGTATGTGGATATTAGTTTTACTTCGATGATCTCTAGTGTGCTGCTATGTTCCATGTTGAATATTGGTGGAGTACGGATGAATTCTTCCCACCGTGGAGTTCTCGCCAGTGTTCATTTATCTTTTCTCATATGCCACGGGAAGTCTCACCTGTGTAGATTCTGTTATTATTCCTACAACGTCCCTCAGTGCATTGTATGCTATATACTACGTTGGTAGTTTTGCAGTTAATTTGCGGGTTTAATTTGTTTGCAGACTACGCATTTCCTATCAGTGCCAGGGTTTTATTTTTTCAAAAGGTTATGTTCTACTAATAAGGGCTATAATACTATCAGGAATACCTGCTCTTTCAACTGTCTTAATATTTTATTTTTTTTCTAGAGCCCCCCTAAATCTGTAAGCTACTTAGCCCAGCGTATCCACACGCTTGATGCTACGGAGGTTCACTTTTCAAACGTAAGATAGATAGTATCGGATTAACCGATATCTCATTTTATGTAAGCATGTTTTATAGAACATATATACTCTATCAATTTGTAGTATATATTTTATACCATGATTAGTGATAGTTTACATATGTGATTAGACTGTGGCTTGATTTATCTCATATTATTATATTTTTAAATTATCCAATCACTTTTATTAGAATGTGTCGCAATTTGATTGGAAGAAGTTTACCAGATACAAAATAAAACTGATGTTTCTCTGCGTAGACTCATTAGACCGGACGTAATTAAAACATTTTAACACGTTCTAGATGTTTTTCTTTTAATATTCCACATATTAAAACAGAAACAAATATTGAATGTAACCATTACTTGAGCGAAATGATAACAGTATTTCTCTCCATTAACTTATACACACTCACATATACACACATAGACGCACACACATAGCCTCACACACATATAAACACACATGTAGAGAAAGAGAGACAAGAGCAGGACAAATGTGAATAGTTGTTGATTTGGAAGTGTAAAGAAAAAAGAATGACGGAAGAAAACAAATATATATAGAAGAGGAGGAAAAGTTAGAGGCGTAAGGAGTATATTGATCCGGCGGGAATATTTTTCTTTTTTATTAAAACTGATCTGACTGCTTTTGATTTTGATTCACTCTTACTTTTATTCGTATTACGTAATCTGCACTTCCTTGATTTTGTTAGATGAAATTAAATGCGTTCTTACGTTCTTAGGGTAAGCTTGTATTATGCAATTTGTAGGATAGTGCGCTTCTATTTCGAAGTCAATCAGGCACATTAACTAGCCTCTACTAATTGAGCTATTTGCAGTTTACTGTGAATGTATGCATGTCAAACCTTTACCAATTTAATCAGATTGCATGATGCCTAAAAAAAATACTCTTTATTTTGCCAATCTAATCAACTTCTTTTGCGTATCCGTTTCAGGGAGAAAGCACTTTTTTAACATGTGTAGCTTATTGACATTGGCATGTAATTTTTCTCTGGAGCTTATATTCTCCAGGTCTTATATTGATTACCCGCGGGCATTTTAATGTTACCTGATTGCATTGTAATTTAAACTTGTGTACGTGTTAAAATGATTTGTAGTATCACCCTTGGTTTTCATTTTCACACATACACGCTCATACTCTCTAAAACCATATTCATAAAATATAATTTCTTTTACAATCCATTTCGACAATCCCATTTACGTCTCTCCACTATATCAATTCTCTCTAGCTTACATGTACCCTCTTCGCAACCACCACCTGAACTCTTGACCAGTCCTTAAACACAATTAAGCTACACAGATATATATACAGAAACATTTCCTCTCCCTAAAAATAATTTTATTCTGTGAAAAGAAACAATTACTACTACTACTACTACTACTACTACTACTACTACTACTACTACTACTACTACTACTACTACTACTATTACTACTACTACTATGACTAACTCTCTCTCGGTTCCATTTTTGACCCAGTCTTTTTCTCGACAAGAAATATGAACAAACCTTCCTCAACACTTAATTTAAACTTTTTAGTTTTTTTTAATTCTGATTAATTGTAATATTCAACATTTGATAAAATATATTACGTAACCGGTTATATTTTATATACATTATAAAACTGCTTTTTTTAAACAAAACTATTCCTCTCTTTTTTTCCATAATGTCACTTTATATATATATGTATATATATATATATATATATATATATATATATATATATATATATATATATATATATATATATATATATATATATATATATATATATATACATATCATATATATATATATACATATATATATAAAGTGACATTATGGAAAAAAAGAGAGGAATAGTTTGGCCGTATACTAGAGCTTCGTCAATGATGTACTAAAATTTATATTTACTCCTAGAATTAACGATTAACTGATTAATTTAATTGGATGATTGTATTGATTGATTAATTGTTTAAGTTTGTTTGATGACTTCTAGTCGAGTGCTTTATTCGGTTTTTATAAGGGGATTCATTCCTTTACCTCAAATTAGAATACACCGCCTAAGCGGGGGTTACCTCCCTTGGAGAAAACCACGTGTATGTGACATTCTTTAAAGTTACAACATACCCGCTTTGGCTAAGAACGAAAGACTTGCTGAAGAAGTAAATCCTATGTTCTGTCGTCAAAAACCATTATATTGCAGACTACTGCAATAGGAATTTGTCGATGTTGGATTTGCAGAAACTTAGCGCTGATGTTGGATGTGATATTGTGATCTATATTGTGGATATACGATGTAAGTTATATATTTTGCACTCAGCCTCACCGGTATGTCCAGGTCAGAATAAAATCTTTTCCTGGGTCGTGTATTTTCGTTGCTCTGGTAATGCAGTTGGACTGCCGACAGCTATATCTGATTTGCTAAGCTGTCCGAACGTAATGTTATTACTCTGGGGTCTTACCTCATCCGAGTGCTAAAGCTACAGACCGATTATGCATATACGCTAGCTTGGTCGTATACTAAAGCTTCGTCAATGCTGTAGTAAAATTTATATAATATATATATATATATATTTATTAAAATAACAGATTAAAGTTTAAGCAAAGAATCGCTGCTTTCACCCTTAACGGGATCTTCTGAAACTAACAAAGTCAATCTGTAAACGCAGAAGTGGATATTTCAAAAAACGTTGCAACCGGAGGAAGACATGAAGACGATACTTTGTGTTCGTGGAAACGTTCCCTGGCAGAGAACGGGAAAAACGAATATAATACGTCATTAATAGGAGCGGTGAAAAACAATTACGCGCAAAGACAGAACCACGTTTATGGTATAAAAGAGGTCGTAGACTAATGTTCTCTTCATTGTATGTTTTGTGAAGGTACGTATACCTTCTCGTACGTATATATGATTGTATATGTTATGGCGTATAATTTTATATTTTCTGGTACATATTGTTTGGTTGTGTATACGGGTGTTTTGCGTCTGTGTGAGTATGCAGGTTCGTACGTATGTAGGGTGTATGTATATGTGTACTTCATGCTTTGGTTGACTTACGTCTCCGAACATTTGTGAATTTACATGTAGCATTGTGCGCGCTGGTATTATATGTATTTATTTATTTATATACGTTTATTTAATTATTTATTTATTTGTATTCACGCATACACACACACACATATTTATATATGGGTGGTTTTGTATACCTATGGTAAGTGTTTTCGCGTATGCTTGTGTATGTACGTATTTGTATGCGCGTATGTATTTATTTAATTTCTATTACCTCTGTATTGTATTTATTTACTTTGTTCTTAACTCTGAAGCGGATATTCATTCGGTCTCCTAGTTAGAATTTTAGTCTACGACTTCTGCTATACCATTTACGTGGTCTTGTCTTTGCGAGCAATTGTTCTCCATGCTCCACATATAACGTATTATCTTCGTTTTTTCGTTCATTGCCAGAGAACGTCTCTATGAATCACCTAAGAGAACATTAATCTACGACCTCTTTTATACCATAAACGTGGTTCTGTCTTTGCGCGTAAATGTTTTTCACTGCTCCTATTAATGACGTATTATATTCGTTTTTTCCCGTTCTTTGCCAGCGAACATTTCCACGAACCAAAGTATCGTCTTCATGTCTTCTTCCGGTTGCAACGGTTTTTGAAATATCCACTTCTGCGTTTACAGATTGACTTTGTAAGTTTAAGAAGATCTCGTTAAGAGTGAAAGCAGCGATTCTTTGCTTAAACTTTAATCTGTTATTTTAATAAATATATATATATATATATATTTATATATATATATATGTGTGCGTGTGTGTGTGTGTGTGTGTGTGTGTGTGTGTGTGTGTGTGTGTGTGTGTGTGTGTGTGTGTGTGTGTAATGTGTGTATGTGTTTGGGAGTATTTGTCTGTGTGTTCACATGCGTGTGTGTTTCTGAATGCGTATATGTTCCATATTAAACCTACAATTCCACATCTTTCACTAGTCTTTGAGCAAAATTGCTGAGAATATCATCGTAAAAATGCTAAACATAAGTATTAAGTGGAGTTTAGCGTTACATCAAAGACGCTGATAGATCAAATATATTAAAAATTAAAGGGAAATATACAGTATGTCACGCTTTAATCACAAGGAGATGAAATTTTACGTTGGTGTGGATATGAAATCCAGCTCTCGTTGAAGGAAGAACCCTTCAACAATCATTGAATCTGATAAAAATATAATCATTATCAAACGTATTTCCTTGAATGAGGCCAGCGTCTTCACTACACAATTAAATAAATATTTCACTAAGTGAACGTGCAATAAATATGTTAACGACAGCTTCTCAGCAACCTGCGCCTTTTCAGATAAGTATGGTCACTTCTCAATGTTAAGCACCATATGTTTCTTAACGGTAGTTTAGTGTCACCCACATACAAATATGAACCTGTAAATAAAATTGAGCTGAATATAACATATATTACAACAGTTCTTAAATATGCATTTGAATAAATTATTGTTTCTACTTTTGGCACAAGGCCAGCAATTATCTCAGTGTATTACTGATACTTTATTTTATCGACCCTGTAAGGATGAAAGGCAAATTTAACCTCGGCTGGATTTGAACTCAGATCATAAAAGGCCGTAACCCATTGCTGAAAAGTATGAAGTCCCACACTCTACCGATACTGCCAATCCATTGAATAAATAATGCTTATTTAGAGGCATTTATGGGGCATGTTTTGATGTTCATTTGAACTCAGATCAATTACTCTGTGATATAATTTGTGATACAATTTGTCTTTCATAAACACTAAATTAATGTATTTTATTTTCCGACAAATCCTTGTATAAAATGATAGTAATCTCATGTGAAGTTATT
>OZ024743.1:43561505-43581505 GCA_964016885.1 Eledone cirrhosa
AATGTTTCCACGAACCAAAGTATCCTCTTCCTGTCTTCCTTCACTTGCAACGTGTTTTGAAATATTTACTTCTGCGTTCAAAGATTGACTTTTGTAGTTTCAGAAGATCCCGTTAAGAGTGAAAGCAGCGATTGTTGGCTTAAACTTTAATCTGTTATTTTAATATATATATATATATATATATATATATATATATATATATATATATATATATATATATATATGGGTGTGTATGTATGTATTTTTTATGTGTGTGTATATATATGTGCATATGTGTGTATATATGTATATGTATGTGTGTGTGTATATTTGTATGTATATATGTATATGTATATGTGTATATATATACATATGTATATATATATGTGCGTGCGAGTTTGTATTTGTGTGTGTATATGTATATATGCATATATGTATGTGTGTATGTATATGTATATGTATGTATATATATATATATTAGTTTGGCGAGGTTTTTTGATATGAAATCGTGTGATGAATCAAATATTGTTATACTTGGGGAGGGTCATATTTGTGTAATAATATTGCCAGAATTAATAACAGAACACATGAAATTAACTGTTATAAAAGATACAGAAGCGAAAACCAAACAAACAGTGAGTGTGTTCTGTTATTAATTCTGGCAATATTATTACAAAATTCTGCCCCTCCCCAAGTATAACAATATTTATATATATATGTAGTTATGTGTATAAGTGTATGTATATGTTTATGTGTGTGTATGTATATGTATATATGTGTATATGTATATATATATATATATATATATATATATATATGGGTATATATGTGTGTCTGTGTGTATTTGTGTGTATTTACTTGTGTGTGTATAAATATATATATATATGTATATATGTATATATGTATATATATATATATATATATGTGCGTGTGTGTGTGTGTGTGTGTGTGAATGTATGTATATATATGTGTGTGTGTGTATATATATATATATATATATATATATATATATATATATATATATATATATAAATATATATATATATATATAAATATATATATATATATAAATATATATATATATATATATATATATATATATATATATATATATATATATAAATATATATATATATATATAAATATATATATATATATATATATATATATATATATATATATATATATATATATATATATATATATATATAAATATATATATATATATATAAATATATATATATATATATATATATATATATATAAATATATATATATATATATATATAAGAAAAATGAATTACATATGAATAAAATTAGTCGTTCATTGGTATTTCATCGTTTTAAAATTCAGATACCTCTGGTTAGTGCGAGCGATAATTGAATACAGTTATTGGGACAAGTTAAACAGGGTGAAGCGAGCGAGACATGTAAACAAACAAAGATGGTATTGCAACGGAAAGATAGGAAGAGACAAGTACATGATATCTATAAGCTTAAGCTTGGTGAAATCATGGGTGAGGTGTGAGCGAGAAAAGGATTGCACACAGGTCAAACGGGAGGAAGTGACAGCGGGGGAGAGGCAGAGAGTGAGTGAGTGGAAGTATGAGGAAGATGGCAGCTGAGAAAGAGTGTTACTGTCAGAGGGGGTAAAAAGAATGTAAGAGATACAGAGAGGGGGGAAGCAGTAAGAAGGAAACAGACAATCGCAGCTGAGGAAAAAATATAAATATAAGAAAAATGGAGTGCTGCGTGGTTGCACATGGGTTACATATGAAGAAAATGAGTCGTTATGTATGTGTATAGGTGTGTGTATATTTGTGTATGTATACGTGTGTGTATATATATATATATATTTTTTTTTTTATATGTATATATATATATATATATATGTGTGTGTTTGTGTGTGTGATTGTGTGTATATATATATGTGTATAAGAGTGTGGGAGGAAAAGTTTTATATATATATATATATATATTTATTAAAATAAAGAAACAGATTGAAGTTTAAGCAAAGAATCGCTGCTTTCACTCTTAACGGGATCTTCTGAAACTGAGTTTCAGAAGATCCCGTTAAGAGTGAAAGCCACAATTCTTTGCTTAAACTTTAATCTGTTATTTTATTTTAATAAATATATATATATATATAT
Organism: Eledone cirrhosa; assembly: GCA_964016885.1. NCBI lineage: Eukaryota > Metazoa > Mollusca > Cephalopoda > Octopoda > Eledonidae > Eledone > Eledone cirrhosa. Next base: position 43,563,635 of record OZ024743.1, read on the forward strand.
ATATATATATATAAAACTTTTCCTCCCACACTCTTATACACATATATATATACACACAATCACACATTGCAATACCATCTTTGTCACTACTCTAAAACAATAGCGTAAGGTCTACGAAATGCTTTTAATTAAGCATACAGTGTATTGCAAAATACACTATATATACATTCGCATATATATATATATATGCATATATATATATATATATATATATATATTTATATATGTGTGTGTAAGTATATGCACACGCATATATATATATATATATATATATGTATATGTATATGTTTGTATATGTATATATATATATATATGTATATATATATATATATATATATATATATATATATATATATATATATATATAGTATTAAGGATACTATTTATGGTTATGTATATACTAAAACCTTTTATAGTTATATATATTTTAAACCCTAATCAGTGAAATACACTAATTTATTACTACATTATTACCAGTAAGATAAATAGCTCAATTGAATGTAAACTGCCATGCTTCAATATTATAATACATGTCAATCCACTGTGCATCAATATATACATATGTTTCTGTATGTCACCTGTGTTGAAAAGGAGGTCAAGTATGGAAACAATCATTGAAAAATTGGTCCGAAGACTCCAAACCTCGGTTTGGAAGAAACAATTGTAAACGAATAAATGATTTGAACAGAACTTTGATTCATGTAATTTCTCTCTCTCTCTATATATATATATATATGTGTGTGTGTGTGTGTGTGTGTACTAATATATTTGTGTGCATGTGTATATATGTATATATATATATATATATATATAAATTGGCCTGCCCGCCCAGCCAGTGTGGTGATGGCATTATCTTATGGCGAAAACAGCATGATGTTCTGTGACCAGCAGCGCCGATTGGCGCCCGCCAGAATAATCGGTCAAGGTGATCAACGTGAAATATATATATATATATATATATATATATATATATATATATATATATATATATATATATATATATATATATATATTTATATATATATGTATGTATTTATCTGTGTGTGTGAAAATGTGCTTGTAGACACCTGAAACATAGCTTAAGAGAAACTTGACAATAAGGAGAGGCACCCAAATTTGGACTTATATAGAATTCTTTCTGGCTTTGTCACTCTAAGTAAAACTTTAAATAATTAGCTTTTAAAAATTCCCTTTCTTTAAACCCATCAACCATGACCTCTACCCATCTTGTAGACACCTGAAATATAAGTATAGTTAGCTTAAGAGAAACTTAAAATTAAGGAGTGGCACTCCAATTTGAACTTCTTTATAGAATTCTTTCTGCCTTTGTCACTCTAAATATAAATTATAGCTTTACAAAATTAGCTTTTAATGAATTCCCTTTTCTTTTAACCAATGACCTCCACCCATCCCACTCCCCACCCTCTCCTACCACCAGAAAAGATATACATACCACCATATTTACTTGGACAGTCAACCTCCTGATGATTTCTCACGAATGAAACATTTCTAGTCCTGTAGAAGCTCTTCTATATATATATATATATATATATATATATATATATATATATATATATATATATATATATAGAGAGAGAGAGAGAGAGAGAGAGAGAAGTGGTTACACAATAGTTAGTTCACCATACCGAGAACAATTGTTTCACCTTTGCGGATCCTCAGCTCGTAATGGACATGGCTATACGGAACAGGAAGGACAACCGTACGAACGCGCATGCGCAGAAATGATCGCTTCACACAGGCAATTCTAAATTGCGTGCCAGATGTGTAAGGGAGACGACTGCGAAAGTCCGAAAGTTAGGATGTTGTTGTAATTCAATTCCGAGCTTTGTAGTTATGTAAGAGGTGTTTCCAGACGTGTGGACAATGGGTGAAGAATTTAAAATCTCATTATTAGGCAATCACTATTGCGTAATCTCTTTAGAATATTTATTCCTTCATCAATACATAGTCCACACGACGGATTGCCCCTTGGACTTAGTTATGGCTTTCAATTGAATGGAGTAGTCTATACTACGTGACTCGCGAATTTCGTGGATGAACGTCTCCCGAGTATCTAAAGGTCGACTGGTGGTTCAGGAAGCGTTCATTTAATCGGCTCTCCGCCATACCCACATAGGATTTGACCTCCTGTCGTTGATTTGGTCGGTTGGAAGTGGCCACAGCTTCATAAACTACAGGTGAGTGTGTTGCATTGCTGTTGAAGGGGACAAGATTCGGGCTTACGACAAGAGCACGCTGGTGGGGTGGTGCTCTTAGGGCAGTTGGTGATATGGGCCTTCATGTACTTAGCGCAGGAGTATCCTAATTTTACTTTGTGTCGGTTAAAGATGGAGCGGTATTTATGACATATGTGAAAGTGTCTATCTAGTAATGTTTTGCCTACATTGGTTTTAAGGTTGAGTGAGAAGGGAGGAGAGAACTATATATATATATATATATACATAGACACTCACACACACACACGCACACACATATATATATATATATGTATATATATATATATATATATATAATCATACACACTCGTGTATATTTATCTCTCTCTCTCTCTCTCTATATATATATATATATATATATATATATATATATATATATATATATATATATATAGAGAGAGAGAGAGAGAGAGAGAGAGAGAGAGAGAGATACATATACACGAGTGTGTATGATTGTGTATAGAAGATTATATTAATAAAAGGAATTCCAACTTTGTCTGATTTACTCGTTTTATTTACAATCCTTTAAAATGTATAATGGTATTATAATGATATGATAGAATATTAAATGTTAAATGTTAATTGAACAAGTACTTTCATGCTCTCGCAATCTTCAGGTTCATAATGTGTGGTGATAGTCAAGTTTGCAATTTTCAACTGTAATGAGATGGGTAAATTTTGTACCTTATATACAGTGAAAAGTGGCTCCAGAATGCTAAATCTTGCAAACTGTATTTCGACCAATCGGTGTGTAGTTTCACTGAATTACTAAAGCTGATTGGTTTAGGCGTCACGGTTGGTTAAGCATATCTAACGTCCACTAATTGATCCTATCCAAAGCATCAATTGTTTTGTATTTTTAGAAATGATGAACATAGCATTTTCTAGTAATCATCACTATCAACATCACTTTTATTATTATTATTATTGTTTTGTTGTTGACAGTGGTCGTAGTCGACACGGTCGTAGTCATAGTCATATTAGGAGTAGTTTTCCCATTATTATTGTTCATTTACAGTTGAAAATTGCAAACTTGACTGTCAGGACACATTATGAACCTGAAGATTGCGAAAGCATGAAAGTACTTGTTCAATTAACACTAACATTTAATATTCTATCACACTATTTCATTATAATACCATTATAAATTTTAAAGGATTGTAAATAATACGAGTAAATCAGATAAAGTTGGAATTCCTTTTATTAATATATATATATATAAGGATTAAAATACTGGAGCGTGTTGGAGTTAAACACCCTCTTCGTATTATAGAAATGACAGTAAAAGGTATAGCTCAATGTAATTAAACAGAGCCGAAGAATTATGAAAATTATGAAAATAAAACAAAGAAGCCTTCAATACATCAAAAGTCTTTGAGATATTGGCTAATAAAGACTTTTGATGTATTGAAGGCTTCTTTGTTTTATTTTCATAATATATATATATATATATATATATATATATGTATGTATATATATATATATATATATATATATATATATATATATATATATATATATATATATATGTGTGTGTGTGTGTGTGTGTGTGTGTACATATATTTATATGTATATATATATATATATATATATGTATATATATATAATATATATATACATATATATATACATATATATATATATGAATAAATATATATATATATATATATGAATATATATATACATATATATATATATTTGTGTGTATGTGTGTGTGTGTGTATGTGTGCGTGTGCATGTTGTTCTCGATCTTTATATGACTAGTTTTGACTATTTTTGCTATATCCCTATATCCTCGTATTTAAATCTTTGTATTTAATCTATTTTCTCCAGATTCTCAATATCACAGTTCTGTCAGAGATACCTGAGGAGACTTGATCATATTTCACGTATGTGGTTATTTGCTTCTTCATTTACAAATTACATGTAATTATCGTTATTTGATAATTGCCAAACATTTGATAATTACCAAACGTTAATTTTATCTAATAAATAATAACATTAAAAAATAAACTATAAATTTCCGTTTATTGGGTGAAATGAAATAGTTTGGTAATTATAAAAGTAATCTTTAGGAAAATAGTTAATATTACGCTAACACAATAAAAATGACGGAATTACAGAAAATGTGTTTTAATAAATTACGTGATTTCTTATAGTTTTGTTTTCATCAGAACGGCAGTCACTGGCCATTGTCTGTCATTCTCTACCCTTCCTACTTTCTTTCTTCCTTTGCCTAGTATAATTTGCTCTTTCTTTCTTTTTCCACATCTTTATGACATCTATAGTCATTTCATATACTGCTTTCATTTTCTGTATCTTTGACCAATTTATAATATGACATTTATTCCCTTTTTTTTCTAAGATGGAATTCTTTCGATAATGTATTGGTCGTTAATTTCGAAAATGGCAGTAGTTTGCTCGCTGTACTGAATGGCTGACTCGACATTTAACATGATTACGTGATTGCGTTTTCCATAGTCGCTTGTACACTTTACGAAGCTCCTTGAATCAACGCGACACAATATATGACAAGGTGCGGAAGTTGAGGTATAATTTCTCTTTATCCAGTTCCCTCAAAGTTGTTGGATTCGCGCAAGACTTTCCACGGCGGGATTGAACCCAGGTCATCAAGATGCCTGCTGTACATCATGATGCCTGGTGCCATTGATACCATTGCGGCTTAAAAATATAAAATTATCAACATGGCATGCGAAATTTAATTTAGATTGGATGACTTGTAAACTAACAGTAATAAAAAACACAATCCTCAGCTAAATGCATTCCAAACTTTCTCTACAATTGAAATTATATACTAATATGAGACTCCATGGAATTTATTTACAAACTGAATTCAAATACAGCGGTAGTCAGCGTTACGTTTCCTCCGTCCTGTATTTAGGAAGTAAACTAATAGTCGATTACTGTTGTCGATATATTCTCCACTAATAAATAGCTGGTCCTCCGTATATATCACATACCATTATTTAAAATATGTTTATATTTTTCTAGAAAAATGAGATAATCGCTCAAACTTCTCTGAGTATATTTTCTGATCGATTCTATATGTAATGTAACTGAAGTACATAAATGGACATAAACTGCATTAATATTCACTCTGACATTGTAAAAGTGTGGCAGTAAGTCAATGGGGTGAACTACATATTAAGACAACAAGAAAGCTAAATGACTTGACATTATAATGGAAAATGTTTCCAAATAGGAAAAACAATTAATCAATATCAATTTAATTTATCATGTCAGTAATTAAATATTAATGGTGTACAATTCAGTTAACCATCAACTTTATTGACACATTTGAATTGATATTGATGCAGATATATTAAAAGTGCAAGCCAGTATATATAAACATATATATGTATCCACTGCATATGGAATTTAATCTATCACAACATAAATGCGAGCATTCCGCTTATGCGTAATATTAACGACGTCACAACTAATACAAAATGTTGGCTTGTTTTCCAATCGTACAATATCTTCTATCTATTTCAAGGTCTCCAATTCGAATCATAGAACCTGCATATATTTCTTGTACTGGGAGATGAAATTAATCTTAAATGTACTAGAAGTGTGAGCAAAATATCTCGTTTCGGATTGATTCATATGATCTAGAACTGTTTCATTGTAAACAACCCATACAGCCGCACACACACACACACATACACACACACACACACACATACACATACACACACACGCACGCATGTATATATATATATATATATATGTATATATAGAAAAGCTTCCACAGGACTAGAACTGTTTCATTCGTGCGAAATCACCAGGAAGCTGCTTCCTGATGATCTCTCATGAAACAAACAGTTCTAGTCCTGTGGAAGCTCTTCTATATTAAAACATCCGATTCAACACGGAATAGCTTATATATATATATATATATATATATATATATATATATATATATATATATATATATATATATATATATAACAAAGGAATTGTGGTAAGGAAACAGATGGACCATAACACACCAGAGTACTCAATACTTAGGGTAGTAGAGTGGGAAATAGTATAACCCCGACGGCAGAGTTCAAGCCGTTTAGACGGCTATTTCTGTACCAGAAATAGCCGTCGAAACGGCTTGAGCTCTGCCGTCGGGGTCAGACTTTTTACTATATATATATATATATATATATATATATATATATATATATTTATTAAAATAACAGATTAAAGTTTAAGGGATCTTTTGAAACTAACAAAGTCTATCTGTAAACACAGAACTGGATATTTCAAAAAACGTAGCAACCGGAGGAAGACAGGAAGACGATACTGTGGTTCGTGGAAACGTTCGCTAGCAAAGAACGGGAAAAAACGAATAATACGTCATTAATAGGAGCGGTGAAAAACAATTACGCGCAAAGACAAAACCACGTTTATGGTATAAAAGAGGTCGTAGACTAATGTTCTCTTAGGTGGTGCATAGAGACGTTCTCTGGCAATGAACGAAAAAACGAAGATAATATAGTCATATGTGGAGCGTGGAGAACAAAAGCACGCAAAGACAAAACCACGTAAATATTATAGCAGAAGTCGTAGACTAAAATTCTAACTAGGAGACCAAATGAATCTCCGCTACAGAGTTAAGAACAAAGTAAATAAATACAATACAGAAGTAATAGAAACAGATAAATACATACACGCAAACAGATACGTACATACACAAGCATACGCAAAACCTTACCATAGGTCTACAAAACCACGCACATATAAATATGTGTGTGTGTGTGTATGCTTGTGTACAAATAAATAAATAATTATATAAACGTATATAAGTAAATAAATACGTATATAACAAGCGCTCACACATACCTACATATAAATACACGAATGTTCGGAGACGTAAGTCAACTAAAACAAGAAGTACACATATACACACACCCACCATACGTACGAACCTGCATACTCACTCGGACGATATATATATATATATATATATATATATATATATATATATATATATATATATATATATATATATATATATATATATATATATATATATATATATATATATATATATATATATATATATATCAGGAAAGAAGGTTTACACGGTTTGCTATACAAAAAAGTTTTTATTCACATAGCTTACATTTGTTTCACTAAACTGGTCTGTCTAGAGATCGCTATCCGCCTAATTTTGCGTCATTCGATCGCCAATACAGAATTATAACCAGTCAGATCTTCGGAGCATGCGAGAATGAAGAAAATACACAGGCAAGAAAAGAAAAGAAAATATGGAGTAGTTATGGCATTCAATTAGAACAATAACAACAACAATTATTACAACAATGCTATCAATAAACTATTTAAGGAGACCCTGACATTACTTAGGTGGGGGGTATACAATGTATCTAATGTTACGGCGAGAATATCAGCTGTCATAAGGCAAAAAGTATCGTAGTGTGTATCAATTTTAAATTATAAAGATAAGCTAGTTTTTACAGTCTTTCTCTTCATCTTCAACAGTATACATGAGTGGGACCACTGTCAAAGCTCAATAGTTGTAGAGTTAATACAGATGTTAACGAATTAATATACGCATATATCTACGCACACACACACACACATATATATATATAAATATATATACACATATATGTGTACATAGACACATACATACACATCAATATACACTCGTACAAAAATATACATACATGCAAAGAGAAAAGCGTGCTAATTGTAATATGGCAAAAAGAAGGTAAAGTAACATTGTAGTAGTGAAATGAGAGAAACTAGTTCGATAAGGGACCGAATACCAACAGAAGGGAATTTTCCAAGGAGAATTACGGGTTTAAATCCTGCAAAAACCCGCCAAACAACCCCGCACTCGATGCCTTCGAGCTGGACCTTATGAACATGATAAGTGAAACTAAATTTAAAAAAAGAACAAATCACAACAAATTGCAAAATGACTTAAATACATTACTTAAAAAACTAAAAGACACTAACGGTATCATAGTAAAAGCAGACAAAACATCAAACGTATACTCTATGGACATTAACACATACAATAACTTTATTCAGCGTGAACTACATAAAAAAAAAGAAAAAAAAAATATATAAAAAAACTAATGAATCTACACTCACCAGCATAAACATGGAGGGCCTCAAGATAGTTAATAAACTCGGAATTTCAGATAGGACCGAACCGCTTACCCCGTGCAACCCTACATTTAACCTGAAAGATCACAAAAATAACTTTGAAACTAATCCCACCATTAGATTAATATGCCCATCCAAGTCAGACATAGGTAAAATTAGCAAAAACATTCTAGATAGGGTAATCGCACAAATAAAGGGTAAACTAGAAATCAATTTATGGGGCAACACTAACGAGGCAATTAAATGGTTCAATAAAATACAAAATAGGGAGACGTGTAACTTCATACAACTTGATATAGACGACTATTATGCATCCATATCCCCAGCTACCCTAGATAAGGCGCTTATATTTGCCCAAAATAACTCTAATCTTACCCATGATGAAATTGAAATAATAATAGCGGCTAGAAGGACTATCGTAACATTTTGAAAATAACTACTGGGTAAGAAAGGATAGAATAAATAGCTTCGATATTACAATGAGATCAAATGATTCTGCGCAAATTACAGATATCGTGGGGCTATTCATAGCACACAACCTACATAAGGAATTCAGTAACCTCCAAGGAGGAATTTATAGGGACGACACGTTACTTATAGCTAGGAACCTAAACAACCAGAGCATGGAAAGACTAAGAAAAAATATTAGAATATTCTTCAAAAAACTAGGCCTAAGTATTACCTACGAACTAAACCATAAGAAGGTAAACTTTCTAGATGTAACTCTAAATCTAAATGCTGGACTAATAGAACCTTTCCACAAAAATAATGAAAATCTTGCCTACATTAGTTACAACTCAAATCACCCCAAATCCATAATTAAATCCATAGCACGTAGTATATCCCTCCGAATATCCCGCCTATCCTCAAACCTAGAAATCTTTAACGAGCATGCTGACTATTATAATGCAGCATTAAGTAGGGCCGGTCATAAAGATAAACTACAGTATATAGTGAATAAGGACAACATAAACAATCCTAGTAATTTCTACTCCAACCGCTCACATAATAATAGGAATAGCTTGACTAGACATAGGGTTAGACATGTAACACCTAGAGTAAACGGCCAAAACACTAATAACGTAAACCCTAGAAACAATAGAAGAAACAGACAAAGAAAATAACTATGGTTCAACCCAATATTCAACTCCTCTATAAAAATTAGACTGCCCTCTACATTCTTTAAACTAATAGATAAACACTTCCCTATCTCGCATAGATAATTACAAAATACTCAATAGATCTACTATTAAACTCTCTTTCTCAACAGCAGCTAACATAGAATCACACATACGTAAGATCAACCACAGAAATATCTCAAGTAAATCAATTGCACCTATACATAAGCACAAACTCATCAAAACATCACAACCACAAGCGCATACAAACGCGCAGCAGCAAAACCCCATGGGGCATATATCACAACCCACTTATAACAGGGTACTAAATAGGAATGTAAAAGCTGCACAAAATAGCGCCTCAAACTGCAACTGTCACCTCCCAGATAGGTGCCCATTGGCGAATAGATGTCTCGATTCGAGCCTGGTGTACATGTGCACTGTCATCTCGGGTAACTCCACCTGGAATTACATAGGATCCACCGCGGGTTCTTTTAAGAAAAGATGGTATGTGCACAGGCACTCAATGAAAAATCGAGCACTTCTGGGTTCCACCACCCTCGCCAGAAAAATATGGGAATTGAAGGACAGCAACGCTAGCTACACTATCAACTGGTCGAAGTTATCGGCTGCTAAAACCTATAGTACAGGGATGTCCTATTGCGGGCTGTGTGATCTTGAGCTATTGTATATCCTTAGAAATGTTAAAAGGCTACTTAATAATAAGTTAGAAAGATCTATCTTCTGCAGACATAGAATAGCCACTAAATTCATAAGATTGAAACCTCCGTGAATCGAACCAACATAACATAGCTTTAAATTAGGATACCTACTACCCACAGAAATATATTCATTAAGTATACTATTTCCTTCACAAGTCTATACCACACAATTGTCTGTAAATACCTCATCTACCAACAATCTTACTCCTTCTCAGCTGCTGCAATCATTTGATCCTAGATCCTAGTTTCTCTCATTTCACTACTACAATGTTACTTTACCTTCTTTTTGCCATATTACAATTAGCACGCTTTTCTCTTTGCATGTATGTATATTTTTGTACGAGTGTATATTGATGTGTATGCATGTGTCTATGTACACATATATGTGTATATATATTTATATATATATATGTGTGTGTGTGTGTGTGTGCGTAGATATATGCGTATATTAATTCGTTAACCTCTGTATTAACTCTACAACTATTGAGCTTTGACAGTGGTCCCACTCATGTATACTGTTGAAGATGAAGAGAAAGACTGTAAAAACTAGCTTATCTTTATAATTTAAAATTGATACACACTACGATACTTTTTGCCTTATGACAGCTGATTTTCACGCCGTAACATTAGATACATTATATACCCCCCACCTAAGTAATGTCAGGGTCTCCTTAAATAGTTTATTGATAGCATTGTGGTAATAATTGTTGTTGTTATTGTTCTAATTGAATGCCATAACTACTCCATATTTTCTTTTCTTTTCTTGCCTGTGTATTTTCTTCATTCTCGCATGCTCCGAAGATCTGACTGGTTATAATTCTGTATTGGCGATCGAATGACGCAAAATTAGGCGGATAGCGATCTCTAGACATACCAGTTCAGTGAAACAAATGTAAGCTATGTGAATACAAATTTTTTTGTATAGCAAACCATGTAAACCTTCTTTCCTGATTTATTATTACTCCAAGTGTTTACAACATTGGAATTACAGCATACCCGCAGCATCACTATGAAAACGCCTTGTTGAGTCAAACCAAGCCAAGCGTTAATATCATCCACTACCTGGAATACCATAACTGGACTTCACCTAAGTGGACTGCATTTAACTATTATTTGTTAATCCGTATATATATATATATATATATATATATATATATATATGTATATATATATATATAAAATGACTATAGATGACAAAAAAGAGTCGGAAAAGCTGGAAAGAGCAAATTATATTAGGCAAAGGAAGAAAGTAGGAAGGTGAGAGAATGACAGACTATGCACCTAGGTCAAAGCGGTGTTTTGTCTGCGCCGCGCAAACAAAATGGCAAAGGCATTTCCGCAGACGATGACCAGTGACTGCCGTTCCAAAGAAAACAAAACTATAAGAAATCACGTAATTTATTAAACTACATTTCCTGCAATTCCGTCATCTTTATATATATGTATCTATGTATGTATGTATTTATATATATATATTCATAGTGAAAATCTCAGTGTATGAATCAAGATTATTTTACGCTATTTATATCGACACGTTAAAGTAAAGACACACATACGCATACACAGACAAGAAACTAATGTTTGTGCTATTGCATCTCTGGGTTTGCAGTTTTTAATCCTGAGCTACATGTATCTATGTAACTATATTTATATATATATATATATATCTATATATATTTGTGTGTGTATATATATATATATATATAATATCTATAATATATATGCATATATATATATATATATATATATATATATATATATATATGGAGGAAGTTGTAGTTCACTTGAAGCCTTGTTTCATGAGGTATAAACGTTGGGAGTTGTAAGGCCAACATAATGCAGGTATGGATATAGAATATAAATGCAAATGCAAAACGATATTGTTGACAACTAGTCTTTTATCTCGAATATATTTAAATATCCTTAATTTTCGAGATAATATCTCTTCTTCGGAGGGATGTAAAGGGGTTAATCTAGTGTTCTAATTAGCTTGCCAAATTAGAGACAAAACACAACCACCAATCAATAATAGACTAGAACGCAACACCCAATGTTTAACATGATAGAGCACCTAGCCCCACACTTACACCCTCACTATCACGCATACGCACAGGCACACACACACACATACACACGCACGCTTACACCTCCACTTACTCTCTCTCACATACAAACATACACACACAAGGACCAGTTTTAACATAACAGATCGTCTAGCCCCCACAATTACGTATATACATATCTTCTCTCTCACACACACATACACACGCACACACACACATACACACAGACGCACGCACACACACACACACACACACGCATACTTAAGCCTTCACGTATTCTAACACACACTTAAACATATATGTACGAAACCCCTTTTAAACGGAGACTACTCTTTATCCACCTAACCTTCACTCTCTGACATTACAGATAGAATGGAATCTCTATACCATTTCCTGTCAGCATAACTTGGCAAGCGAATTAGAACACTGTATTAACCCCTTTACTTCCCTCCGAAGAAGAGATATTATCTCGAACATTCAGGATATTTAAATATATTTAAGGTAAAAGACTAATTATCAACATCTTTTGCATTTGCATTCATATTCTATATCCATACCTGCATTGTCTTGGCCTTACAATTCCAAACGTTCATATATATATATGTGTATATATATATATATATATATATATATACATACATAAACACATGGAGCTCGGGATTAAATACTACAAACATATATATATATATATATATATATATATATATATATATATATATATATATATATATATATATATATATGTGCTTTTGTCGGTGCGTGTGCATGTATATACATACGTATATATATATATACATATATATATCACAAAAGAACGTGCATACCACCTAAAATATATCGGTGATCAAATTCATCAAACAGTTTCTTTCCCTCTTTCAATATCTGAAGACATGTGGCTGAATATCCATCGGAAATCTGATCGGCATGATAGAAAAATGAGAATTCGGCTCAGAGTGAATAGATTAGAATTACACACAGGAAACCACTTTCTACGTAACCTTATTTATTTATTTTTCATGCTGATCTCCATGTTGTCGTAAAAACTGAGAGCGTCTCTTTATATATATATATGTGTGTTTCTGGGCGGGAGGGGGGGGCGTGTCTCTCTGTGTATGTGTCTATGTGTGTGATATGTGTGTGTACACACATGTATATAATATATATATATATATGTAACACAAAATAAGAAGTACCTATAAAGTTGTGTCTTATATGTATATATATATATATATATATATATATATATATATGAGTGTGTGTGTGTATATGTGTTTGTATGTATATGTGTATACGTGTGTGCATGTGTGCGTGCGTATGTGTGTGTGTAAATAGACACAAAACAGGCTTTGTTTAAGAAACTACTTCTATATTGCCGTATACTGCGTAAGCACATGTTACTACCTAATTTATATATATATGTATGTATATATATTGTATATATATATATATTATATATATATATATATATATATATATATATATATATATATATATATATATATATGTATGTATATATACTGTATATATATATATTATAAACATATATATATATATATATATATATATGGAGGAGGTTATAGTTCACTTGAAGCATTGTGTAATGAGGTATACACGTTTGTATATGTATAATAAAGCCAAAACAATGCAGGTATTGACATAGAATAAACAATGCAAATGCAAAAGATATTATTGCCAATTAGTCTTTTACCTTAGATTTATTTAAATGTCCTTAATTTTCGAGATAATATCTCTTCTTCGGAGGGAAGTAAAGCGGTTAAACCAGTGTTCTATATAGCTTACCAAGTCATGCTGACAGAAAATGGTATAGAGTATCAGATACTCTATACCATTTCCTGTCAGCATGACTTGGCAAGCTATTTAGAACACTGGTTTAACCGCTTTATTATCTCGAAAATTAAGGACATTTAAAATAAATCTAAGGTAAAAAAAAATAATTGGCCACACTATCTTTTGCATTTGCGTTCTTTATTCTATGTCCATAGCTGCACTGTTTTGGCTTTATTATACATATACAAACGTTTATATATATATATATATATATATATATATATATATATATATATATATATATATATATATAAACGTTTGTATATGTATAATAAAGCCAAAACAGTGCAGGTATGGACATAGAATAAAGAATGCAAATACAAAAGATATTGTTGCCAACTAGTCTTTTACCTTAGATTTATTTTAAATGTCCTTAATTTTCGAGATAATATCTCTTCTTCAGAGGGAAATAAAGGTCTCAAACCAGCGTTCTAAATAACTTGCCAAGCCATGCTGACTGGAAATAGTATAGAGTATATGTTCTATCTCTAATTTCATAGAGTTAAAATTAGGTGGATAAAGAGTAGTCTCACTTTAAAAGGGGTTTGTGTAGGTTGTTTTTTTATATACATGCCTGTTTAAGTGTGTGGGAGAATGCATGAAGGTGTAAGTATGTGAGTGTTTGTGTGTGAGTGTGAGAAGATAAGTCTATTCATAAATGTGGGGGATAGGTGTTATCTGGTGTTAGAACTGGTTTTGTGTGTGTATGTGTGAGAGAGAATAAGTGGAGGTGTAACCGTGTGTGGGTGTGTGTGTGTGGGGGGGGGGTTAATATGGGGCGAGAAGCCCTATCAGGTTATAAATTGGGTGTTGAGTTCTAGTCTATTATTGATTGGTGGTTGTGTTTTATCTATAATTAATGCTTCCTTAATTCTAAGATTGCCGAGGTTTCTTTCCTTAGTTTCTATCCTAACTGTTATGGTTTTGTCGGTGTTTTTGCATTTAACTAGGGGTTTCTTAAATGAGGAAGCGTTAGTATTGAGGTGTTCTTTTATTCTTATGTGGAGTGGTCTGATGGTGCTACCTACGTAGAAGTTGTTGCATTTGTCACACTCTAGTCTGTATACGACGTAAGCATGGTGGCATAGGTTTGTGTCGTTGATGGGGCAGTTGGCTATTGTGCAGCAGTTGTCATGTCTGGTGGAGTGTCTTTTGGTTAGCTCTCCGCCTAGAGAAGGACCTGAGTGGGCCAGTTGGATATCTTGTCCCTCTCGTCTGATGGCTCTGCGGATGGCTGTTGTTGTTTCTTCACTGAAGTGTGGGAGCTTCAGGAAGCAAGTGTTAGTGCCAGTTCGTTCCTTATGTATCCGAACTTGGCACCGAGTGGGAGGGCCGATCTGAAATGTACGAACAGGTCCCTGCTGGCGGCTTTTTTATAGAAGCAGGTGTGGATGTTGCCTTCCTCTGTTACCCTGAATTGGAAGTCCAGTAGGGATAGGGATCCGCGGTCATCGGTGTGTTCCATGCTGAACTTTATACTGGCGTCCATGCTGGAGAATGTTGTATATATTTTATCTGCCTCCTCACGGGATGATGTAAGGATGAGTATGTCATCTACATATCGGGTGAAGAAGGCATGGGAATGGCAAGTGTTGAGGGCTCGGCATTCTAGCTGGTTCATGTAGGTGATGGCCAGCAGGCCCGATAGGCTGGATCCCATGGGTAATCCTGTTGTCTGTCTGTATGTGTAGTGGTGGAAGGTGAAGTACGTGTTGTCTACTGTGAAGGATAAAAGCTGGTGTATGTCCGTCGGGTGGAGGCCGTAGTAGTGGATGTCCTCTGCGACCACGCAGTCCGTCAATAAATCGACAGCTGGATGAGCGGGGACTGTAGTGTAGAGGGAGACAACGTCGAGGCTAAAAGCGTATTTATTTAGTTTAAGTTGTTCTGGCTGGAGTTGGTGTAGTCTACGTATAACTTCGTCGGAGCGACTGACATGCCCGGGAAAGGTGGAGAGTAGAGGCTCGAGGACCTGGGAGAGGAGCCTGGAAATTTTGTATAGGGGTCCTTCTATGCTAGAGACGATGGGTCTTATTTGCGTATTAGTACTATTCTTGTGGGTCTTGATGAGGTGGTAGAAAGTGGGCAGTTTGCTATTTCTAGTGGTGTAGTTGAGCTTAACTTTATTTGGGAGTTGTCTTCTCCTACAGATATCGAACCAAATGGAGTTGGTCTGTTTTTCGATCTGGGCTGCAGTCATGTCCGGGATCTCTGTGTATAATTCACTGTCGTTTAGGTGTTCAAAGGCTAGGTTATTGTATGTGGCTTGAGAGATTACGCAAAACTCTTTACCTTTGTCGGATGGTAAGTATATAAGTTCCCTATTCTGTAGGTTCTTCAGGGCGAGTTGTTGTGTTCTGGAGAGGTTTGGAGCTATCTTCTTATGTTTCCGTAAGATGTTAAATACGGAATGTTTTAGTCTCGAGAGTTCTTCTTCAAGCTCGCGGTTGACAGGCAGTGGACAGAGTGGGCGATCTTGTTGGTATATCGGGAATCTGGGTTTGATGGATTCCGTGGTGTTGTTGTCGAGAGTCGATATCCATTTTAGTTGGTAGGCAGCCCGACAGAAATTCGTTTCTATGTCGAGCCATAATTTGTCGTCCAGTCTCTGTTTCAATATGAACTTGGGACCCAGGCTGAAGAAGAGATATCTCGAAAGTTAAGGACATTTAAAATAAATCTAAGGTAAAAGACGAATTGTCAACAATATCTTTTGCAATTGCATTCTATTTTCTATGTTCATACCTGCATTGTTTTGGCTTTATTATACATATTCAAAAGTGTATACCTCATTACATAATGCTTCAAGTGAACTATAACCTCCTCCTATATCTATATCTATATATATATATATATATATATAAATATATATATATATATATATATATATATATATTTATATATAATATATATATATATATATATATATATATATATATATATATATATATATATATATATATATATATATATATATTGATTTATGTAGTTTATACTGTTTTCCCTTCTATTATTTTGTATCCACTGCATTATATTCGGATTGTTTCATTTTTTCTTCTACAATTCTCATTCGAAGCTGTTCACTATGTTCATTATTTTGCTAATATATTTGTATTATTATATTTCGGTGGATTGGCAGCATCGGTAGAGAGTCAGACGCCATGCATTGACTCATAGAATTACAGCCCTTAAAATTCTGAGTTCAAAACCCGCCGAGGTTAACTTTGCCTTTCATCCTTACGGGGTCGATAAAATAAAGTACCAGTAATGCACTGGGTAATTACTGGCCTTGTGCCCAATGTAGAAACAATTATTATATTTCTTTTATATTTTGATTTACTTCCTTTTCGTCCGCAGGTATAACTAACGTCGTATGTTACTTCCACATTGGCTATATTGCCATAACTGTTTACCTAAGTCATTCAATGTATTTTATATAAATGAGTCAATGCATCATCATGTTTTTTATTCACAATCATTGCGTTTTGTACATATATGATGAACTTTTCTAATACATACCGACAACACACATTATCTTAATCTATATTTCATCTTGAATATCATAATGCTAATATTAATGTATATTAAAATATAAATCTAGACAATCAATAATTTACTATCATCGGTTTCCTTTAAATGTCTTTTTTAGTTTAAATATATATATATATATATATATATACATTATGAAGAGAGAAGAAACATTTAGATATAATTAGTAATAAAATGTATCATA
>OZ024743.1:43584005-43629448 GCA_964016885.1 Eledone cirrhosa
ACTAGATACTTTACAGTGAGTGTCAGCTAGTCTGTATGTGACCACACAGACGAACCGGGTTTTAGAGTCATACGAGTTATACGAGTTTTCAAGGAAACACATTTCTTCTATTCTCCAGAGGGCCAGACAGGAATATTGGACTAGTTTCGATGTTGTTACATCTCATCAGCAATATTTACCCATCTTCCGGCTTCTCTGGAGAATTGTAAAAGCACATATCGTTATATGCTTTTTCTATGAAAATTAGTAGTGGGTAGACCAATTTGCATAGAACGTGAGTCATTGTATATATATATATATATATATATATATGTATATATATATATATGTATATATATATATATATATATATATATAGAAAAATTTGAATGGATACAGTTTAGTTGAAAGGAATTTATTAACACGTGTTTCTGTAACAGTTACATAACCTGAAAACAGCTGCTATCTACAATAGTTTTAGTTATGCAGACATTCAATATTTCAATGTTATTATTTACTGTCATTTCATCAGAATAATATTATTGAGGACCTATTTGGCTTTTATACAAAATATTTGGAGGGAGGGGTGAAGTTGTTAGAAGAATAGTTGAGGGAGTGGTTTGTTGATAGCAGTGAGAATTTTTTGGTGGCAGTGAGTAATTAGATTCCCATCTGTTGTTTTGATATTTTTATAGAATATATTATTGGTTATTTTTCTAAATTTATAGAAGGATTAGAGATAGTAAAGATATGCGTGGTTGGTTTTGTGTTTGCACTTAATTAACATTCAGACTTAAATTTTTCTTTCAAGTGTACGTATCCTTTCACCCACGCATTCACACACAAATATATTTGCACACCTCTACAAAATACATATACTCACATTCACATATTCATACTTACATACATATACACATGCATACATATATATATACACACATGTATTCATGTACATACATACGCGTTCATGTGTATACATTTTCATACTCAACTTATCTTTATATACACACGCATAGACACACACATATATACATACATACTCTAGTCTATGTGTACACATATACATATACATACACATCTATACATATATATATATATATATACACACATATATATATATACATATATATATATATATATAAGCACTTTAATACATGAATACACTTACATCCTACTATACACATCAAACATATATATATATTTACTTATTTATATACATGTTCACATATATATAATACTTATGGACGTTTTTAGACACATTCATTATCGCATATTTGCACCTATTTTCATCAGCATATCTTTCCATTATTAGTGTGGTAATTTAAGGTTATTAATATATGTTGAGAAGAGATTGTTTTTATATTTTTCTAACTAGAATGAGGTTTATATAGTTGGGGGGATGTCCCTCTTTTATGTAATATTCGGCTTGTAGTGGGAAAAAAGGGTTTTAGTTCTGTGACGGCAGAATAATGTTCGTTCAATTCTGTTATTCAGCAATTTCTTCTTGGAAATATCAAGGGAAGAAACTGGAAATAATGACGAATAAGTTATATGATATTTGTAAATAAAATATAACCGTTACATTCTCCCCTCAGTGTTAATTATACCTCAAAAAGCAAGATTTCGTGTGGGTAGAACATTATATATATATATATATATATATATATATATATATATATATATATATATGAAAAAGTATGACCCCGACGGCAGAGCTCAACCCGTTTCTACGGCTTTTTCTGGACCTTTTTCCTATTACCCACTCTACTACCCTAAGTATTGAGTACTCTGATGCGTTACGGTCCATCTGGTTCCTTACCACAACTCCTTCGTTATATATATATATATATATATATATATATATATATATATATATATATATATATATTATATATATATATATATATATATACACACACACACACACACACTTATATTTATATATATATGTGTGGGTATGTGTGTGTGTGTTTGTCTCTGTGTGTATGTATATATGTGTGTGTTTGTAAGTATTTGCCTTTTTCCTTATACAGTGTTCGATGTATTTATCTTTTTAAATTTGGGATGATGATTGATTTAACAATTCTTCGTTGACAGACACGTAAATACAATGATATATATGTCTTTGATAATCTGTCCTGATAGACCGTTTCATTTAAATTTCTACGATATAGTAGATGATTGCATGTGTATCTTTCTCCTGCTGCGGTTAAGATATGTGTAATTTAACAAATTGTCTTGATTGTAATCTGACTGGTTTACCATATTTGTCAGGCATGTTCATCAGCTGCACACTACATTCTTTCTTTTGCGTAACATATTAGTTCAACCTCTACAAACGAAAGTTTACTGAATGTTTCGTGGTCAGAATAGCAAGTTGTTGCATTGATTTAATCGAAGAAACGGTTTGTTTAAGATGATACACTTAAACAAATTGCAATCGCATCAACGTGTAAAGGCCTGCTGTCCTATGCATACTGAACTTCTCTCGAGATTCGGTAATAAACTTTCTTTCCGATACAACCTAGATGTTATACTCAACCAACAGTTTAATACCTTATTTCATTCATATTTCAGTAAACATGCCTCCTAATAAAATTGATATGCTTCCTTGGTTTTCGCTCCGAAATGAATTTATGTATTTTAAGATAGGAATGTGAAGATATATGAACACCATCTATATATGCGTGACGTGTCAAAATCCTTGTAAGACATAATTGTTTCTACTTTTGGCACGAGGCCAGCAATTATCTCAGTGTATTACTGGTACTTTATTTTATCGACCTCGTAAGGATGAAAGGCAAAGTTAAGCTAGTCGGGATTTGAACTCAGACCAAAGGGCTGTAACACTTTGCTGCATAGCATGGCGTCCGACCCTCTACCGATACTGCCAATCCACCGCCATGTAAGAAATAATATTTCGTTTATAGTGTCGTATATTAATGTTTCCACATATCTACGTACATTCTGCAGTCTTCAAATGGATGTCGTTTAGAATCAATTTCTATTGGACGATTTTATTGAACTAATGCGTATTTATTATATCATATTTCGTTTTCTTAACACAAGATTAAAGAGGATTAACGCTTTCATTCTTTATCTGCTCATATATATATATATATATATATATATATATATATATATATATATATATATATATATATATATATATATATATATAAAAGTAAGTCGCTAGAATGATTAGATAAAATATATACAGTATTTCTCCTCCCAATCAGTATAATTCAGCCACACAAAAATCATGTAAACGAGGCTATGAGTTTAAAATGTACTTTTGAAGAAACAATAGATAAATGATATAGTTTCTTATCCACGACGTATA
Source organism: Eledone cirrhosa (assembly GCA_964016885.1). Lineage (NCBI taxonomy): Eukaryota > Metazoa > Mollusca > Cephalopoda > Octopoda > Eledonidae > Eledone > Eledone cirrhosa. Next base: position 43,587,328 of record OZ024743.1, read on the forward strand.
GCTAAAAAATATTTACCTAATATTTCTATTAGCCTGTAGAAACTGACTAGACATATAGTTAACTACACATAATTATGTACAAAATCAAAGTTAGAAGAAAAAATGTACATAACCCTTATCAAAATCTTCATAATATCTCTACCACCCGGCGGTTTCATTCCGTTTTTGGATATATACGATCTTGGATAAATCAACGAGGTTTGGAATTCATCAGGAGATAACTCAATTGGACAAAGATGTTTCTACCATGATCTCCGCCAGAAACGAATTCAAAATGGCTAAGAATCATCACGTGGCCAGTGGTCAAAGCAAAAAGTTTGTGACTGGCGCCTGTCGGCGAGTAGGCTGGATGCTAGAAGGCGCAGCTGCATACTGCCTAAAGTTTTACTCAACCTTACGGGAGTATATAAACTAGACAAAGTCATAGATACATATATATGTTTTTGGCAACCATTCACAGTGTGGCTCAATGAAAAATTAATTAAATAATTAATAATAAGAGCAATATATAATCCTTAGATAAAATATATAAAGTATTTCTCCTCCCAATCAGTATAAATCAACCACACAAAAAATCATTTAAACGGAATGAACCCGTCGGGTGGTAGAGATATTATGAAGATTTTGATAAGGTTTATGTACATTTTCTTTTCTTCTAACTTTCATTTTGTACCTAATTATGTGTAGTTAACTATATGTCTAGTAAAATTCTACAGGCTAATAGAAATATTAGGTAATTTTTTTGTAGCTATAAGTCGCGGATACGAGGCTATATCATTTATCTATTTTTTCTTCATAAGTACATTTTAAACTTATAGCCTCGTTTAAATGATTTTTTGTGTGATTGATTTATACTGATTAGGAGGAGAAATACTGTATATATTTTATCTAATGATGTTATGGACTTACTTTTTTATATATTGCTCTGATTATTAATTATTTAATTAATTCTTCATTGAGCCACACCGTGAATGCTTGCCATAAACATATATATGTATCTATGACCTTGTCTAGTTTATATGTATATACCGTTTAAATTATATAGCGGGAGTTGTGACCTGTGTTTACTGGAATGCCATGCCATAATACACTCTAAACTGAACCTGCTTAACAGGAAATCGGAATTTTCTCCTCTTGCCAACACAAAATCCTGAGTTCCTTCTTCTATTTTAAACCTAGCACATAGACGTAATATGTATTACGCAACCCCCACCTAGACATACCCCTCCTTGACTATAGCTCCCTCCTCCCCCAACCCGTAACCCAGATAGATAGGTAGCCTAAGGGTGGAACAGTCCCCTACAAGGTTGGTGTTTTTGTGTGTGTGTGTGTGTGTGTGTATTCTCATTTTCTCTCTCTCACACACACACACAGACATATGTATATGTGTGTGCGTACGTGTGTGCATGCATGCATATATGCGTGCATTGTATACATGTATATTGTATATATATATATATATGTATATTGTATGCATGTGTATTATATTGTGTGTATGTGTATATGTGATATGTATGTGTATATATGTATGTGTGTATGTGTGTGTATGTGTGTGTGTGTATGATGTGTGCATATATGTGTATATGTATGTATATTTTTTCTGTAGAAGTCTTCTCTATATGTGGTGTTTGGCATGAATTCCTCCTATAATACTCTTCTTTGAGAGGAGCACGATATGTAGAGTAACACATATGTATTGTCGAAGTTGAAACTGTGAACCACCACCCCTCCTGCTGACCCAAATGTTTACTGACGACCAGAACACCATTCTCCGCAATATAAGAGAGGAATGCGCTTGCCGGACTATTGATGACTATAACATCACATTCCAAGGTAATGGCAAAACACAGTGAATGCTGAACACGACCAGAACACCACAACATGCACATCGGAGCAACAGAGATATAATATCAATAAGCGAATCAATTGAATTTTTTGAGTTGAAATACATATAAATATGTGTCTGTGTGTATCGGACACATGTACACATTAAGAAACTGCTGACCTAAATGTACCTGTCATGCCTGTCTGAATTCCTAAGAGAATTTTCTGTCAGTTACTATCTTGACCGATTAACCCCACAATTACTACGTAGCGGTTCTTGCACGTGACTGCTGGACCCGGATGAAACGAAGACGAAGAATTTCCTTGCGTACCGTTTTGTACCACAGATGCGATCTCACTCTGCCTCGTTAATGTTCAATCGACACCAAAGTTCTACGTTCGGGGCAATATAATTGAATCCAACCACCGACAACATAGTTGGATGACCGATAATCACACCAAACCGGAGTACTGTGATCCTTGTGATTTCGAGATATACAACCACTGACACTGTTACGAAGACCAGAAAAACATACACCATAATATTGAACCAAGTGATTGATTTGTGCGACCAAAATAACACCACACACATATTGAACTAGGAATATTGGATCCTCCGTCAATGTCTGGGTGAGCAAAAATAGATTTCTATCTGCATTGGAATTTACGAACTTGTGCATCTGCAGTGGTCTCAAAAACAAACGCACATGACCGCACATATAAACAATATACTATGCCACGTGGCTTGAACCTGTAAGTGAATTGAAGGTTCTGTAACTCTGATATAGAGATTATTTATTATTAAGATGTATAAACTTGACATAACTATTATCATCTTATATTCTCTCAACTAATCACATTTGATCATATTTCTCTATCCCGTTTTCTCCCCCCATAATTATAATATTTTTATTTGAAAAAATCGTTTTTTTTACATTGTGTTTTCCCCTTCAAATACTTGCTTATATTTCTTTATATATTCTCTATATATTTTTTTATATATATATTTTTTATATTTATTCTTATTTTCACTTTTATCCTCCTTTATATTTTACCTTATTCTTACTTTTATACCTTATCATAGTGTAATCTTCCCCATGCCTTATTATACATTATTAATTATAGATTATTATTATTACTCTTTTTCCATTTCTAATTACCTCATGTACTTTCTCCTCCGTTATATATATATATATTGTATGCCCTTTGTGTTTGTGTAGCCTCTGCACACCCTCTGCACCCTATTATCGACGCCACCCCATCTATGGTTCAGCTAACCACTTGACTCCCGGGAATGAATAAGACCGCAGCTAGTAAACAAGGAACCACACCCCACCCTCCCGCACCAAAATTAGACTTATCGTCCCCTACTTTTGCTCTTTACTTTCTTTACTCTTTGTTCTTGAATGTTTGGTTGGTTGAGTCCATAACACCAATCAAACCCCTTTTATAGCTATGACGAATCCTACGGTTACGTAAGGAAGAAACATTGTAAGCCAATAAAAATCTTTTGATGTTGTAGACGCTCTTGTGCTCTTTATCATATATACGGCTCTGCTCCAAAGCGTAGAGCTAATTATTATGCTGTCAATACCTTAATGGGACACGGGTATACAATACCTAACTCCTATTAACCTAAGTATATATATATATATATATATATATTTATATATGTATATGTATATATATATATACATTTAAAAAAATATATATATACATATACATATATATATATATATACATGTATATATATATATATATATTTATACATGTATATATATATGTATGTGTATATATATATATGTATATATATATATATATATATATATATATATATATTTATATATGTATATATATATATATATATATATATATATATATATATATATATATATATATATATATATATATATTTATTTATATATGTATATGTATATTATATATATAATTATATATGTATATATACATATATATATATAAATGAAGTAATTCCGTCGGAAAGGCACAGGAAAAAAGAGTGCTCTATGTAGGCTACAAAGCTTATTAGTTATGTAATCAACAACATAAGATAATTATTTCATTTACTAGTGGTTTCTTAAAATAATTATCTTATGTTGTTTATTACATAACTATGTATATATATATATATATATATATATATATATATATATATATATATATATATATATATATATATACACACATACATATAATCATATATATACATATATATATATATATATATATATATATATATATATATATATTAGTCTTAGTCTTAGTTCCTCCTGTCCCTTGTGGAATATTGGGTGACGAGTTTCCTACACTTGATCCTGTCACAGGCGGCCCTTCTAGCACCTCTCCAGGTAATTCCAATCTCCTGCAGGTCCTCCCTGAATGTGCTCTGCCATGTTTTTCTTGGTCTTCCCCGTTCTCTCCTGCCACCTTCTGGTACCCAATCCATGGCAATATGAGCAGGTCGATCTGCCTGCAAATGAAGGATGAAACCGCCGGGTGGTAGAGATATTATGAATGAGGAAACATGTATTCAAATAGTGTTTCTAGTTTGCCTAAAATTGCTTCGTTTATATGTATATTCAATCTGAATTTCATGACTTTGTTACTTGAAAATGTAACAGAAAATACTTTACGTCGCCACTTAAAATTGTGGTACATAGAACGATGGTATATTACAGGTTGCATTCATATTAAATTTCAAAAAGAGGTGAGCAGACGTTGAATAAATTCAGGATATTTTAATGCACGTAGTGAATTATTGTCCTGTAGCGGCTAATTTGTAGCAGTGACATTTCCTTTAACCGTGTTACATAATGGTTTTCTGCATTATCATAACACCTGATACTTATTTCCCAAGGCATCATTTTATGTATTGATTTTAATGTCTTTCCAAGAAAACGTTACCTAGGAGAATTGTGACTATCTAATTGCATTAACTCAATTTAAGACCATAAAATGAAGAGGAAAGTTCTACTTACAACTGACATGTTCTAAGATTCATGAATGAGAAATATCATTTACGTCTTTGTCAAGATGATAAGAGGCGTGGAAACCGGAAATGTCCACTGTAAGAAATTAAAACTCCGTATAATCTAAACTACTATAGTTTTGCTTCTGGTTCCACTACAAGGAGAATCTATTCTTCCGACATCAGGTATAGTATAACATATTACAGAGGTGGGTAATGATGAGTTTTAAAAATGAAAAAAGATAAAATTAATAAGTCGTAACCTTTCCAAAGATGAAATCGACAGCAGAGGTTGGATTTCTGTTCTATAATGAATATTATAATAAATAACCGAAATATTTGCTTTATTTACGCCAACATTTCTTAATAAGTGTTTAATATCATCAATTCTCTATATTAGAGGATCTACGTCGGACTAAATCTTAATAAGCATGTGTTGGTAGATTTATTATATTTCAATAAGACTCAATACTTATTTGATCACTTCTATAATGACTTTGTATTGTGAACGGCAGAAGTTTGTGAACTCTCCTAACAAGCCTAGATATTGAACATTCAAAACCTATTGGATTTTACCCTCGATATAGTCAGCCTTTTCTAAATAGCTTAGAATATATATGTATATATATGTATAAGTGTGTGTGTGGTTATGCGTGTATACATGTGCGTATGCGTTTGTGTGATTGTGAGTATGTATTCTCGTCTATGCATGTGCCTATATATATATATATATATATATATATATATATATATATATACAGTTTGGCCCCCGAAAATGATTTTTCATGTACAGGCAATATTTATTAGAATGCTGTTGATGTGTGTATACATTTCTGGGCATACATACATATATACATACATACATACATACATACATACATACATACATACATACATACATACATACATACATACATACATACATACATACATACATATATATATATATATTTATTAAAATAACAGATTAAAGTTTAAGCAAAGAATCGCTGCTTTCACCCTTAACGTGATATTCTGAAACTATATATATATAGTGAAAAGATAACAAGGACGATTGGTTACTCCTTCATTACATTTATTAGTTGGTCACGCGCGTTTCGCCACTGATCAGCGCAAGGTTCGATCTGTATCGATCTTACCTGACTCTGTAATATGTGGCTCAACGGACCGCTTGAAATGCTACATGGGTCTGTCGAGCCGCAGATTACAGAGTCGGGTAAGATCGATACAAATCGAACCTTGAGCTGATCAGTAGCGAAACGGGTGTCACCAACCAATAAATGTAATGAAGGAGTAACCAATCGTCCTTGTTATTTTTTCACTAAAATACACTCTGTATAGCTCTATACCTCGACACTGAAGTGAACCTAAACATCAAGTGCTCACCCGGGTGAACCTACAGTAACTCCAAGTTACACTCCCTGGATATATATATATATATATATAAACGTTGTGAATGTATGTTTGTGTGTGTGTGTGCGTGTGCCTGTGTGTGTGTGTGAAAGTATGCGTGTGTGTGCACGTGGGATTGTGTGTATTTTGTGAGATATTGAGTGCAGGTGTCTGTGTGTAATATGTTATTCCTTTTAAAACCTTTTTTTCTAATAATTGTTTCTACTTTTGGCACAAGGCCATCAATTATCAGTACATTACTGGTACTTTATTTTATCGACACCGTAAGGATGAAAGGCAGGGTTAACCTCGGCGGGATTTGAACTCAGACCGCAAAGGGGCGTAACTATGCTGGAAAGCATGGCGTCCGACCCTCTAACGATACTGCCAATCCACCACCCTTTTTTTCTAATAATGTTCACCTAAAAGATTTTAATAATCTAAAGTATCAATTTTATGTCAATTCTTTGAAGAAATGTTCATATACAAGTTTTTTTTTTGTCATACATTTCAGTAATAAAAGATAAAAATGATGTTACTTTCATATCTTGCAAAGTTTATTTCAATATATTTTGTATTGGTGAGAGAATTTTATCTATACCCACATTTGATACATGTCAATATGCCAGGGAATAAATGGCATTCGAGGAAGTCGTAGGCGACTGATTTGAAAGAAGATAAATATATAAAACCCTCTATGAAAATCAACTGAAAATATGAAGTAGAATATTAAATAAAATTCAGCGGTGTCATTTTTTCATAAATATATCAATATTTCGAAGGAAAATATATTTTGAGATATACAAATCTCAGGATTAAAATATATTTTCGATTGTGAGTGGTGGCAGCAATATTTCAGTTTCAAGAATGTATAGAAATATTTCCTTTCAACGTTATACAAGTAAAAATATATCTTATACATATGCATATACATCCGTATAAATACACACATACGTATTTACATGTATATATACATATATATATATATATATATGTGTCTGTGTGTTTGTTTGTTTGTGTGTGTGTGCATGTGTGTATGTATAATGTGTGTGTGTGTAATTGTGTTTATGTGCGTATATGTGAAGTACTCTCCTGTACATCTCATAAAAGTGTGTAGCTAGAATTCGGCTTACAACACACCCGTAATATTGGTGCAACGAACGACTTTGTAAACCCGAGCACTTTTAGATAGTTCCATGCAGGCTATTCTTCGATACTTAGTGATAAAAACATCTCATTTTTATAACTTTGAATACTGATTTACTCGTCCTTTCGGCTAGCCATGTAGGGGCGTATGGTTGTTTACCAACAACATGTCCGGTTGTATTTTGCATTGGAGTACATGTTTCCAAACAGATTGTTAAAGAAGTGGTATTACTTTCTATATCCTCCATGTGCCTACTGTGTGTATGTGCGAGAGAGTGTGTGTGTGTGTATGTGGGTGTGTGTGTGTGAAAGAGAGATTACTAAGTTATTTCTGTGTTTGTTTAGCCCTTCAAATGTTGTATGTCTCTAACGAAAAAGAAGGAAAAGCAGGTTTCAAATGAGAAATATTGATATTAATTAGAACATTTATCACCAAGAATATAAGTGACTGATCATGTATGTGTGTGTGTGAATGTGTTTGAGTTCAGGGGATGTATGTGTGTGTTTGCATGTTTGCATGAGCGCATGTTTGTATGGAAGTCATTATTTGCAACACATGGGCTGTGAATTTGCATAATCCTTAGTCTTTGGGATAAACTGCTTCGATATATATAATTCCGTTTGTTTACGTTCTATGTCCAAATAACCTTGAAGTCATCTTTGCCTTCCAACCTTGATAAATTCGATTTAATCTTTTTTTAGGGCAGGGGAGTGGCAGAATCATTTGATTATTAGACAGATTGCTTGCATGACTATTTAAGTTCTCAGTTGAAATCCTGCCGAGATCATCTTTGGCTTTCATTAGTCACGTAACTAGGGTAGAGGTTATCGCGAATCAACAAATGCAAATTGTTGATCTTGTCTCTAATTTAGCAATCGATATTCGCAGAGAGAAAGAGAGAGAGAAAGAAAGAGAGGGGGGATGATGTATTAGAAAGCAAGTGAGTGAGAGATAAAAGATAGATGAAAAGAAATATCTAGATATAACACAATGCCAGGAAGTTCGCATTATACAAGAACAATGCAAGTCTGTAATCACACATAAATGTAAGAGTAACTGTTGTATAAAATGTACCTTTATAAGATAATCAAACAGTAGAATATAATCCACAATGCTTGTCTTGATTCATAGCTATTGTTATATCAATGTGTCAACTTAAGATATTTCAGATAAATTTAACTGTCGAATCTATGAAAGTAATAATGCCAGAGAAGAGTAAAAAAAATTGTGTCAATTTATTTTCATATCTTTTTTCTCAATTATTTTCGCATGTAATTTTAAATTTCAAGTGACAATCAATTATATTTGCGCATAAATATAGTGATTTATAAAACTTCGTACTGTTTCATATTTCTAAATTTAGTAAGAATATATGTTTAATTCATGCTTATTGCGTTAGGGATAATATCTCATAAATTTCTTTATCACACAATTTGTCAATTCATAAATTTGAGATGTTTTATAAAATTAGCTGCATGAATATAATATGCAAATATTATATAGGTACTATATAGTAGGTTATAAATGGAACTAAAGCGTTAAGGAACATGAGGTTTAGGTGGTGTGGGAAGGAAACATGAGTATCAAATAAAGTGAAATTCTATGTGCGTTCTAAGCAAAGCTAATATCCTACTTTAGAACAGTATAGAATACAACATATCAACACTGAGAAGTAATATAATACACATGATGTACAACACACGTACACATACGTGTGTGTATCTCCCTATTTCCCTACCTCACGCTTAAATGCAAAATATTCCAGAGGCGCGCTCATATAAGGGAGGATACAAGTGCTGCGAACTTTGTATCTCAGAGAGCTACGAAATATTATTTGCCAAGAGCCCGCTACTGAAAAAAACTCTATGAACACTGCCCGATTTGCATTCACAAAAACTTTGCAACTTTCAAATGCCTTAAGCCAGTGTTAATGTCAGATGGCAAAAAAAGATTCGCCCCTTTTTTTTTTAAAAACCCACTCAACAAAATACACCCTCCAACTCATTCTCACCCTACCCCTAACCCCTCTCGACTCGAAACACGGCACTATGGTCATGAAAGTAATTCTTACCTATCTGCTCTTTCCGCATGTAGAGCGTACTTCCTCTTTATACTGTATATGTGTGTGTGTGTATATGTGTATATCTATGCGTGTATGTATGTATTTGTATGAGTGGCTGTACGTATGTATGTGTGTTTGTGTGTACGAACGTTTATATGTATATGCGTATATGTGTATGTATGTGTATATATATATATATATATATATATATATATATATATATATATATATATATATATATATATGAGTGAGTATATATATATAAATATATATATATATATAAATATGTGCGCGTGTGTGTGTGTGTGTGTATGTGTATATCTATGAGTGTATGTATGTACGTATTTGTATGAGTGGCCGTACGTATATATGCGTCTGTTTGTGTGTAGGAGCGTTTGTATTTATGTATGGTCGGGTTGTTGGCGACCAAACTGGCAACCTTACCAAGGTTTCTTGGTGAGGAGTGTGACTTTGAACATCCTGCAGGACTAAAAACAAAACCTGTCAAAGGGCAAAGGAACTCTTAAGAGTCAATGGCCATCCATAATCACCGGGAGAGATGACCCCTTAGCCTTTGTCAAGGCAGAATTCTAGGAGAAGGAAAACTCTGATATAGCACCTGCAACTCTGATGGTATCCAATGATGTTGACTTTTCTTCTTTTTGGTAAATATCATCTTGGTTACGAGAGCCGGACTGGCTTTGTGCACTGCTTTTGATCACTATAACATCTTCACGGCAGGGGCATTGCTTTATATCTGGAGATCTCTCTGCACTTGTCGTCACATGGTACCATGGGCCCAGCACTATGTGTCTATAATTGTCACAAGTGTAGTGTTTGTATCAGAGTTTTCAAGTCGCTGGCTGGACTAAAAAGTCACACTCGTTGAGCCTATCGGTAGGGGTTCCTCTACATGGATATAAAGTAGTGGCCGTACTCGAAAATGAGTTGGCAGCCACCATGTGTGTATGCATGTATATATGTATATATAAACATTTCTGAACACTAGAAGCAGTGAATGCTTCTAGTGTTCAGAAACCTTTAGACAACTCTATCAGAGAAACAATTGTTTGACTGTACATAAATTCCCCTTTTTTGTACTGTTGAGCATGTTATTCTTCACTTTTTCAGTAAACTTACATAGGAATAAAAGTTAAATCATAAACTCGTCATCTACGTAAATCTCTTGTTGAGTCAAACAAAGCCGTACGCTAAAACAATCCATAATAAGAAGTATTGACAACCTCTAACTGGATTACCTATAACGATATTTTGTTATCCCTTGTGCGTGTATATATATATATGTATATATGTGTATATATGTATATATATGGGTGTGTATGTAGGTGTTTATGTATTTGTATGTATATATATATATATATATATGTATATATGTGTATATGTGTGTATGTGTGTGTATATATATATATATATATGTGTGTGTATATGTGTGTATGTGTGTATATGTGTATATATATATATTTACATATATGTGTGTGTGTATGTGCGTATTTGTGTATTTATTTATATATATATGTTTATATATGTAAATGTATAATTATGTGTGTATATGTATGGTAATATATATATATATATGTATATATGTATATATGTATATATGTATATGTGTATATATTTATATGTATATATGTGTATATGTGTATATATATATATATGTGTGTGTGTGTATATATATGTGCGTGTATATGAATGTATATATGTGTGTAAGTGTATGAATGGATGTATATACGTATATAGATATATATATGTCTATATATATATATATATATATATATATATATATATATATATAAACAATTAAGTTAAAATATCGTTATATGCTTTTTCTATGAAAATTAGTAGTGGGCAGACTAATTTGCATAGAGCGTGAGTACGTACCGGTTCAACGGAGACGATAAAAACAAATAACGAAACGAAAGTAAATTTCGTTTCGTTTGTAACTCACTTTTGTATGACTGACGCTTAAACAATTAAGTTAAAAATGTACATCCACATATGTATACTGAAATACTAGTATGCATATGAATACACACACGTATACATATGTAGATGTACCGAGTTTTTCACTGGTCACTTTACTGTGAGTGTCCAGCTATTCTGTATGTAAACACACAGACAAACCGGTTTTTAGAGTCATACTGGTTTTTGAGGAAACACCTTTCCTCTATTCTCCAGAAAGCCAGGCAAGGAATATTGAACTAGTTTCGATGTTGTTACATCTCATCAGCAATATTTACCTATCTTCCGGCCTCTCTAGAGAATCGTAAAAGCACATATCGTTATATGCTTTTTCTATGAAAATTAGTAGTGGGCAGACTAATTTGCATAGAGCGTGAGTATTATTACCATTATCACTATTTCTCACTTTCCTGCCATTGTTATGGTTATGGCTGTTATTTCTATACCCAGAGTTATTGTTTATATTACTACTACCGTTATTATTGTTGTTGTTGTTTACCTTTGCATTCCAACGTATTTTTGTGAAACACTTTTCCAGCTCCGTTTTGCATTCCATAGGATTAATCTTTTAATAGTGATAATGGTAATAATACTAGCGATAGACAGAACAACAACAACCACAATAATAATAATAATAGAAACGTTAACCACAGACACAGCAACAGTGACCACAGTAGTAATAACGGTAACAATACGAACAACAACAACAACAATAACCACAGTGGTAATAATGGAAATAGTACATGTAGCAACATCAACAAAAACAAGAAACATAATAATAGTAACAACCACAATGGTAGAAATAGCAGTAACAACAATAACGGTGAAGTAAACAACAATACATCTAGCAATCATAACAATAATAACATTAATGCTAATGATAGAAACAACAACAACCACCATGATAACAATAATAGCAACACACACAACTATGACGATAGAAATAACGACAACCCCTTAGAGAAACTATTTTTCAACCCAGCTGACAAAACATATAAGATGGGTAATATCTATCCTACGAGGTTACCCTTTAATAAAAGAGTTTGCATACCACAGCAAATAGATGACGAGACGGAGGCACAGTTCACCATAGCTAGAAATAAGATTAGACAAGTAGTAGACAGGTACACTATGAGACAGAGCAGACCAGAGGCCCAACAACTTGGGATAAAACCTGTAGAAGGCTTGGTTAGCCTCAAGCAGCGCACAAGGTATGGTGAGGTAGTGTGTCTACCCACAGATAAGTCTGGTAGGATGTCAATAGATAGCATGCCGAACTACATCGAGGCAATGCAACCCCACATCACCAACACGAGCGAAGTTGCACAACTAACACACGATGGGAGAGAAAAAATCCTCAACGCTCACATGATGATGTGGACTGACATCCTAAAGCAAGCAGACGCACTGCCAACAACATCCAGGCGTCTAACAATGGCATACCACCCTTGTATGGGCTCCGCAAAGACCACAAGACAGTCGACGACCCGACAACAGGACCACCAACAAGACCCGTATGCGGAGCTAATATAGCTAGCAACTACAGGATCTCCTACTTCCTCTCAATGGTTATACGCCCCATAATCAAGATGTCCCCAGATGTATGTGAAAGTACAGAGGACCTCCTCAGCAGAATCAGTGAGTGCAACAAAAACAGGAGCCTATCCAACTGCATAATAGGCAGCATGGATGTGGTGTCACTGTACCCATCCATTAACATTGATTTTGCTGTGAAAAGATGTGTGGAGATGATCATTGAGAGTGAGGTGGAGTTCTGCGACGTCGACACAGACGTACCGGGCCTCCTACTTAGACTTACCTACGACACTGACTACCTAGACAGCCATGACCTTAGATGTTTCTGCCCTAGTAGACCTATAAGAGGTAGACCCCCCACCATAACCTCAATGGCTAAAAAGACTCCCATAGGAAGGTGGATTGGGTGGACTAAAGCTATACGGACCCCCAAAACACTGATCAGGTAAGAAAAATGGTCGCACATGCAATAGGGGCTAGTATCAAAACTACCCTAAAGGGCCACATATTTAAGTTCAATGAGAAAATCTACACCCAAAATGAGGGAGCAGCCATCGGCGTCAGCATAGCTGGTGATGTTGCCAACCTTTTCATGGTATGGTGGGAAAGGAGACTTAAAGATCTCCTTAATGAAAGCTCCATAGACCTCATCATGTACTCTCGTTATGTAGACGATATCAATATAGCTATAAGAACACCCCCACTAGAGAGCACTAACAAGTTTGATTTAGAACGTAGCACGATGGAAAGCATCCAGCAGATAGCTAATTCCATACACCAGAGTATAACTGTAACTATAGACTTCCCTTCCAAACACCCTAACAATAGACTACCTGTATTAGACACAGAACTCTGGATTAACACTATAGACGAGAGAGCCCAAATTCTCCACTCACACTATGCTAAACCTATGGCCTCCAAATACCTGATACTCAAAAACTCAGCAATGTCCAGTAGTGCTAAGTTTAATATTCTGATCGCAGATTTGGTACGAGTGATGAAGAATGTGTCCAGCATGTGCGACCCAACAGAAATGGAAGGACACATCCAACACTTCATCAACCGCATGCAGTTCTCTGGCTACAACCAAAGAGACAGAGTCAGAGTATACGAAGGAGCCATGGAAAAGTATAAGACCCTCATAGAACTGGACATGAAAGGAATTTGCCCACTATACAGGAGCAAATCATGGAATAGCTTAGATAGGGCTAGACATAAGATAGGGAAGGCCACATCATGGTACGACAACCAGAGATATCAGAGTGTCATGTTTGTGGACGCCACCCCTGGAGGGAAATTAGCTAACCAGTGTAGAAAGGCCCTGAGAAAGACCCACTTAAAAATAAAGGTGCTGGAAAAGCCAGGAACCACCATAAAATCCCTGATCAGCAAAACATACCCTTTTAAGAAAACCCACTGTACCAATAGGAAATGTATCATATGTAAGGTGAACCCCCGGATAAACTGTAAAACTAGAAACGTAGTCTATAGCATAAGATGTACAGAGGGTACTTGCAGAAACACGACAACAACATACATAGGTGAGACAGCTCGTAGCATAGGTGAAAGGATAGACCAACACTGGGGGGAACTAAAAGGACGAAAAAACGGGTCAGTACTATACGAACATGCTAGACAACAACATGACGGTAACATAGACAACATAGAAATTAGAATAATATCTAAACATAGGAATGACCCAGCAGATAGGCAAATCAGAGAGGCCAGTGAAATTGAAATTAGAAGACCAAAGCTAAACAGAAAGAATGAGTGGAACAACAACAACACCCAAACAAACAACACTGACCTAAGAGAAGTATAAATAAATAAGTAAATTAAATAAAATAAAATAAGATAAATAAATACATACACAAGCACATAAACACACACTAGTCACCCAGCAGATACAACACTATACACACTAGTCACACATCAAACATAACACTATACACACACGCAAACGCATGCGCAAAGAAGACAAAATAAAATAAGATAAACAAACAAGCAAATAAATAAATAAATATATAGACAGACTGAACAAAAAAAAATGGCGTAGACATACAACACAACAGGAGGAACAATGAATATAACACCACTGACGATGTTGCAGATGTGCAACGAAAGATTTATGTAAATTATGTAAACTATATATATATGTGTTTGTCTATATTGTATCTGTATTATTTTTGACCGCCGGTCAGTCAATGGCAACATTGAGGACCGAGTAAGTTAGATCGCAGATATATATATATAAAAGACAGCGAGAAGCGAAAAACAACCAAACAGTGAGTGTGTTCTGTTATTAATTCTGGCAATATTACGCAAATATGACCCTCCCCAAATATAACAATATCTGTTTCGACACACGATTTCATATAAAAAACCTCGCAAAACTAATTCATCGCCGCTATATATATATATATATATATATATATATATATATATACATATATATACTTCATAAATAACCATCAAAGAGTGTTTAATAACATTCAGTTACTGACGATCGTTTCATCCAAGTACAAAGCCTCAACATTCAGAAGGCTAGAATAATAGATATTAACGTAGATTTAAGAGAGGAAAGCACCTTTTGAAATTAAGCTGTTGTTTACTCTTATTAGTTTATTTATTTCACACAAAGTCACACTGCGGACATCTACGATTTTGATAGACACAATCATACATACTCAAATATGTCGCACACTTCCTGTAGAACATATGCATATACGCACAGTGTGGTGTATACAACGATCACACGAAAACGTTTCTCATTTTCATCCCCTTTATCTCCTAACGCTGTCTTCTACTCTCTGAAACTTATCGTAGCATTTCTCTAATTATATTTTGAACATTATTCTTTTGACTCTTGAAGCATGAACCCAATATGATGTTTTTTGTTGTATCTCTGGGTTGTTCATTTAAATATATAAATATAAATGTTTCGAAAATTATGATTCGAATACCCGATTGAAAATAACAGTTATATTACTAATATCCTGCAAATAGTTATTATATTTTGATGTACTGGAATGCCACCGTCCATCCTTTTTAAAGCACGTTAAAGTAATTTTTCTATATTTGCCGTTCTTTCTAAATTTTGATATGTATCATCCCCACATTTATAGTAATGGTTCCAACAGAGACATAGGGCAGGGAATTTAATGGACAATTATTCAGTCCCTTAAATTTAACTAGTTCATCGCTGGTGATTATTTCCATCGACACCGATATGATGAACGTCATTGTAAGTCAACAGCCTTCACAAATACAAAATATTTTGTCGACCAATCTGATTATCATGACAATCTAGCGCCCTCTAATAGATTCACTCAATAGATTGTTAGTAGAAAGCCTCAGCAAACTTTATAACAGATGAATAAATGTTGCTATATTTTGTTGGCTAATTGTAAATATTTTACTTCATTCATACTTTTAAGCAGTTTCGAATGATAAATGAAAGAACTCATTTGTATGTACTAAAATTCTGTTAAGGTTGATTAGAAAAGATGCATTGCTAAATCACCCATAATCCCTCACTCTACTTTTATTGCCCTTTTTTTTATTATATTATGAAACAGCAAGCAGCTCCAATATATTGCAATTCGTGTGCCAATCAGATTACGGTTACCATATCAGTTAGAGATGTGTGTATTGTGCGTCATATGAGAGTGATTGAATATTGAACATTTGTTTGAAAATTATTTTTTCTGTTTACTTCAACGATGGGCGGGTAAATGTAACCTATACAATGGAAACAGAAATGAAAGTGCGTGAGATTTAAATGCACAGTGGAGAGAAATGAACACTTATATGCAGCGTGTTCTCCAGAAAAACTGATGTGCATTTTTGTCTTGTGAAAATATTTAAAAGACATGATCAGAATGAAAACTAAAGAAGACATAGAATTAAAATAGAAGAAAGACTGTAGGTTGTGATTGGACTGAATTAAGAGAATTCGTGTTTAAGCAAAATTAAAATATCAAAGGAACGCAACATGTATATTGAAAGAATGTTCGCAATGTAGAAACTCACCATTTGATATAGCTCCGTGCTTCTAAAAGAGAAACATACGTTGTTTTTTTCCTCTGAAAGAAAAGCTTTTAAGCCTTGTGTCCAAATAATTGCCAAATGTATTGGTGATAAATCGTTAAAAATGAAAGTAGAAAAAATTGTTCTGTCAATATATTTTGTGAGATGTTCAAAAGTAATATCTCGTGATGAATCTGAGTCGTTCATATGCATTTTCCCTACGTAAAATGTGTTATTTAAATGTGAACGAATCTGCCGCCAAGCGTGCTATAACCCAGTTAATAATGTTGTATAATAGATTTCATACTTCTGTCATCTATTGAAGCCTTGTTCTTAAAAAAAAAACTGTGCTTATATACGCATACTACAAAACGAATCATTGTACGAGACAAAACAACATACCATATAAATGGTTGTGAAATACACAAATCCCAGCACAAGCGCATTAAGAAACCCAGGGTACAGATAATATTGCAAAATGATAGATCTGAATATGCCGATATTTAAATTTTTTTTATTTTCCTTGTGTAGATTTTAAGAAATAGAAAATACTTGTTTCTACTTTAGGCACAAGGCCAGCAATTACCCAGTGCATTACTGGTACTTATAGAAAATACTTTCCATTCATTTCTAAAACATAAACAAAATGCGCTCTCCGGGGGAAAATGTTTCTTGTGATACCAATTTGTTATTTGAATTTGCACTTTAAGTTCATGAAAGAAACCATCTCAATTATGTGGATTTGAAAATGCAAGGGAAGAAGTAAATTATATAAATGCATTTAAGTTCAAACTAAACCTGTTGTTCACTCAGCAAAAGACGGGGATTTGAAGAATTTTGAGGAAATGTTCAATACATATGTGTCGTAATGGCGAGATGAGGAAATGTATGAAAAAAATTATTATTGTACAAATGTCATTTGAATGCAATTTTGTAATTAGCTAACAATAGAAACAGCATAGGTCCATTTAGAAAGCCATTTTCTTTTAGTGAACACAAATACATGAAAATGACTTGCAAAGTAACAGTAGAACTTATTGTTTTGAAAGCATTTTAATGGGTTTTTCACTTTACTACTTGCCATTGAGATGATTGCTTTCTTGTTACGTTTGTTGATTGGGAATTATGTTCAGATGGGAAAGAAGCCTTTTTTTATTATCTCTGAATAACTGAGTGAAATTTGACTCATGTAACATTAAGCATTAGGAATTTGACCCAATCAAATCAGATATGAAACGTCTCATTCATGTTATATTTACTCTTCCGTTTTTGTATTATGTATAAATTCTAATTATATTTAATCCAGCAAATTTATACAAGACTTAATTAGTTCATTGCATGGAAAATGGAAACAACATCATTCTTAGAATACACTAGATCGGACAATTATGTTTTTATCTTTTCATTCAAACGAGAATTGCAGCCGCATTTCTTCCGTGATTATTCTACTATAATTTACTTTAGATTAAGTGGTATAAATAATTAACAATTGACCAATTTTAAACAACAATTAACAATATTTCGCTATTGAATTTCGGTAATGATAACATAGTTCAATATATATTTACTTCACAGTTAACATATTTATCAATAGAATTCACTTGTTTTCATTCAGCAGACTTACAGTTGAGGAGCTGAACCATCATTTCTTTATACATAATGTTCAAATATTTGGGCCAAAAGGCCCAAATATTATAGCGTCTCTCTTTAACAGGGTAAAGACCGAATATTTACGACCCTTTTGCAAAAAATATAGCAACTAATACAATTTATTAAATCTTAAAATTCAATACCTTGTGGAGCTCACAAAAAAACATCTCATCGCTGTCTGACAGCCAATAATAATAATAATAATGAAAAATAATAATAATAATAATAATAATGATGATAATGATGATGATATTAATATTGAAAACCTGGTTTATATTTGATATATATTAGTAACGAATATCAGTTGATTTTAAATAAGCATTTCAAAATTCTATATTTATCATGCAATAAAAATAATTTCTGCGAATGTTTCAGGATTCTGAATACTTTATAAATCCATCATTAAAAATAAGGCAAGATAAATCAATTATGAATGAATGCGGAATAAAATAGTATATAATAGAAGCAATATAACGAATACAAATAAAATATCAATGCAGCTTTGTTTTAACAAAGCGTTTGAAACTATTTGAAAAACAATAGATACAAGCTGATGGAAATCTCCGAAAAGAGATAAACGAAAATTAGATAGTTGAAATAGATTTTAAGTGCATATTTAAAGATTGTAAATACAAAGTATTTTCTGATTATTAAAACTAAACCCGAATTACGATGTTGCTATAGGGAACAAAAAATGGATTATGACATATTCTAGAAACGATTTAAACAAATTAATTATAAACCTTGCAAGAATATTTTTCTTAATGTCGGATACGCTAGTTTCATTATCTCTCTCTCTATATATATATATATTTCTCTCTCTCTCTCTCTCTCTCTCTCTCTCTGCGTGTATTTGTGTGTGTATGCTGGTAAGTAGATATATATGTGTATAAACATTTATATATGCATATAGCCACGGTTCCCTATTTTTCTTTCTTTTTCTAGCTCTCTCTTTCTCTCTCTCTCTCTCTCTCTCTCTATATATATATATATATATATATAGAGAGAGAGAGAGAGAGAGTGAGAAATGAAGAGTGAGAAATGAAATTTCGTTTTCATTTTGTTTCAATTTATCGTTTTCGGTATGCCTGACCGATTTAACTCACTCAATATGCAAGTTAGGCTGCTCAGCCGTTAATTTTCATAAGGAAAGTATATACTTTCGAACGTTCAACTATCTGGCAGATGGGTAAACGGTGCTGATGATAGCTAACAAGCTTGAAACTAGTACATCGTTCCTGTGTCAGTGTTGAACAAAAAGGTGACGTGGTTGCCTTAACACCGTATGGCATAAATTCAGGCTGTTCAGTTTGTTTACAAACGAACAAAGCGACGTTATAATAAGCGCCGCTAAACTGATACGTGCATATATGTATGTGTACCTGTATGCATATGTATGTATATATGTATATGTATATATATATGTGCATGCTACTGTACGTCTGTATACATATATGTATGTACGTATACATGCATACTTACATTTAAGTAAGTGCCATACTAAGAGTGAGAAATGAAATTTCGTTTTCATTTTGTTTCAATTTATCGTTTTCGGTATGCCTGACCGATTTAACTCACTCAATATGCAAGTTAGGCTGCTCAGCCGTTAATTTTCATAAGGAAAGTATATACTTTCGAACGTTCAACTATCTGGCAGATGGGTAAACGGTGCTGATGATAGCTAACAAGCTTGAAACTAGTACATCGTTCCTGTGTCAGTGTTGAACAAAAAGGTGACGTGGTTGCCTTAACACCGTATGGCATAAATTCAGGCTGTTCAGTTTGTTTACAAACGAACAAAGCGACGTTATAATAAGCGCCGCTAAACTGATACGTGCATATATGTATGTGTACCTGTATGCATATGTATGTATATATGTATATGTATATATATATGTGCATGCTACTGTACGTCTGTATACATATATGTATGTACGTATACATGCATACTTACATTTAAGTAAGTGCCATACTAAGAGTGAGAAATGAAATTTCGTTTTCATTTTGTTTCAATTTATCGTTTTCGGTATGCCTGACCGATTTAACTCACTCAATATGCAAGTTAGGCTGCTCAGCCGTTAATTTTCATAAGGAAGGTATATACTTTCGAACGTTCAACTATCTGGCAGATGGGTAAACGGTGCTGATGATAGCTAACAAGCTTGAAACTAGTACATCGTTCCTGTGTCAGTGTTGAACAAAAAGGTGACGTGGTTGCCTTAACACCGTATGGCATAAATTCAGGCTGTTCAGTTTGTTTACAAACGAACAAAGCGACGTTATAATAAGCGCCGCTAAACTGATACGTGCATATATGTATGTGTACCTGTATGCATATGTATGTATATATGTATATGTATATATATATGTGCATGCTACTGTACGTCTGTATACATATATGTATGTACGTATACATGCATACTTACATTTAAGTAAGTGCCATACTAAGAGTGAGAAATGAAATTTCGTTTTCATTTTGTTTCAATTTATCGTTTTCGGTATGCCTGACCGATTTAACTCACTCAATATGCAAGTTAGGCTGCTCAGCCGTTAATTTTCATAAGGAAAGTATATACTTTCGAACGTTCAACTATCTGGCAGATGGGTAAACGGTGCTGATGATAGCTAACAAGCTTGAAACTAGTACATCGTTCCTGTGTCAGTGTTGAACAAAAAGGTGACGTGGTTGCCTTAACACCGTATGGCATAAATTCAGGCTGTTCAGTTTGTTTACAAACGAACAAAGCGACGTTATAATAAGCGCCGCTAAACTGATACGTGCATATATGTATGTGTACCTGTATGCATATGTATGTATATATGTATATGTATATATATATGTGCATGCTACTGTACGTCTGTATACATATATGTATGTACGTATACATGCATACTTACATTTAAGTAAGTGCCATACTAAGAGTGAGAAATGAAATTTCGTTTTCATTTTGTTTCAATTTATATATATATATATATATATATATATATATATATATATATATATATATATATATATATAGTTATGTATGTTAAGGCCAAGTCAAACCAACCTAGATCCATAACCAAGGCCGTGCTTAAGAGTGTCTCGGACAGAATCTCCAGCCTGTCCGCAAATAAGGAAATCTTCGATAACAACGGGGGATATTACAACGCAGCTCTAAATAAGGCGGCACATGGCCAAAATATAACATATAGCCCGAGGTGCCGGGATGGGATGGCACAACGGACCACCCCACCCGCGTTGTCCGGGAGGGGACGAACCATAACAATACAGGCAGAATGGAAACAACTAAGCACCATGAGTCTGACACCACCACATGGGCGATGGTGACAAGTACGCGTAACCATGGGAAGAAACCCAATACGAGTACCGGTCTCGGGGGTGATACTAACCACCCCGGGCCCGACGACCCCAACCGCAAGACACGTGGGGGGGGTGAAGGGGGACCACCCCATCGTGGATCTCCCGGCGCGAGCAACAACCACCTCACGGATTCGGGCCGAGAAGTTAGCAATACACATAGCGCCCAAAGGGGAAGCAACAATGTGGGAACCACTAGCAACCCAATAACTCCCCAACAGCCCACGGCACCCTCAACCCACCCACATAGAGGTAGACGCAGAGACATCATGTGGTACAACGCACCCTATTCAGCGGCCCTAAAGAACCTTGGCCCGATCATTATTTGGAACACTTGATAAATGCTTCCCGAGGGACCATAGATACCACAAGATCTTCAACACCACACTGTGAAGCTCTCATATTCCACCACGAGAAATCTGGCCGAACACATAGCTGGCATCAACAGGAGTAGGCTTAAAACCACACACAACCAGAAGCTGGCAACATAAGCACCCAGCACAACCATGTGGAAGGAGAGGAGGGTGGACCAAGGTTCCCACCCAAGAAAGTCAAACAGACCCAGGGAACCTCCCACCAAGCCCGGGGTAGGATCACCATGTAACACCTAACGGGAACCCCACACTAGGCACACTAGGCACACAGAGGTCGACCACCTTCTGCAACTGCAGAAACCCCGACTTATGCCCTCTTAGTAATGAATACCTTAGGAAGAACCTAATATACGGATGTAGAGTAAAAAAACCCCAACTCTGAACACCTTTACATAGGAGCCACATCAACGAGCTTTAAAGACAGTTGGTTTAACCATCGCCAATCCTTCAACAAGGAGGTCAAAATGAAAAGTACGGCTCTTTCCGACCTGATTGTGAAGCTTAAGCTGGACAGGACCCGGTACTCTCTAGCCTAGTCCATAATCAGGAAAGTACCACCTGATAAAGGGGGATCTGGCATCTGCAAACTATGTCTGAGCGAGACCCTCGAGATACTAAGAGGTGGAAGCTGCCTGATAAACCTCAGAACCGACTTCTTCGGAACATGTAGACACCCCAGGGCCTGACCTTCCTCAAGCTATATGGACAGTAACAACACACTGGGATGTGAACTCCCCTCAAGCTATAGGGACTACTCCAGAACATGTTGACACCTCTGGGCTGGACCTCCCTCAAGCTATATGGACAGTAACAAAACAATAGGTTGGAACTCCCCTCAAGCCATAGGGACACATCCGGGACGAGCAGATATCTCAGGGCCGGGATCTTCCACAAACTATACGGATCAGAACAAAACATTGGGATGGAAATATCCCTCTGGCTTTAAGGACAGCAGCCCCACCATGCCACTGCCCCGATCGACACCTGTGACAACACATACATATGCATATGTCCATACATGGATATTGTTATTTAAGATTGTACATGCACAGATACTTACATGTGTGTGTGCGGGTGGTTGGGTGCGCGTTGGCATGGGGGTGGGTGTATGTACGTGTACGTGTGTGTATGCGTGTCTGGGTGTGTGGGTTTAGAGTGGGGGGATGCGAGTATGTATTGTGTGTGTGTGGGGGGGGGGGGGGTCATAGGGGATGCAACTGGACCTATACCTGTGCGTGTGTGCTTGGAACGATGTGAGTTGACAGACACGAATATGAGCTCCATGCGAAAATGGGAACTGTAGACCTCCGTCATTTCCGGAATACGACACCCGGGTTATGGGCTATTACACTCCACCCCTGTCTCACCTGCTCGTAATGCACAACACACCATGATAGTCTAGAGATTGATTCTGACGCAACCTTTCTAATTTGGCCAACATCTTCCAAATCTTTCTAACTTTGAGATTGGTCATAACACACACACATTTTATTTGATTATCTTATTTCTTATTTTATTCTTTCATCATCTTATTCCTTCTACCATTTTATCATGTTTTTGATTATTTATTTGCTTATATTATTTTATTTTATTCTAACTTATTTTATTTTATTTCATTTTACTCTATTTTTCTTTATTTTATTCATATTTTTTAGTTTTATACCTTTTCATTTCATGATATTATTTTTTTTATTATTTATTATTTATTTTTTCATTTTTTATTTTCTTCATCTTATTGTCTTTTATTTCTTCATATGCTTGATACACCCCCCCCCCCCCGCCCCCACCCCCACCACCACCACCGCCACGAGAAATAGTGGTAGGATAGATGCCAACACACACAGGTCCTTCTAAAATCAACAGCAGCAGGACTTAAATCTGACCCCAGCACCCACACCCATACCAACATAAGGGTAGAGGTCAGATTTACTTAACAATAACAAAAACAACCACTACCGATTGCCTCACCTCAGAAGGAATTTCTATAGACTTTTGACTGAGGAATGGTCTCTCAACTGACCAATGGGAGGAGATGATGCCCTTTGACACTGAAATTCGTTTGTTTAAATTCATATGGTTCCAGTTCCTCATAGAAACAACAACCCAACCAGGAACTGGGCATATCAGAGTATTGACAAAGTTAAACACCTCAACAACATGTGGACTCGTCTCTACCACACTAATTCGGACTGCATGAAGAAGTCACAGCCAAAGATGGCTGTCACCGAAATATATATAGCAGTAATAAACGAAACCAAATTTTTTTAATATTTGACTTATTTATTTTAATTTAATGTTATATATATATATGTGTGTGTGTGTGTGTGTGTGTGTGTGTGTGTGTATGTATGTGTGTGTGTGTGTGTGTGTGTGTGTGTGTGTGTGCGTGTGTGTGCGCGTGTGTGTGCGCGCGTGTGTGTGTATGTGTGTGTGTGTGTGTGCGTGTGTATGTGTGGGTGTGTGTGTATGTGAGTATGTATGTGTGCGTTTGTGCATGCGTGTGTATGTGTATATGCATATATGCATATATATTCGTTTAGGTTTTATAAGTTGCAGTCATCACATCATCGCCATGCTTAGGCATAGATGCTTATTTATTAAAAATACCGTTGAGCCACCTTATACAGCTTCATGTAGAAATGAGTCTACTCAGCTGACCTACACGAGTGAAACTACTAATTATTCTCGCCTGTTTTCAAATTCCAGTAGAAAGCAACAGATATGCACTGTCCTAATGAGGGTCATTCGCTTGAAAAGCGCAGAAACAGTTGTCTTTCGCCGCTTCTGCTGGAATCCACTAGAAGGCGTTAACTGTCAGCCTTTATCTATAGCTGTGCTTTCAATATTCCTATATCTGATGATATACGAAATCCACATATATATATGTATACAGCTATGCAGATGGTAAATTTCAATAACTGTTTCCATCAATTGAAACAGTTCTAGTCCTGTAGAACCCCTTTCTTTAATCAAACACACACACACACACACACATACACACACACACACACACACATACACACATACACACACACACACACACATACACACACACACACACACACATATATATATATATATATATATATATATATATACATTGAGTGAAGAACTCAGAGTAGTCTCTTACAATTAAATAGCTCGAAGAAAAAATATTTTCCGAGCCGTACAATATAATTGAATAAACAAGAGAGATGAACACTTATATAAACATACATGTCTTCGAATCGTAAGGACCAAATTTGCTAGGGTGAAAACATACTAACTACAGGTTTGTAAGAGACTACTCTGAGTTCATGACTCAATATATATTTGTGGGCTCCATCATGTAGAGCTAACTTTTAATGTCCTGTCAGCCAGGCTGCTATTTTTAGCGGCACGGAATTTCGAGGCAAGCTGGGTTCCGAATGACATGTGCGATATTTCATAACGCACACAACTCATTCTATAATATTTTTAGAAGTGAAACGATCACTAATTTCTCAACAACTACTGAAGAGCAGAGAAACGCGAGAACTTCACTTAATAAGATGTTGCGGAACAGTCTGCTATACTGTCTAGCTATTACCAGGCGTTTTGCCCAATATAAGTCTGTTATTTTTCTTAATTTTACTTAATTTAACATTTAAAGTTAAGGATAACAAACCATATTGCTGTAGTTAGTATTGTTGCCCCGTATCAAATATGGTCCTTACGATTCGAACACATGCATGTTTATATAAGTGTTCATCTCTCTTGTTTATTCTTATTCAATTATATATATATATATATATATATATATATATATATATATATATATATATATATATATATACATATATATATATGTGTGTGTGTGTGTGTGTGTGTGTGTGTGCGTGTGTGTGTGTGTGCGTGTGTGTGTGTGTGTGTGTGTAAAATGTAAACAGAAAGAACAGCACAGTATATGGAAGATATATATATGATGGCTGCCCGATCGTTATCGAGTATGGCCATTGCACGATGTAACATTTTTAATAATTATCAATTAAGCTATCGCGCAATGCCTGTGCGTGAAGATTGTTTTTAAAGTGAGGAAAGACGGTGCACTAAGCCAATCCCACTCTCTAAGCGACAGTAGCTATACACCGAAAAGAGAAATGATCAACATCATCAGTAACTATTGAGCTGAAGATTGTATATCTCAGTTTCCTGATTTGCCTTCTCCTAGAATAATGCCCTGATACTCCCAGCGGTTTAACCGCGCGATCGGGTTACCAGCCCCATCATTTCTATGTCCCTGCGTATATATACACATATGTATACATGTATATACATATCTACACGTTCTGGACGGTCGTTGACTCATGAGTTCTTCCGCCCTTTGTCAGGTCTTGTGTTTTGTCCCGCAGGATGTCCAAAATCACCCTCCTCACCAAGTAAACCTGGTGGGGTTGCCGGTTTAGTCATCGACAGGTTGTACTGGGTTACATCTTACCAGTAGCACTCAAGAGTGACCCGACAATTTATATATATATATATATATATATATATATATATATATATATAAATTACACAATTATCAAAGTTATATTCAAATCAATTCATTGCTGACAATCGGTTCTTCAAATCTTTCGTTTGGATTCATCGGAGCATTGTCAATGTTTGTACATATAATTAACCTCCTATTCAACTGAACAATCATATAGATACATATATATTGATGTTGTGAGCAACAGTTTCGTATTTACAGGGTGTAATGGATGCGACATATATTATACGAGAATTGTACACAAATTCAAATAAAATTAAAAGCACAGAGTGGAATACATGCGACAGATAATACAAGAGAATAGTCTAATAATTAAAGAGGCATTGAGAAAGAATGAGGACATAGCAGTACATATGCAAGTGTGTAGAAAGTGCACATGCGTTGGTCATATATATGAGAAGGAAATAAGCAAAGGTATTAGGCATATATAGATAAATAAATAAATACTGTATGGCAAGCAATTGTGTTAATGTATTAAAAGTTGATGGCGGATTTAATTTGATGATAGTGTTCAATTGTGTATGTGTTGAGAAAATCAAAGTTATTGTAGTCTTTTCCATTACATATGTTAAATTATATTTTAGTTATTGTTTATATTATATGTTTTAAGTTAGTTACAGCAATGGACTGTAAATTGGTCTTATTGTATTCTTATTCATGGATTAGAGGTGTTCAACAGGTAGTTTTTCCAACGGTTCAATTTCCGGAAGTGAGTGTCAGATCCAACATTAAGGGGAGCTAATGCGTAAGGTGAGGTAATTAGCTAATACAATTAAAATATATAGGAATATCAATTATTTAAATTCTTTGCTCTAATACACATTATATTGGGATACACGTGAATCTTTGTTACATAATGTTATATATTTATACTTAATTTTAAATACAGTCTATTTTCCTATAATACATTAAAGGTCTCTTTAGATTGTTATCTATCCATTACTGGACAAGATATAAGTTATGGAAAAATGTATAGTTCTTTACATGTCCAAATAGTTAGATCATCTGTGTAATAATATACATTATATTGTGTTAAAAGTTAATCCCTTATATACAATGCTATTAATGTATATATTTAATTATAAATGTATATATCATTTATTATTATTGTATTGTGTTAAAAGTAAATCCCTTATATACAATGCAATTAATTTAAATATTTAATTATAAATCTATATATAATTTATTATTACATATTACATTAAATGTCTCTACATATTATATATTCATTACTGTATATAATATAATTAAGATATAGTAGTTATATGAAAAGGTGGTAACTTTATGTTTATTTCTAATACTTATTGTAGAGTATAAGGTTAGAGATAAATAGGAGTTGTGTAGAGGAAAGAGCTGATCAAAGAGTGTGTTGCTGTGGGGGCTGCTAACTCCAAGAGGTGAAGTGTTAATGGTGGTGAGGAATTCAAATCTGACATTGTTATATACTAGCAGCTATGTTTAAATTTATGGGACGAGTGTCGGTAGTGGTGCTAGCATAAGGAAAATATCTCTGATATTCTATTTAGGAGGTCTAGTTTCGAAAGGATTTTAGTACGGTTCTCTAAAAGACAGAGGTTACACAATTTATTCGGTGGTTTATACGATGTAACCTTACCTACTACTTCCCATTGAATTGTATATCGTCTATTCCTAGTTTTCAGAGAGTGTATGTAGCTAGATAAAGAAGTGGAATTGGCTAGATTGTGTTTTTGAAAGAGTGGAGGTGCAAGTTGTATCTCGTCTTGAAGCAGTTCGAAGTAGAGCCAATATATGTTTTAGAAGAGCTGTTTGCGTTGACTGTGCATGAGTAAATGATGTCTTTGATTACCTACTACTTCTCATTTAATTGTATATCGTCTATTCCTAGTTTTCACATAGTGTATGTAGCTAGATAAAGAAGTGGAGTTGGCTAGATTGTGTTTTTTGAAAGAGTGAAGGTGCGATTTGTATCTCGCCTTGAAGCAGTTCGAAATAGAGCTAATATATGTTTTAGAAGAGTTGTTTGCGTTGACCGTGCATGAGAAAATGATGTCTTTGATTAAGTAATTATTACTTAAGGGGCAAGTTCTATTAGTTCTACAGTTACATTTATTCTGGATGGTTGCTTGCCGGTTACTATGTTGTGTAGAAGTCTGATTGCTAGGGATAGCACTAGGGTAATGATGGTCGTCATTCCTATTGTTATTGATTTCATTAGTGCTATTACCATTATTACTATTACTACTAGGATTTACATGTACTAAGTTTACCTCCTATTGTGTTTTAATTAGTTGGAAATAATTATTAATCTTCCTTTTATTACTACTAGCTATATGGTACGCGATGTTAAGTGTGGCAGAGTAAGAGATTTTAATGGTATTTTCATTGATAAGTATTGAGGTATTTGTGGCCGGATGGGAATTTATTTTCTAAGATTGAGAAGAAAGCCTTAGGCAAGTTGGTAGAGACGTTTAGAATAAAAGGAGGTTGAATAATGTATTAGTTCTTCTTCTATTTTTGTTTTTTGTAATGTTATTTTAGGTATTTGTATTCCTGTTAATATTATTATTGTGGTGTTTACGTTGGTGCGAATTAAGTTTGATATTACCTTTCGTATTAAATTTATAGTGGCTAGTAATTTTATTATTTTTCCTCGTGGCCATATTGTGAGAAATAATGTTGTAACTATGTGATGTTATAGGTAGGAATTCAATCCCATTGTTATGTCTTCATTAAGCTAAGGTCTCATTTTAGTATTGGGAATTATTGGTAATTATAGTTGATAATGCCCCGATGGTTGATAATTGTTAAATATGTTTGATAATTCTCCGATGATTACAAACGAAAGTTTGGAAGAAACGATTGTCATCAATTAAATGATTTGAACATAACTTTGATAATTGTGTAATTTATATTCCTGCTCTGTAAAACACCTGATGTTCTTACATTGAGCTATTTCTCTTACTGGTAATAAGGTAGTAATAAATTACTGCCATTTCCTGTTTCTAGTTGTTTATAGTATATACATAACTATAAATAGTATCATTATATATATATATATATATACATATAATAGAGAAAAACGTTTACATATGAGAAATATTTATTGCGTATCGACATGTTGCGCGCGTTTCGCAGAGGGTTGGTTGAAGATGACGCATTGGAGTTATGGACCCGACTCCAGTATCGATCTGCTACTCAGACTGGCGATGCGCAATAAATATTGTTCATATATAAACGAAACTTCCTCGTTTTTTTACTATATACACTGCCTGTGCATAGAGTGTTTGATTTGGTACCAATACCAGTATTTCACCGTACTACCTACACAACATGTATATATATATATATATATATAAGTGTGTGTGTGTGTGTGTATGTATATATAAATAAATATATATATATATATATATATATATATATATATATATATGTGTGTGTGTATATATATATATGTATATATTAAGATATACATATATATATATGTATATATATATATATATATATATATATATGTATATATATATATATATATATATATATATATATATATATATATATATATATATATATATATATATATATATATATATATATATATGTATGTATTAATATATACGGTATGTTTATTAACATTCTGAAAGCAACAGCTATGACTAAATCACTGCCGGTCAGCGCCGACGCGCGTTCTCCGGCAGACGCAGGGAGATAACTGCCGATGAAATTCGAACTTGAAAGGTACTCTTCAGGACGATGTTTCCCTCTCGCTACAACAGGGCTTGTAAATATGCTGACTAGCTTCATTTACATACGAAGCTGTATACGTGGGATCAACTTAAAATAGAATACAAATTTAGCTTCAACATATCTGTCTACAAATGTGTTAATTTCGTATATCAAAAGATATACGTACGTTTATAAATACACAGCTGTTTACACAAATCAGTATTAATTATTTTTATTCCGCCTTTTGTTGTTGCTTTTGTTTGTTGGTGCTGTCACTGTAGTACGGTTGGGGTTGTTTTATTAACTGCGTGATTGTAGAAGTGTATTTATATGTTTGTGTATGTTTGAATGTGTGTTTGAGATGTGTTTGTGGGCGTTTATGATAATTCAATATATTTATAACGATAAATGAGAACATAATCAGCTGACTACACGAATACGTACATATAATTACGTGTACATTCCCTCCCCCCTTGCAGAATCTCAACTACGCCCTAAAATCAGATACTTTCTTAAAGACTTCTCACAACTTAATGTAAAGTTTATGCCCATATTTGGTCATCGTAATCCACTGAAGCTAGAAATTGTGAAATTGAAAGGGATCAGCCGACAACCCACACACATATATATATATATATAGTAATAATAATAAATGTGAAGACTAACATCCAAAGAAGAATCGATAAGGGTAAATATATATCAAATATATAAGAACCCTAGGGCAAATATTTATTAAGATAACAGATTAAAGTTTAAGCAAAGAATCGCTGCTTCCAACCTTAATGGGGCTTTCAGAAGATCTCCTTAACGGTGAAAGCAGCGATTCTTTGCTTAAACTTTAACCTGTTATTTTAATATATATATATATGCGTATGTGTGTGTGTATGAGTGTATGTGTCTGTGTGTGCCTGTGGGTGTGCGCGCGCGCGCGCGCGTGTGTGTGTGTGTCTGTGTGTGTCTGTGTGTCTATGTATGTATAAATATAAATGGATTAAAATAAAATTTATTTCACCCATTTCACGCCATAAAGCATCTCATATATCCTTTATTATATGCTCATATATGCTAACGTCCATATTTTGCAGAGTATTATTTGATTGGCAGTATCGGTATACTTACGTCCCTTTACGATCTGAGTTCAAATCCCGCCGAGGTTGACTCTGCCTTTCATCCTTACGGGGTCGATAAAATAAAGTACCAGTAATGCCCTGGAGAATTGCTGGTCTTGTACCTAAAGTAGAAACAATTATTTTTTCTAATTATAATTATAATGTTGGTACAATATTTAAGTATATTACGATTAAGATTAAGAGCATAGCAAGCAAAAACATATATTAAGGGACAATTTGACCGTCATAAGTGTCCAGGCGGTGGTTTCACCATGCTTAGGAATACTAGTTAATTATCATAATTAATTAGTCAGCGCCAATTCTCACATTGCTCTTTAGTGGTCTAGTCTTAATGTATACCCATTATTAGCCATTATCTCCATGGAATCTTTTTTTGTTCGAAATAACAACTGAACGTAACACGTATGGTTATGAAGAATGTATTTTTGTCATATTCTTTCGTATTTGTTTTGTTTATATATCTTGACATTGGTTTTTAAAATAAAGTTTCAGTTCTTCGTATTAACGAATTTCTCAAATCCAAATTTCATGTAATAGATAGGTGCAGTATATGGATTTTGCTATGCAGCTGTTTATCCAATTATTCTTAATTGTTCTCTTGATATAGATACTCGGGCCTGTCTTCATGACGCTTACTATTTACATAATTCAATTACAGCTGCCTTTATCTTATATGTCACAGGGAGTTTTATTTGGTCAATTAGATTATATGTGAATAAGCAAATAGCACCATCAGATAATGGAATCTGAACGTAGAAACATCTAGGAGAAA
The DNA here is from genome assembly GCA_964016885.1 of Eledone cirrhosa. Classification (NCBI taxonomy): domain Eukaryota; kingdom Metazoa; phylum Mollusca; class Cephalopoda; order Octopoda; family Eledonidae; genus Eledone; species Eledone cirrhosa. Next base: position 43,619,786 of record OZ024743.1, read on the forward strand.
CACAAAGACCCAACACATAGAAAAGAGACTCAAAAACAAAGACAACAATAGTGAAGAAAAGCATCGAATACCAAACTTCTAAATAATACAATCAGTAAAACAAAGCCAAATATAAACCAATTGTATATACTACATCTAAGGCACCATCCATAAATCCTATGTCAGACATCGGTCACAGTTCCTAGCTCATATTCTAAATCCCAGTTTGGCGAATGCACTGTTTTCAGGATAGATCTGTCATACTAGACATTTTCTCCGGAACAGATTGAGCAATTCGATTAGGTCAGCGCCGAGAACCTCTTCGAGAAGGTTGCCGCCCAGAATCTCTCCCAGAACGTTGCCATACATACCAAACACTAGTTCTCTATAGAACATTAGCTTAGATTTCCACGAACCGCATTACTCGACTGATCGCTTGACAAGAGTCCAGAGGCCAGTCACCCAGACTCAGTGTCCGATTGATCCACGATTAATTAACTCTAGCTCACAGGAGCAATGTTTTATTTAATACAATTATTTCAGATGGTTTGTTTTATTCAATACACTAAGTAACTAGTTTCCTTGCCATATTGTACATTTCTACTTATACTATATTCAAATGTTTCGTTGGTCGTGTTGATTTGTTTAGAATACATAATCTAATAACACCTTATGTTTAGGCGTTGCTTTCGCGATTATTTGCTTTGCTAGTTATGGCTAGGAATACGCATGTTTCCTCGTGGGATCATCGGAGCTTAACACATTTAATGAAAGCATGGTGCATACGAGCATACGACCAATCCATGCTAGCGTGGTTGTGAAGAACGAAGATTTTGGGCGTGTATTAAATTTGATGTTCATGTGTATATATTCGTTCGTTCAATAGTTTGTTGAAAGCAACAAAGCTATGGTAATTTTGCGTCACTGCTTCCATGCATGATTTATGATATGTGTATTTCGTTAATGTTTAATCCACTGGTAAAGGGTGAATTGCGTCGACTATATGTCTATTCCATGAGAGCTTGTCCCAGACACACATACAAGAGTCAATGAGTTTTCAAACAGTTCATGTACATCACACCATTGTCTCTTATGGAGATATTATATAAAGATATACATATATATATATATACATGAGAGGAATGAACACCGATACAAGTATACATGTGTTCGAATTGCAAATGACCAAGTTTGCTAACATTAGTCCCATAAAACCGGCTGCTATTTTTAGCGGCACGAGTATGAGACACTCTAGGAGCTGTAACATGTGCGTTTACCAACACATAGTTCAGTCTTCGTTGATCCTTTGAAGTGAATGGTACGAATTTCCTGGATACACGCTGAAGAGCACATGAATGGTGATTTTCACTTAATAATTGTTGCGGAACAGATTTAGATCGGTCCGAGTATCAAACGGCGGTTGCCCAATATAGGTTTGTTATTTTTATTGATTTATTACTTTAAATTGAGACAGGCAAATCATGTTGTTTTAAATTATTATTTTTTCAACTTAGCTAACTTGATCATTTACAATTGGAACACATGTATACTTGTGTCGGTGTTCACCCCTCTCATATGTTCAATTGTATTACACGGCGCGGAAAGATTCCTTTATTTAATTGTATCCTACTATTTTGAGTTTCTAACTCAATATATGATATATATATATATATATATGTGTGTGTGTGTGTGTAAATTAAGACTGCACCCCACACAATTAGTAAGCGTTCAGATGTTTTTGAACACATGTCAAAAAATGTATAAAGTACATTCTTGAAATTCTTAACAAGATATGGTTTCTGAGGAAAGCCGAACCTCTACACCAACCGGCATCAACAGGAACAGGGCTACCGTATTACATTGAATCCAACTCACTCGTACGTCGATGTGAACGTAAAGTAGTTAATGCATTCACGGCGTAATGGACATCCATTGCCCTTGGCTAATTCTTGAAACTCTGTCAAACACTACACTACTACATTAACTAACTGTATTTCCTACGTACCTGCTCATTCCACCCTGTTGTTTAGGACAATGACAACCATTCTCTTAGCCCCCTCCCCAACATTATATTTGTGCATTTCTTTACGATGTTGATAAAATACACCATTCCTTTACTCCTCTATCTTCGTGTGTGTACGTGACCATGTAAATAGGAGCGTGCCCTTCAGTTGTGTGTCCCTCATAATCTTACGCACATACATTCTACCCGCTACACAACAACTAGAATAGAATAATTATTCTCTAAAGACCTTTGGATGCCAATGGAAAATATTTGCAATGATAATTTGATTCATATTACTATGGATGATATTAGTTAATACTCGATAATATATTCCACTATTCCGATCAGTTATGGAGGTGTGCCATCTCTTCAATTCAAACATATATGTCACAGAATGATTTAACCATTGGCAAGAAAATCGATCAAAGTCATAGGAATTAAACCCGTTTGTCAAATCTGAAGTCCAGTGAATTAGTATTAGGCTATAAACGAAAATCGCTATAATGCAGTACACTGCGACTTAACATATATCTAAGGTTATTGTATTTAGAAAGACAGAGAGAAGTTATATATATATATATATATATATATATATATATATATATATATATATATATATATATATATATATAAATATATATATACATATATATTATATATATATATACATATATATATATTCATATATATATATATATATATATATATATATATATACATATATGTATACACATAATATTTATATATATATATGTATATATATATATGTATAATTATATATATATGTATATATATATATATATATATATATATATATATATATATATATATATATATATATATATATGGTAATAATAATAAATGTGAAGACTAAAATTCAAAGAGGACTCGATAAGGATAAAGATACATCAGATATATAAGAACGGTAGAGCAAATGCTTAAAATAACAGTCTCAGAAGATCCCGTTAAGGGCGAAAGCAGCGATTCTTTGGTAAAACTCTAATCTGTTATTTTAATAAATATATATATATATATAAATATATATATATATATATATATATATATATATATATATATATATATATATATATATATATATATATATATATATAAATATATATATATATATAGAGAGAGAGAGAGAGAGAGAGAGAGAGAGAGAGAGAGAGAGAGAGAGAGCGAGAGAGAGAGAGAGAGAGAGAGAGAATTCACAAGTATCAAAGCTATGTTCAAAGTATTTATTCACTTACAATTGTTTCATCCAACCCTAGAATAGAAGTCTTCGGAGCATCTTTCAATGTTTGGACACATAATTGACCTCCTTTCCAACGCAAGAGACATACAGATACATATATATATATATATATTTATGCACAGTGGAGTGACATATATTATACTATACTATTGTTGTACACCAATTCAAATTCAAAATCAAATTCAATATTAAAATCAAAATCAAAATTAAAGTACATTCGGCAGATAACACAGGTAATGCAAGCGGATAGGTATCCTTTGTATATAAGAAAAAAGTATGTGTGCAGAAAAATAAAAAATACCTTACGACTACAACCACCATAATAATCTTGTTTACCCGCTTAAAGTGCTTGCATTACATGTAACACCCTGCCACACAATAATCGTATAAAAATGAGACACACTTTCATGGTCCATGTGTAACTAACGCATACACTACCTACTAGATCTGACTATCAAACTATCCTCTTGCTTTATCTGTGTTATCTGCCGAATGTACTTTAATTTTGATTTTGATTTTGAATTTGAATTGCTGTACAAAAAGTGTATAGTATAATATATGTCACTCCACTGGACATCAATATTATATATATATATGTATCTGTATGTCTTTTGCGTTGGAAAGGAGGTCAATTATGTGTACAAACATTGAAAAATGGTCCGGAGACCCCGAGACTAGGTTTGGATGAAACAATTGTAAGTGAATAAATGCTTTGAACATAGCTTTGATTCTTGTGAATTCTATATAACTGCTCTGTAGAACAACTGATGTTATTACATTGAGCTATTTATCTTACTGGTAATAAGGTAGTAATAAATTACTGCCCTTCACTGTTTAGGGTTTAAAATATACATAACTATAAAAAGTTTTTATATATACATAACCATAAATAGTATCCTTAATATTATATATATATATATATATATATATATATATATATATATATATATATATATATATATATATATATATATATATATTATAGGCAAAGGGGATATTTAAATTGTTGGTAATTCAACAAATCTAAATGTTTATAACTGATTCAAAGCACTCAACATATTTTCTGGAGTATAATGTTCAATGATATTAAATATATGGAAACTCTATTTATAAAACTATATATATAAATAAATATACATATATATATATATATATATATATATATATATATATATATATATATATATATATATATATATATATATATATATATATATATATATATATAAAGAAAAAGAGATGAAATCGAAAATGCAACTGGAGTCTTTTTTTTTTTAAATATATATATTTTTAAAAAAATAAGACTCCAGTTGCATTTTCGATTTCATCTCTTTTTCCCTATACTTTCACTCGTGTAGGACACCGGTTATTTTTCAATTTGCAAAGAAAAACCTCACTTTCTAATATATATATATATATATATATATATATATATATATATATATATATATATATTATATATATATATATATATTATATATATATATATATACATATATATATATGATAAAGAACACAAGAGCGTCTACAACATCAACAGATTTTTATTGGCTTACAATGTTTCTTCCTTACGTAACCGTAGGATTCGTCAGAGCTATAAAAGGGGTTTGATTGGTGTTATGGACTCTACCAACCAAACATTCAAGAACAAAGAGTAAAGAGAGTAAAGAGCAAAAGTAGGGGACGATAAGTTTAATTTTGGTGCGGGAGGGTGGGGTGTGGGTCCTTGTTTACTAGCTGCGGTCATATTCATTCCCGGGAGTCGAGTGGTTAGCTGAACCATAGATGGGGTGGCGTCGATATTAGGGTGCAGAGGGTGTGCAGAGGCTACACAAACACAAAGGGCATACAATATATATATATATAACGGAGGAGAAAGTACATGAGGTAATTAGAAATGGAAAAAGAGTAATAATAATAATCTATAATTAATAATGTATAATAAGGCATGGGCAAGATTACACTATAATAAGGTATAAAAGTAAGAATAAGGTAAAATATAAAGGAGGATAAAAGTGGAAATAATAAAGATAAAAAAATATATATGTAAAAAAATATATAGAAAATATATAAAGAAATATAAGCGAATATTTGGAGGGGAAAACACAACGTAAAAAAACCGATCTTTTCAAATAAAAATATTATAATTATGGGGGGAGAAAACGGGATAGAGAAATATGATCAAATGTGATTAGTTGAGGGAATATAAGATGATAATAGTTATGTCAAGTTTATACATCTTAATAATAAATAATCTGTGTATCAGAGTTACAGAACTTTCAATTCACTTGCAGGTTCAAGCCACGTGGCATATAATATACATATATATATATATGTATATTATATATATATATATATATTAAATATATATATATATATATGTATATACATAATATATATATAGATATATTTATATGTGTGTGTGTGTGTGTGTGTGTGTGTGTTTGTGTGTCGGTATATGTGTATGTATGTGTGTGTCTGTTTGTGTGTGTATAACACAGATCTCTGTACATATTCGTGTAAAATATAATCATATTAATGAACAGAGAAGCAACACTATGTTACATATATTTCAAATATAAATATCCTTATGAACTTGTCAAAACCTTTATTTATATCAGGTGCAACAGTTGCGCGATATGGTGACTATAGTGGCCCCGTAATGTCTTCATTGTTTGAATTATTTGGCATATGCTCTCACCCATGATATCACGATAAGTTCATTTCCTTACACAGGCTGTTTTGTGCACGAGGTATCGTGTGAGCGCTGTTGGCTATATATCGATTTTCTATCCTTTTACATATATGCCATTCAATATGACACGTTAACCATATTACATTTCATGTTTGAAATATAAATGTATGTTTTAACACAATACATTCTTTTCCACAATTGCAAGGAGACTGTATTTACAGATGGAAAACAACTGCTTAAAGACGGTTGAATTATGTGCAGTAAAATCACGTAAATCATGTCTATTATTGTAATTTCTGTGTGCTTCTTTACAATATTGCTGAAGTGAAAGCTCAGATCTACAATAGACATGTTTAATATTATTATTGAATTCTGCTGCTAAATTTAACAAATAAACCAGCCTTGAACTCATGAGTTATAAATAATTATATCCACACTGCGGTGTGCGGTGGATTGGCACAATTGACAGATAGTTAGTAAAAAGGATGTGTGGTATTTACTAGCGAATATAGAGCTCTGAGACAAAGTTCGACTGAGGACGACGCTTATCCTCCTTGGTTAAAAAAATGATGGTATTTGATTTAGGTACAACGCCAGCAGTTTTTAGGGCTGGGGGAATGTCTATTAAGTGGAACCCAATGCGGCACAGGTATATTGTTTTACTGATCTCGTAAAAGTGCGTATCTCTATGCTGCAGTGTATGTTGTCTGTTTCCCTACCGATACTGCCAATGATGAAATACAAAAAGAAACTATACACTTACAGATTGCAATCATACTCTAACTCTCAACATAGCATTTACGTTCCTTATATACATTCATCTGATCCATGAGAGTTATCGCAATTTCTTTCAGGTTTGTTCTGAAAAGAGTCTGAACAAATCACAATTTGTTTAACCGACTCTAATTCAATTTTGAATAAATCTTATATCATCATTACCTGGGTGGCAGAATATATTTGTTAACTTAGACAACCCTCATTTGAAACCCAACAATACTAATTTGTTAAAATGACAGCACAATATACAACCAACAAATTCATTTTAAAAATCCCTCACAGTGTCATCAATCGTTAAGCCGGATTCGATATCTCTGTGGTAGGAGTAGTCACCATGTTTCCTTTGTTTTGCAAAACTTGTTATGCATTACATTCTATGTTCTAAGGAACTCTTAGCTTCTTAAACTCTGTAAATCAATGGTATTGTGCTGTGTTGAGCTTAAATACAAAATCAACAAAATGATGAAGAACTGCTCCTGAATTATTTTTCCATGTGTTTATTTATGTATTGCCCGTTTGATGTACTTCTCTTTAAGACTCGCTAGAAGCAAAATCATCTAACACATGAAGAAAACCTATAAAAACCGATTATTTACAATTTAATTCATCATATATCCTTCTTACTCTAAGCCTTCAATTCTTTAACTTTAATATGTTGAAATATTTTATTCCTAAATCTCGGTAATATATATGGCTATATATTCCGTGCCCTTCCTTCTCTACATGAAACATCTATCTGGTTAAGATAAATTGAAATTTATTGTAATGTTAATATGAATATGCACATACCCATCAGCAGACATTGGATTTGAGTTTCATTCTAAATACTTAAAATAGACGAACCTACATTTTAAATGATAGAACTTCCCTTTATATTTCTAAATATACTTCGAATGAAAGAGATTTTGTTCATAGATTAAGTACACAAGCATGTTTTACAGTGTAACAATTACATAGTCGTTTTCTATGCTATTGACATTTACACATCACATTGATAGAAAATAATTATCTCCTTAACAAACTGCAGTAACTAGACAATTAATATACAACCTATATATTGCAAATCTAATTTATAGCCAGCTGTGTCGCAAAATAGCGAAGCTGTTTTTATTATTACTTTATTTCCGCATCTATCCATGATCTATGGATTAAGCAAAGTGGTCATTGAAAATGAATTTCATTTTCAATGCATTGAAAATGAAATGCATATCATATATGATAGGTCAAACTGGAAATCTATAAATATTACAGTATTTCCATAAATGATTAAACGCGTATACCATCCGCTGATTTGGAATCATAAAAATAAAGGGAAACAAACTATGCGAGTCAACAGAAACACATTCTCGACAAATATGTTAATTAATACGATAGGAAAAGAACCGATACTCCTACATGTGCAATATTTCAGTCCAACTGTAGTACTCAAATAATTTTCATGAAGCCGTCCACAGACCTACTTACTCACTGACCAACATACATATCGACCATTCAACGTCATTTCTCCCTTGGGGGGAGGGGGGATCAAATCCACTCAAGCATTTTGAACTATCGATACACTCCTTTTATCATCAATGTTGTACCCAACTCCTAGGCTGCGCAGAAACCACTACACCCAGTCCGTTCTGTCCAAAACTCTAGAATTCTCTCCATACCCATGTGTTTCCAAACAGAGCTGAACTGCGTGTGTTTAAGTGGGGCATCAATGACATCAGTAAAAGGATCTGTGACAACTAGGGACACTGCCATTGTCTCCCAAGCTAATATATATTTAGAAAACATATTGTAACGAATTTAATTTCTCCCTTGACATAATTTCATCTTAAACTTTGGACTTTATCAGATCATAAAAAATTGTATAAGAATATTGATTTCAGATATACTTCGTTTATAATGATTGTTAGAGCCATTTTTGTAACTCGTAATTACTTGGTAATTTAGATGTAATACACATATATTGCATAATCAGTTGACTAAATCATACATTGCCTCCTTAAAGGCCGATTATATATATATTCCATTTTCTTTTCTACCTTTGTTTGAAATAGCTTGACTCACGAGACAGTTTTGTATAGCGATCTTTTTCATTTACAATTACGAGTAGATAAATGCTAGTATGAACTATTCAATTAACTTAATAGTTTTCGCTGTAAAGAATATAACCGAATAGTCGTTCAAGTATGTAAATTTGCAACACGTTATTAATCAAGACAGACAGATTAATGTTGACCTTGAGACTATTACAAAGTAATTAACTAAATGAAATATAGTATATACATTGAGAAATCTTATTATGAGAGAAGCAAATGAAATTAATTACAAAGTAATATCGAATGTCGGAAAAATAAACATTGTTGAAGCTGAAGTCAATTATATATGTGAAATTGGATATAGATAAATAATCAAAGTAAAGAACATCAAGTTACAGAGATGGTGTAAAATACCAGAAAGAAACGTAACATTAAATGTATTCCGCGACTCGTAGATATTTCAAATAATATTCAGGATCCAAACATTTAATATCGATTTCTGTTATCAATGATGCATTAATAAGTGATCATTATTTTCTACCATTTAGTTAATGGAGGAGTGTGAAATGAAGCACCCATGAACATTTATATGATTATGCTGCCCAAGAAAATTGGAAAATATTTAAAATCGTCCTTCAAATGTTTTACTGATTCACTGCCAGATTGTATTTGAAAAATGTTTGTTAGCTGAGCAGTCTCATTGCTGTAACACATAGTATTTTACAGATTGTTAATTTGGTATTCACTAATATACTTCATCAATATGTTTTGATATAACTGAATTCATAATCTCAAAATTTATGCTGAATACTTGATATCTCGAAGTGTATTCATCATAAATCCAGGACGAAGAAATAGTCGTTGGATTAGGGAAACTTGTGTACTAGTTAACAACCATACACGTAGTATATAATAACAGACT
>OZ024743.1:43629648-43632148 GCA_964016885.1 Eledone cirrhosa
AAGGATTAGTAAGGTTTATTTCGAAACATTTATTTCTAGAATTTATGGAATATGGTTTATGAAAAGGGACCGCAGGAAATTCTGGCAAAATGCCAACTAATGTATAATTTCATTTCATATAGGATATGGTAGAATAATTTCAGAAAATATATCAAACAAGATATTGGCGCTTCAATGAAACTAGATTTTCGACGAAGCACGAAGACGCATAAAACATTTGCGTACAACATCCCCGTAGTTATCAATATTATGGGAAACGATAGAACAGATAGCAGCAACATTATCATCACTGTGTTACAACCCCTAAATATGTGGACAAATATTAAGATGTATGTATAATAAACAAACACACACACACACACGTACACACACACATACACACACATACACACACATACACACACATAAACACACACATACATACATATATATATATATATTATATATATATATATATATATATATATCGTTTCTGAATTTGTTTAGCAAATTATTTATATGAAAACGTGTATTAAAACTGATATTTTTATACTTTGGGAGGCCATGTTACCAATAACCCTCCTGTTGTGGAACCAACCAACCAACCAACCGGAAATGTATAAATGTTTTTAAATTTATAATTTAATTTATAATAAATTGGAGTGAAATCAGCTGGTGCGTGTGTTTCATATTAGCAACATGACCCTCCCAAAGTATAACAATATATATATATATATATATATCCATATGTGGTTGTCGTCTGGGGGAAAGTAGAGTTTTCATATTAATTTTATTGATTCTACATAGTGAGTGGTCTTGTTATTCGCCTGTGATAAACAGGCGAACTTATTTTATTTATAAATCGTTAATAAGCTAAACAAATACGTATTATAATATTTCTTCATCATAACCTTCACATCTATTTTAACATTAATTCATATATAAATGAATAAATCTTTAATTTAAATTGACTTATTAGATCATAATACATGCGTTTTTCTTTGTAAATAATTAGGCTAGAACAAATACATGATAACCTAACTAGTTATAAATTGTCAAAGCCAATTGTTAAATATTTTCTTTCTGCTCTCATAATATCTACTAAATTAAATTGTATACATAAACTAGATTAATTATCTACGAAATTAGTAATCTATAAATTGTTCCTTATTATATAGTTACATTATTAATTTGCGGTGGATTGGCAGTATCGGTAGAGGGTCGGACGCCATGCTTTGCTCAAAGAGTTACGGCCCTTTATGGTCTAATTTCAAATCACGCCGAGGTTAACTTTGCCTTTCATCCATACGGGGTCGATAAAATAAAGTATCAATAATACACTGGGATAATTGCTGGCCTTGTTCCAAAGGTAGAAACAATTATTAATTTGCATCTCCATATATAATATATATTAGTGTAGTATCTAATTTAATCTAATTTAAGTAACGGTCAATTTCTGTTTTGGTTTTATTTATTTATTTATTTATTGTTTTACCAATTTGAAAATGTCTGTACGTACTGTAATATTTCTACCACCCAAATAATACTCATATGCGTGTTTTGATACGGATATGAAGAGCACGTCTGGCCGCCAGTATATCAAATGACGTCTACATCTCCAGTGGAATTTGTCTGGAGAGACCATGTTTTGGCTTATATTATACATAAGCCTTGCATCTTCAAAATACCTATAATAAAATAAATTGGGATGGATTAAGTAACTGTCTTTCGTTTATAATTGTGTGTATATATAGAGAGAGAGAAAGAGAGAAATATATTTTAGGGTCTGCTTTTTTTTTCCTTTCTTTGATTCGTCAAATTGACATTATTGAAAGAATGAGGACAATTCTTTAAAAGAAAGAGATTTATGATGTACATAATGTATATAAAGTATTACCGGTTTCGATGTATTAGTGAAATTCATCTTATCAAAAGTTTAGTATTACAAATTAAACTAATTAAAAATAATTAATAATAATTAAATCTAAAAATTAATGATTTAAAATGAAGAGGTAAGTTTTTTTCATCTTCCTTGTTGAGAAGGAGACTGGAAAATGAACTCTTGTGTATAGAGATAGGTGTGTAGTCATGATAGTAGCAGCAACTGTGTTGGTAGGTGTGTTTTTTCACACAGAACAATATTGATTTTAGGGTCAAAGGAAATATTCTGTAAATGTGTGTTTATCCCAATTGTCTTAATGGACTGGTCAAGATTTCAGATGGGCGAAGGGGAGAATTGTAAGCTAGAGACAAGTTTTAGTTTTTAGTTTTTAATTATTATTAATTATTATTAATTATTTTTAAATGTAATAGTAAACATTTCTTAAGATGAATTTTACTAATACATCGAAACCGTACTTTATGTACTTTATATACATTATAAAACTCTCTTTTAAAAGAATTGTCCCTCACATCTTTTCGATAATATCATTTTGACGAATCAAAGAGAGGTTAAAAAAGAAAAGCAGAACCTTAAATATATTTTCAGTGCTAATTCCAACTTCACCTTTTCTCTATAACC
>OZ024743.1:43634648-43654648 GCA_964016885.1 Eledone cirrhosa
TCATAGTTTCAGGTATGAAAAGATGTTATATTTTAGTGTCTAGTTATTGCTTATTGCTTTTGTTATATTCAAGAATGTTAGTGTTTGACGCTATTTAATTAAATCTATCTTACATACAATGCGTACACCCTAGAGCGATATTTGTACTCTTATATACTGAGAATTGTTATGATGGTTTTTATTTTGTTTTATTAAACCTTGCTCTTCAATTATTTTTCTTCTATCCTATCATATATCCTGCTTATTTCCGACCAGAATTCAAGCAATGTTTTGGCTAGGCAGATCGAGATTCCTCTTAGCATAAATATATTTTTATATTCAACCCCAATCAATATGGCTGGAGCTTTTGCCTTACTCCACTTGCCAGTCTAAATAGGCCTCAACCAAATTATTTCTGCAAGTTTCATGTCATGTTCTGTATTTCGTAGATGTTATTACAATTTCTTCCGTTTCAGAGTTTTGTCACATTGCTCAATGTAAATAACTACCGAATCGATAGTGTCTGGGAATTTACTAGTATACATTAAATACTGAGCAGCTTGAAATATAACCATTTGGTTACATACTATTATAGTGCTTACATAATGTACAATTGATGTTACCAACCTATGTGATGTTTATGCTCTGTAGTTATTTGTCACTAAGTGGTAGTTTCCTCTGTCGAACTAAGAAGAAGCTGTACATTTACGTTGGGAAGAAGTGGGGAATTCATACATCGTCTCCGTTACTTCTTATCATCTAACTATTTTCCAGCGTCCTAGATTTCAACTGGTCAGATTGTTCATCTATGGACACAACTCTGTAGGCATTGTAAATTATCCATATAAATGTTCTGGGGGTGCAGAATTTGCATATTCTCCCTGAACTGAACATCCTCGAAGTTTCATTTAAGACATGCTTTCACACATCATATCTCATTCAAAGACTTGCAATCGTTCCTCGAGTGAAAATAAAATGAAATACATGTCAAATTAAATTCTGTCATTCGCTCACATTTATCTGCAAGTTGGGATATGCGGCAGGGATTATATGTTGTATTCTATAGTGAGATAATGACGTAGGGTATGACAAATCTTCCTGGCGGTGTAATATCAGGTAAACATTGCATTCCGGAGGAATTCCATGCAAACATCTACAAGGATTTTCAGTAGAACTGTTAGCAGTGCATGTAATACTGCACACACAACGAGGAAATTGATCTGCACACAGATGTTCAATGTGAAAGCCAGGCTGACTTGTGTATTTAGGTTAACAAATATATATGATTCCGCGTGCCAGACTTTTATCGGAAATATCAAAACGTCTAATGCAAAGCATATTTTGTGGATAAAATATAAACGACGACTTAAAATGACTCGATTCTTTTCGGTCTATCATAAACAGCTACAGTGAATTTGTTGAAATTTATAAGAATGTCGGAAATGGAACGAATACATTGGCCTAGTCTCCGCAGGTATCTTGAGGCAATAAAACAATTGAGAAAGACCAACAATTTTCTGTAATCGGATAAACCTGAATCTGTTAGTTTCTTTGGGTTGACCTGGATGACTGGTCAATGATAGAGGTTCCAAATAGTGGCATATTTATTTCCATCTCCTTAGTGCTGCCTACTACGTTTGTGATTGTAATGTGCACTTATAATAACCTCTCCTGTTTTGCCCTAGGTAATAGAAGTTATTGATAACAGGTATACCGCATTAATATTCATTTACGGCATTTAGAGAATGTAAAAATGGGCTGATATATTTATGTTGAAAGTTAGCTTCGTCATCGATATTATTGGTTCTATACCTCCTCTTTAATATTTAGTATACCTGGAAATTGTTGGTATAGTAAGTTGTAAGGAATAATGGATAGTTCAAATAGGATTTGAACTTCATTTTGTAAGGCACACGCTATCTCTTTAGCTGATACTGCCAATTTCGAGGAGCTTTATTCAATATTATCTTTTTGTTTTATGTTGCTATTTTTCAATTGAAAAAGAGCATTTTAATTGAGAAGTTCATTGATTCCACTAGCCTGATATTATCCCATTGGCTATTGCAGAAGCAATAGCTAAGGCTCTTAAAATAATTATAACTAAGTCCTACTTTAAAATATCTTATTTGTACAACTTCTTATAGTTGGTGGGAATACGATGAAGTAGTTGACATTGCTAAATGCTGAAGTGACATCTAATTGAATGCAATGTCTCGTTTTAGCGTGCTATAGTAATCAGAAAATGTGTAATCAATAATTATAATATGACTCCCTCGGCGTGTAAATCAATGAATTACGCAATCGTAACAATGAAGGAAGAAATCTTAATAATGTAACATGCATGTTAATATTTGCTTGTATTCTCATTAAATATATGCATATAATAAAACAGAAAAAATGTAACGAAAGCATTACAATCGATCAAAATGTTACTGCAAACATAATTATCATTTAAATAGTTAAATTTCAGAGGCTCCTTCAGGAAACATGTTACTGCAAACATAATTATCATTTAAATAGTTAAATTTCAGAGGCTCCTTCAGGAAACATGCATTTGTTTTGAAATAGAATTTTGATATTTTCATTTTAGAAACGCATCATCTCATCCAGTTTATAATTGTTGTTGTTGTTGTGGCTGTTGTTATTATTATTATCATTATATGTAGTAGTAGTAGTAGTAGTAGTAGTAGTAGTAGTATATGGAACTCCCACAGATCTTGAACCAAACTAATCTCCAAAAGCGATGTAGAAAGGGGCCCCTCTTCTGTATAAAATATGCAGCATACAGCCGCATTCGTCAGATTAGGTACGTTTTTTCAGTTCACACTCGCTAAATTTGCTAAATTTCAATAATTGTACTGGTTGATGGTGAAGATCTCCCCTCTCCAGACCGCCTTCCTCTCCAAGAGCAATATCTTTATTCAATACAATTACCAGGTGGAGGGAAATATTGCCTGCACTTTCAGGCCCAAAAAAGCAGTGGCGCGATCTTCAGGATTGAGTTGGTCAATAACCAGTTCTCTCTTACATGGGATAATAGCTGTTCGACAAAATTCTACAAGTTGCAGGAACAGTGGACGATTATGCGGAGAATGGCTTTATATCGGGAAGGAACATATGCCAGCCCTTGTTTGGCTTTGAATTTTTTTCGAAACGGCTGCACTGCATGGTCAAGGATTTCTGCCTCGAACGTTACTCGGAAGCAACTGGCTGTTTCTGTCGATCTTGCCCAGGAGTACTTCTCGATAGAACGTGATCATAGCATTTCCATTGACCCCATTGCTCTATTGGTAAAGGCATCCAAATTCGGTCTTCGCTTGACCCACGACTGCAGCGCAGACGGATAATTGATCTGCGAACAGAGCTGACTCACAATCGGGCCCAAATAGGAGCACCGTTTATGAATACCTGGAGATGTTGTAGCCTCAGCGAATATCTATGCATCATCAGCCACAGCATGCCCAATGCTAGGTGACTGCGGTTACCTTACGTGTTATTTCCAACCAGCCTTTATCCACCTGCATCTTTGGACCAAACAAGACCTCGTTCAACTTCTCCGAACCGTCATGCAAGCGTTCAAAATGGTGTTCAATGGCATGGATTCGCCTCTTCGGATTCCGCGCTGCCGATCCACCCACTTTTCTGGGATGATCATTGCTCCTGTAAACTTTTTCATATTCCTCTAATAAGTTGCTGACAACCTCGATTTACATCACGGTGACGTGCGCATATAAGGACGCACCCCTTCCAAATTCTGGTTAGAGCGGGATGCCCTGCAACAGGGAAACCTTCCACACAAGTGGTTCAAAAGGGGGAGATATGGTATACTTGACGGACTTTGCATGTAATCTGGAACAGTTGAAATACGGACTATTTAATTGACCACCAAGCAGAAGCCACTGTGCGTTGCGGCGATCCATCTTCTAAATACGAGACTAAAGCCGGCTGTGCCAAGAGCATCTCCTAGCTTCTTGGTTCGACGCTATCACAAGCTTTCGATTGATCTAAATTGATCAGAGAAACACCGAAGCCAAATTTACTCCCTACGCTCTTGATGTATTACATGAGATGGGATTTTCATGAATCGATCTGGTTGGGATTGCATATGTCAGTGCCTACCTATACTACACTTGAGGACAAGAGTCATGTCTTCGAATAGTCTGCAATGTCTCCGTAATTCTCATAGAGCAAGCCAGCAAACAGGGCGAACTACGTTTAATAAAGTCGGCCAGGACTGACTATATCTCGGCTGATGTTATCAACTTTTTGTAGCGCACCACATCAGTTACTGTGATTCGGGACAGGCTGTCGATGTAACCACAAGGGTCCGCTACCGTCTCCAACAACCCACACAATTAACAGTCATGCAGAATGAAATGCTCAAGTGTCATTCTCGCAGCTTTTAATTTAGCTATTAACTCTCCCTACTTTCTATTTGTTTCTGTCGCCAGTTCTTTACGTTCTTTACGTTTATGCAGTTGATTCTACTGTTGAAAGATGTCCACTACCACCTGTTATTCAGGACTGCTCTGTCGACTAGTGTTTAACTAATGTGCTAATCCGGGGTCTAGAAGATTTATATGAAAGGGCAGAGGATTTAATCTTCCAGTAACCATGCATATTTATACATACTACTCTTAGAATTTTCACGATGTTTAGTTAGAGCTTTAGAGAAATATACAGGAAGGCTACTAAATCTATATGTGCTGCTGGAGTTCGGGTCGTTCAAACTCCGTATCTGGTGGAATTTCCATTTGAAACTCCCTTGAAAACCTATTCTGGTTTGTGTAGTAGGATTTACCACGTATTGCAGAGATCTCTAACTAATGATTTCGTAGGTGCATATGCATAAAGAGGAGACCCCTGCGTCTGTGACTTAACTCATAGGGATGTTGTAATGTGTGAGCGAGTGTGTCTGTTTATAAGAAGAGGTGATAGGGGTTCTCATGTGCAGTTTTATTATTCTTGCTGTTGCTGTAAGTGGTGGTTTATCTCATTGGTCAATCATAGCTCTACGCCACCTAGAAGGCGAAGTTGATCAGGAAGCTTTTCAGTTGTTTCTCATCTGATCTGTAGATGTATTTCCAGACTGATCCCAGATCAGTTCTCCCACCGGAAATCTTTACTTTCAGGAGCATGTCGTTTCTCTTCAGGACGATGCATCCTTCGGTTCATGAGATATCTAAGCCTGATAATATCCCATCAATTTCTCTTTTAAGTGTTCTTCTAATGTAATAGGGAAATACTATAAATTGTCCGTTCTGCACGGGCTACAGATACATCTTCGCGTTTTGGAAAAGCTCTAATATGCTTTCAAAATACTTGGCCCTTGTAGCGGTTTGTTTACCGGGTCTCAAGCTATGTATAACAGCCTCCAAGTGGTATTGTAGAGTCAGCTCCAGCTTTTGGAATTTGCATCCCAGACATCAGTGTTTATTTCTGTCGCTGCCTACACCTCCGGCAGAGCACTTATGTGGCTCCAGGTTCGTTCCCTTATTATTAGCTTGTCTCTCTGAGCCAAAATATTTTTCCCCCTTGCTCAAATATATAAGGAATAATCACATAATTTTTGCAGTCGTCGCTGAGAACATATTCTTGAGAAGTTGTCGTTGTGGTGCTGCGCTTGCTGCTCTTGTTGTCAATGTTGTTGTTCTTGTTTTCCTTGTTGCTGCTGTTGTTTTTGGCGTTGCCATTGTCGCTGCTGGTGTGTTCTTGTTTATGATATCTGCTGTCATCGTGGTCGTTGTTTTTGGTGTGGTTTTTGTTCGTTTCATTACACTTGTTGCGGCTAATGCTCTTTTTGATGTCATTGCCGTTGTTGTTGCTGATTCTTTTGTTGTTGTTGGTTACAGTAGCCCTGTTTTTGTTCGCTAAATGAACAATGTTACTTTTTCCGTAATAATTTCCCTAATCAACGCATCTAACAATACAAAGAATTATTTTGATGCTGAAATACCGGATATAGCGAAATATTTTTTTCCTTTTTACTAAAACAAATCAAATCACAGTTCATTAATATTTAATATGTAATCACGCACGATCATATATATATATATATATATATATATATATATATATGTGTGTGTAGAGAGAAAGATGGGGAAAGGAATATATATATATATATATATATATATATATATATATATATATTCCTTTCTCCATCTTTCTCTCTCTACACACACATATATATATATATATATATATATTTATATATGAATATATATATATACACATATATATATATAAATATATATAGATATATAGATATAAATACATATATACATATATATATATATATATATATATATATATAGATATATATATAAATACATATATACATATATACATATATATATATATATATATATATATATGTATATATATATATATATATATATATATATATATATATATATATATATATATATATCTTATGTATATATACTATGTATATATATATATATATAAATAAACATATACATACATATATATATATATATATATATATATATATATATATATATATATATATATATATATATATATAAGTTATATATATATAACCGTGGGTGTCTGTATGTGTGTGTGTGTATGTTTGTATTGATAAGTAGCTAGATATAGATACATAGATAGTTACGTATAATTATGCCTAACAAAAGAGTGGTCTCTTTTGAAGTTATACATTAAGGATAAATACATCATGTTCGAATTAGTGCTAAGTCTCATTTGTCGAATGGAACAAGTTATATATTTTCACCTGGAGGCTGTTTTTCTTTATGAAATAAAAGAAAACGATAATAAATATACAGATAAAATAAGCTGCTTAGATATTTCTTCTGTAAGGAAATGCAAATTTATATATCTAAATACATAGTTGTTACACTATTCTACAAATAAAAGTTAAATATACGGAAAAAACAAAGAGAAATATTTGATGGTATTTTTACGATTTATTTTCTGCTGTATTTTAAACTGAAATATAGTTACATTAATTACATAAAGTTGTACGGCAGTATGCATACCCGTGCCTTTATC
The DNA here is from genome assembly GCA_964016885.1 of Eledone cirrhosa. Classification (NCBI taxonomy): domain Eukaryota; kingdom Metazoa; phylum Mollusca; class Cephalopoda; order Octopoda; family Eledonidae; genus Eledone; species Eledone cirrhosa. Next base: position 43,641,663 of record OZ024743.1, read on the forward strand.
TTGACAGAAATTTGTAATGATGATCAAAAATAGAATCTTATGGAGATTTATTCACCGTTTCGATACGATATTATAATCCATTTTGTAGATTCCCACCTTATGATACATAATAATAACTATGTTATATGGGTTATTTTTCCTTATGTAGCGAATACAATTTGTTATGTTTCGTTAATTTTATTACAATTATTTTGATGTTCATAAAGTAAAATAACCAGAAATATTCCGTAACAGAACAAATTACCTCATATAATGTCGACAGGAATAGACAAAAATAATTTTTTAGAAAATATATTATACCGGAGTATATATATGTATATAAATAAAAACTACATATATTTATGAATGAGAAGCGAACATAATGAAGAAGTAGAAGAAAGTCAAACTTAAAACGATATAAGTAGATATATGTATTGATGTTCCAGCTATGCATTTATATACTTATATCAATCTAAAGTACTCAAGCATGACCGTAATATAATAGTTGACATTTACTAAAAACAGATATGGAACTATATGCATAGTTAGGCAGAGGCATAAATTTTATAGATAGGCCGGTAGATATATAGTTGGATAGATAGATAGATATATAGATAGATATATAAATTTATTTATTAGCCACAAGGGCACAAAAGAAGGGGACAAATTCAAATGAGGAATTTACATATAGGTATATGAAAATAAAACTATTAATACAATAACAGATAGATAGATAGATAGATAGATAGATAGATATGTTTCTTTTATTTGCCACTAGGGCATCAAAAGTGGGACAAGTACAGAGGGGGGAGTTTACACAAAAAGGCGTCCTCAATAAGGAGGAGGCAATAACAAAATATAAAAATAAAATAAGATATAACAAAAAATAAAATTTATAACAAAATCCTCAATAGAGAGGAGGCGCCTTGGGGGGTCGCACACACCCCCGAAAAAAGTGTGCAACCCTTCTCCTCAGGAGCACAGAGAAGGGGTGCTCTCTTGGTCTTTCATCTTCCTCACCTATAGTCTGATGTAGAGTGAAGGCCCATTCACACGGGCCATTCTCGCCACTTTCACCCATCTTTCATAGAAACGGCTGGGGTGCAGCACCTCTCTCTCCATCCTGATCCTTCTTCCGAAATGATATCGGAAGAAACGGACCAGTTGTTGGCCAGAGAGAAAGGTGCCTGACCTCAGTCCTTTCAGACGCGTCCACCATACAACCTCTTTCGCCATGGCTATTACGCACAGAAACACCACCTCTGCTTCATCTTTGAAGGGGGGAGGCGGCTTGATCATTACAATAGACTCGGTGGTCAACCGGATCGGTCCCACCCTTGACAGCAGTTGTTCGACATAGCCCCACAGATCGGCTACGCCCGAGCAGTGTACCAATGCGTGTGCAACGGTTTCCTCGTCGCACACGCATCTGGGACAGATCTTTTTGGCGGAGTCCCTACCCGGGCGCCGGTGTCTGTAGAGCCTTTCTCGAACGGGTAAAGCCCCTCGGTAGCACTGCCAGGCCAGGGACTTCTGGAAGTTGTCCATAGGTCCCGGGCTGAATGTCCTACCGAACAGGCTGGCCAGTTCGTCCTCCTCCATGTCTAGGGCTTCTCCGAGGGCGTCGTCGCACCTGCTGCGTACCAGCCCTCTATAGAATGTTGCGGTGGAGTCTCCACTGATAACCGGATCCGCCTGCCAGAGGGCGGTGAGCGCCTGCGCACACTCAGTGTGCCAGGCGCCCAGTTTTCTCGGTCTTTGCTTGACCCAGGATTGCAGCTCAGTGAGTGAGACGAGTCTGGGAAAGGTTCGTCTCACAATCGAGGCCGACACCGGTTGTCCGGTGAGGAATACGTAGAGGTGCCGTAGCCTTAATGCGTGTTTACGCATCATTAGCCACGGCATCCCCAGCCCTCCTTTCGAAGGGTGTTGACAGCAGATGGATCTCCTCACCATAGGAGCCCGCCTCTTCCAAAGGAATTGGAAGAGCGCGCGCTCCATCTTGGTGAGGGTTTCCCTTGGGCAGGGCACTACGGTCAGGCGGTAGTAGATGACGGACGCTATGTAGGTGTTCGCCACCTCCGCCCGACCTTTCAGGGATAGTTTGCAACTGGCCCACTTCTGGGTCAGTGCAAACACCCTGTTCGTAACCTCCGCCCAGTTTTTCTCCACCTGGAGGTCCCGTCCGAACCAGACCCCAAGCAACTTCACCGGGCCCTCCGTCCAGCGTCCGACGACGCCATCGGAGGGCATCGGTCTGCCCCTCCACGTGCCGAGTTGCAAACCGATAGACTTGTCCCGGTTCAGCTTAGCCCCTGTGAACTTTTCGTACTCCTCCAGTAAGGTGCCGACCGCCTCGATTTCGGAGGCCGTCGACACCATTACTGTCACGTCATCGGCGTAGGCCGACACCGCTTTCCGCAATCCCGGTTCCAAAGGGATGCCCTGCAACAACTCCAACTTCCGCAGTAGTGGCTCGAGAGTCAACACATACAGAAGGGAGGAGAGAGGGCACCCTTGTCGGATGGACCGCCCGATTTTGAACGGCTCCGAGAGGTAGCCGTTCACCTTGACCCTAGAGCAGATGCGGCTGCTGTGCATAGCAGTGATCCAGCCCCTGAAAACGGGTCTGAAGCCTGCCGCCGCTAGCACCGCATCCAGGTAACCATGGTCGACCCTATCGAACGCCTTAGATTGATCCAAGTTGATCAGAACCCCACCAAAGCCGGGTTCGTTCCCAACCCTCTCTATGATGTATCGCATGAGGTGGAGGTTGTCATGGATGGACCTGGACGGGATAGCGCATGTCTGCGCATCTCCCACCAGGTTGCCCACGACAAGCGCCAACCTCTTTGCTAGCAACTTGGCCAAAATCTGTAACTCTGTATTTGGCAGAGTTATGTGCCTGAAGTTACTTATTTCGTCCCCCTTGTTCTCGTCCTTCCTCACTAGCGTGACTACGCCATTGGTCACAGTACAGGGAATTCTCCCGTTCTGTTGCCAGTTGCAGTAGACCGCCTCGAGGAGATCGGGGAACAAGTCCGGCATAGCTAGATATAATTCGTAAGGAAGACCATCGAGACCCGTGGATTTGCGTTTGCCGAATTGGCTCAGCACGTCCTCTATCTCAGCGGCCGAAATCGGCTCCTCGCAGGACTTCGCCTCCCTGTCCGAGAGGCGCGGCAGGCCGTCGAGGTATGGACCGAAGTCCACGTTCCCAACCGGCTCCCCGCCCCTCCCGAACAGTCGGGCAAAGTGCCTTTGAAAGGCCTCACACATCTGCTTAGGCTCAAGAATCGCCCGTCCATCCAGGTCTCGCAAAGACCGGATGGTGGATTTAGTTCCACTGTTGGCCTCTGTCACGAGGGCCCAGCTAACAGCTTTGGTCCCCTCGTTCCCTAGAGCACGTATTTTACTTCGGACAACGCAGCCTTCGTGCTTCGCGTCGAAAAACTGGCTCAAAGCCGTTCTCGACGCTAGCACTCTGGCCACGTCGCCGCTTCTAATTGCCTCTTCTACTCTATCTATTAGCTCCCTTTCCTTCCTATTCCTATCCGCAGCTAGAACCTTACTAAATTCTATCGAGACTACTCTAATCTCTCTCTTTAGAGATACACACCACCTGCTGTTGACGATCGCTCCACTCAACCGTTCCTTAACTAACGTACTAATCCGATTCCTGTAGGCTCTACTTGTCGGCAAGGACAAGTTGAGCTTCCAGTAACCGTGGCCCTGTCTATGAGTTCTGTCAAGGTTGACCATGCAGGTCACTAATTTGTGGTCTGAATAGCCAAACATGCGCATTTTTGGACAACTTAAAAAGTCCTTATCCTTAATTCTAACTAAGAACCTATCTAGGTACGACCTAGATGATCCGCTACGATTTGCCCAAGTCCAGGTTGGCGCAGTCGGAAAATCTAGTCGATATCTATCGGCCAGGTCAAATCGACCGATTAACCCTTTGAGGATATTACACCCCTCTCTATCGGGTCAGGCCCCTACGTAGTCCCAGCGTGCATCTAGGATACCATTCCAGTCCCCCACTAATAGCAAGGAGCGGGACGTCCCTAGAAAAGTCTCCAGACGATGGAAGAAGTCCGGCCGCATTGACCCGAAAGGGCCGTAGGCGGCTACCAACCTAAACGCTCCGCCTTTACCACTGCCAAGGTCCAGAACCACTAGTCGACCCCCCGGGTCCAAATGTACCATCTGTGTTGCGAGACCCAGATGTTTTTGCAGCAGAGATAGATAGATAGATAGATAGATAGATAGATTTCTTTATTTACCATAAAGGCATAAAAAGAAGGGACAAATACAAAGGGGGAGTTTACATATAATCGAGTAAAAAGGGTGTAACATGAAAATAATCGAAAATAACCTCAAAACGGAGGGGACGTGATGGGGGTTGCACACAGCCCCGAAAAAGTGTGCAATCCTTTGCCCGGGGAGCACATGGAGAAGGTGCTCCCCTCTCCTTTACTTCTTTACCTACAGGATGGTATACAGAGAAGGCCCATTTACACGAGCCATTCTCGCCACTATCACCCACCTTTCATAAAACTGCCTGTGTCCAAGCACCTCTCTCTCCATTCTTATCCTTCTTCCGAAGTGATATCGGAAGAAGTAGACCAGACTATGGCCAGAGAGGAAGTTGCTGACCTCAGACCTTTCAATCGTGTCCACCAAACAACCTCTTTCAACATGGCTATTACGCACAGAAAAACCGCCTTTGCTTCCTTTGTGAAGAGGGGAGGCGGTTTGATTGTCATCACGGACTCGGCGGTCAATTTAATCGGCGCCACCCGCGACAGCAGTTGTTCGGCGTAGCCCCACAGATCAGCCACGCCCGGACATTGCACCAATGCGTGCGCTACGGTTTCTTCGTGACGCACGCATCTAGGGCAAATCTTTTTTGAGGGATCCCTGCCCGGGCGCCCGTGTCTGTAGAGCCTCTCTCGAACGGGTAGAGCCCCCCGGTAGCACTGCCAGGCCAGTGACTTCTGGAAGTTGTCCATTGGTCCTGGGCCGAAAGTCCTACCGAACAGGCTGGCCAGTTCGTCTTCTTCCATGTCCAGCGACTCTCCAAGGGTGTCATCGCCCCTGCTAGCCACCAGCCCTCTATAGAATGATGAGGTGGATTCTCCACCGATGGCCTGGCCCGCTTGCCAGAGAGCCCTGAGCGCCTGAGCACACTCAGTGTACCAGTCTCCCAGTTTTCCGGATCTTTGCTTGACCCAGGACTGTAGCTCGGTGAGTGAGACGAGTCTCGGAAAGGCTCGTTTCACGAACGGAGCCCACACCGGTTGACCAGTGAGGAATACCTGTAGGTGCCGTAGCCTTAATGCGTGCCTACGCATCATCAACCACGGCATCCCCAGCCCTCCTTTCGAAGGTTGTTGGCAGCAGATGGATCTTCTCACCATAGGAGGACGCTTCTTCCAAAGAAATTGGAAGAGCATGCGTTCCATGGTGGTGAGTGTTTCCTTAGGGCAAGGCACGACAGTCAGGCGGTAGTAAGTGACGGACGCTATGTAAATGTTCGCCACCTCTGCCCGGCCTTTTAGGGACAGCTTACACTTGGCCCATTTCTGGGTTAGTGCAAACACCTTGTTCGTAACCTCGTTCCAGTTCTTTTCCACCTGGAGGTCCGGTCCAAACCAGACCCCAAGCAACTTTACCGGGCCCTCCGTCCAGTGTCCGACGACACCGTCAGGAGGCATCGGTTTGCCTCTCCACGTTCCGAGTTGCAGCCCGATGGATTTTTCCCGGTTCAGTTTCGCCCCTGACAACCTTTCGTACTCCTCCAGTAAGGTACCGATCGCCTCGATCTCCGAGTCGGTTGATACCATTACTGTTACGTCATCGGCGTAGGCCGACACCGCTTTGCTCAATCCTGGTTCCAGGGGGATACCCTGCAACAACTCCAACTTCCTCAGTAAAGGCTCGAGAGTCAATACGTACAGGAGGGAGGAGAGAGGGCACCCCTGTCGAATGGATCGTGTGATTTCGAACGGCTTCGAAAGGTAGCCGTTCACCTTGATCCTAGAACAGATGTGGTTGCTATGTAGGGCAGTGATCCAGCCTCTGAAAACAGGACCGAACCCAGCCGCCGCTAGCACCGCATCCAGGTAACCATGGTCGACCCTATCGAAGGCCTTAGACTGATCCAAGTTGATCAGGGCCCCACCGAAGCCGGGTTTGTTGCCAACCCTCTCTATGATGTATCGCATGAGGTGGAGGTTATCGTGAATGGACCTGGATGGGATAGCACATGTCTGCGCATCTCCCACCAGGCCACCCACGACAAGCGCCAACCTCTTTGCTAACACCTTGGCCAAAATCTTTAACTCTGTGTTTAGCAGGGTTATGGGCCGAAAATTATTTATACTATCCCCCTTGTTCTCGTCCTTCCTCACCAGCGTGACTACGCCCTTGGCTACAGAACAAGGAATTCTCCCGTTCTGCTGCCAATTGCAGTAGACCGCTTCGAGGAGTTCGGAGAAGAAGACCGGCATTGCTAAATAAAGTTCGTAAGGTATACCATCGAGACCTGGAGATTTGCGTCTGCTGCATTGGCTCAGCGCATCTCCGATCTCATCAGCCGAGATTGGTCCCTCGCAGGACTCTGCCTCTTCGTTCGAGAGACGCGGCAGGCCGTCGAGGTATGGACCGAAATCCACGCCCCGGCCCGGACCCTCGCCTCCCCCGAACAATCGGGCAAAGTGCTTTTGAAAGGCCTCGCACATCTGCTTAGGCTCCCGGATCACTCGTCCATGTTCGTCTTGCAACGACCGGATGGTGGATCGATTTCCACTCTTAGCTTCTGTCACGCGGGCCCATCCAACGGCTTTGGCCCCCTCATTACCTAGAGCACGTATTTTACTTCGAATGACGCAGCCTTCGTGCTTTGCATCGAAAAACTGGTTCAAGGCCGTCCTCGATGCCAGCACTCTGGCCACATCTTCGCTCTTGATTGCCTCTTCTAATTTACCTGTTAATTCTTTCTCGTTTCTATTCCTATCGGCAGCTAACATCTTGCTATAACTTATTGATTCTGTTCTAATCTCTCTTTTGAGAGATGCCCACCATCGGTTGTTGACGATTGCACCCGTCAACCTCTCCTTAACTAATCTGCTAATCCGGTTTCTGTAAGTCTCTTTTGCCGGTAAAGACAAATTAAGTTTCCAGTAACCGGGACCCTGTTTATGTGTTTTCTCGAGATTGACCACGCAGGTCACTAATTTGTGATCCGTGTAGCCAACCGTGCGCATTTCTGGACAGCTTAATATGTCCCTATCCTTACTTCTAACTAAGAATCTATCTAAGTACGATCTAGATTGACCACTGTGGTTTCTCCAAGTCCAGGTAGGCACAGTTGGAAAATCTAGTCGATATCTATCGACCAAGTTAAAACGGTCGAGTAACCCCTTGAGGCTGTTACACCCCCCTCTATTAGGACATGCTCCTGCATAGTCCCAACGTGCATCCAGGATGTCATTCCAATCCTCCGCTAGAAGCAGGGAACGCGACGTTCCCAGAAAAGTCTCCAAACGCTGGAAGAAGTCGGGCCGTTCAGCTCCGAGAGGGGAGTATACGGCGACCAGTCTCAAGGCCGCACTTTCACTACTGCCAACGTCTAGCACCAACAAACGACCCTCCGGGTCCGAGTGCACAACCTGTACGGCAAGACCCAGGTGTTTTAGCAGCAGTACGACAACCCCACCCCCACCTCCAGGTTGACAGAGAGATGCATGCACCTCAAAGTCATCGAAGGTGGGGGCCAGCTGCCGCACGACGCTGATTCGAGTCTCACAGATAACCATTATATTTATACTACATGACCTGAGGTCATTTAGAAGCTTTGCTTGCTTCCAAGTTGAGCCCAGGCCACGTGCATTCAAATATCCTACTCTTAACACATCCATGTGGGCGGCAGAGCCAAAGGAGAGTGTAGAGACCTACCTTTCCGCTTCCCGGGGTTCGGGTTGCACGACTTCCATGGGGTCGGGGGTGTTGGGTGAAGGGGTGTCTTGTGGTGGTGTAGGGTCGTCAGTGTGTGGTGGGGTTGGGGTGTTTGGAGTTGTGTTGGGGAGGGGAAGGGGATGGGGAAAGCTTTTTAGTAGGACGCGGTTTATGGGTTTGACAGAGGGTGGTCCTACGTCCTCCTTAAAATCCTTTTTTAGTTTTTGGTAGAGGTTCATTGGGATCTTTATTAGTTTTAAATGTGGGTGGTTTTCTGACGAAACAAAGTTTACACCTCGGTTTGTACCGAAGGATTATTGTATATGAGTTCATTTCATTTATTATTGTTTCTGTTGATGTAAGTATAGTGTAATGTCTTTTTTTCCGATGGTGTGAGTGTTTCGAAGAGGGGAGGGCAGGTTTGGTTTTGTTTGTTGCTGGAGGGGTGTTTTCTGTTTTGTTGGATTGTGTTGAGATTTGGGTGGGGGTTGTTTGTCCTTGTGTGTTTTGCACATGTTTTCTTTTTTTCCTTTTAATCTGTCTGAAGGACTCCGTTTCTTCCTCCGAATTCGTTGGGTTATCTTCAGTGTTGGAGGGAAGAGGTATGTTTGCTGGTAATGTTTCCGTGTTGGTTTTCTTTGTGGGGGAGATGGATGTCACTATGTTAGACTGTGATGTGTGTTGTGTCTGCGGTGGTTGTGTTGTTTTATTGAGTGAGAGGTTGGGTGGGCCTGTATTTTGTTTTGGGGTAATGTGTTGTGACTGTTTGTGTTGTGGTGGTGTTGTGGTTTTACTGAGGGACGGGTTGGGTGGGACTGAGTTTTGTTGTTTGTTTATCTGTTGTGGTGGTGGTGGTGGAGCTGGTGTTGGTAGCAGGGTTTTCTTTTTGTTGAGTTGGGGACAAGCGGCCTTCAGGTGCCCTCTGCCTGCACAGATATGGCAGGACGGCCTTCTCCCCTCCACGCTAATGTTTATATACCCGTGGTCCTCTAATAGGATTCTGTCGGGTATTTGGGCGATGCGTTCAGGCTTCATTTGTTGCCAACCCTTCGAAAGGTAGCCGTTCACCTTGATCCTAGAACAGATGTGGTTGCTATGTAGGGCAGTGATCCAGTCTACTCCCAGCTCTATACCTGTTCCACTGAACGCATTGCCTGTGGTTTTCCCAATGGAAATCACGTTGTCATTCACTGGATCGATGAAGCCAGCTATGAGCCAGCAGTAGTCCACATATGGCATCATTGCATCCAGCCATATGCGTTGAGTTCTTTTCCCCATATAAGATGGATAAAAGGTGAAATTTTTCGAACGAATCGGTGACAAAGCACATTTTTTTGCCGCCGATTCGTTCTTCATGATAATTGCTAGGCTTCCATACAGTCTGTCTTTTCTTATGAAAGTTGTTTCATTCAGTACTTCTGTGAGTACTGTTTTGATATCTGCTTGAGAAGGCTGTTCAGGTTTTTTTGTACTGTTGTTGATGGTCCGAAACTTGACCGTTCGGCTTTCAATGTCTTTCGTGAATTCTTGAGGCATTTTTACCGATAAAATGCCATTCTCTCCTTCACTTATGTATTGTTTGGCGTCCGTGATCCTTCGTACCACATCTGAAATGTTTTCCGCTATATAAGTCAAAGATTTCTTTGTTTTCTGTGCAAATGAAATCTTGTCGTCTGCTTTGTTTTCTGATATGGTGTTATTTTCAACTGTTATTTTTTTGTTTGTTGTGTTTTTGTTTGTGTTATTTGTATTGTCATGCAATTTTTCAAATTTTATTTTTTTCGTTGTTGGAATCCAAGTCCAGATTTTTGTTTTCGTCCTTTAATTTTTTCTCCGCAGATTCGTCCGTTTTTATTTTAATTTTTCCTTCCTTCTCTATGACGTTAGTTGGGAAGGAAGGGAGGACTAAAGCGTGCGAGCTTACAACTCTTACCGCTGTCCCCCCACCACTATTTTCGTTCGCTGCGTTTAACATTTCTGTTAGACGATTGAAATTTTTTACACAAAATTTTTTTAAACAGGTTTTTCACCTCTAGGAGGGGTAAATATGAGCTGACCCACGGCCTGACAGTTCAGACGGAGGGTCAAGCCACACAATTGTATCAAAATTAAGTTTGAACTCACAAAATTTCCTCAATAAATTTGAACAAAACTTCTGTGCGAAGTGAATGACATCCACACTGTAGAACAGACGACAGCTAGATTAGATAGACAGATAGATAGATAGATAGATAGATAGATAGATAGATAGATAGATAGATAGATAGATAGATAGATAGATAGATAGATATCTTTCTTTATTTGCCACATGGGCGTACAAAAATGGTACATTACAAGACGTAACGGCGGGGAGTTTTACATAAAAATCATATAACTTTAACGTTATAGATAGATATATAGATGGATGGATTGATATAAAGTGTGATTAAGTTAAAGTAATTTCAATAAAATAAAGTAACTGTCAATTTAACTTATACATATTTATGAAACAGTGTGCCTTGCTGCTTGGTGGGATTATTGTTGTTGATAGAGCATTCGTATTTACAATTAAACTTGATAAATCGCCAGTTCTCGCGAGAAGAACAATATTAAACTATATCAATTGCTTTTGTTCCACCGGTTCACTTAGAGTTTTCTCATGAAATGTGGCGGTCTTAAGATAATTGTTTCTAATTTGTGCACAAGGGCATCACTTACCCCAATGCATTACACGTGCTTTATTTTATTGACCCTTAATTTAGTCTCAAGCTCCGATGTTCATAAACCGGTGCTTATCCCAATTTCCGTGGTGCTAATCAACTAAAAGTACAACACTCCCCTACTCGGAGAGGATGCCATACCACTGAAGGGTTAAATCACCAGCTATTGCTGGTACTAACTTTCACCTAAGTGTACAGGACCAAAATGAAAGATGTGTTCTGCTCAAGAAGACAACACACAACCCATTTCATGAATCGTAAATCCAACACCGTTACCACGAGGCTGGATATACACCAGTGGAAATTAAATCTCTATACATTACATTCACATCAGAAATTATTTGCCGAGCCACTATAACGTACATTGTAAAGCAACGGCATCATTGTCAATTTGATAATTTATCAATCACTGCATGTGTCTGTTATAACATTCATGCCTTTCAAAATGCTTATTTCCCATTAACACATCTATCACATTCAGATAAAACCACATGTGTATGAGGCTCCTTATGTAAAGAAAATACATATCCGTATATACGAACAGGGACTTTTGTATATGAAATGTGTTTATATTGAAAACGAGGAAGTCACAGTCGTTCCATATATCTTTGAAACCAGCTATTACTTGACTATCGCCTACATTCGGCAACTCCTATGTTTAATGATGCAAGAGACTACAAATATGTGTCTCACTATATGTGTTGTCATTTGTCCAGAGTGTGCGTTCATAACATAGAAATACGGAATATACAACACATCTATAAAATTTGCTGTACATATCCCAATGAATATTTTATAGAAACTCGGCGACGTCTGAATACATATTTTGCTAATTATACTAACCAAATAATAGTGCTAAGAAATTTCTAGAATAATAAGACTTTGTTTAACCACGTATCACCACAATGCCACTCAATTACTTATGTTGACCTCTATACCATTTTTCATCCCCTTAATTGCTTCTTTGACCCTATAACTGTCAACTTAAATATGTTCTCCTTCTATTGGGTAAGTAGGGGGTTGCCCCTCCCCTTCCCATTTATTCTCTACATTCATCAATCTCTCATAATTACCTTCCCAGGTTTCTTTCGTTTGGTGCACCAGTCATTTCACCACAACAATATCTGATTCTCATGTCATAAGACATTGGCAAACTTTCTTTTTTCAGTCATCATCCGAGCTGTGTATACCGGCCGGTCGCTTAGCTTCCCGCATAGCTACCCTGTACCAGTCTCAGCTGCCCTAATTTTACCAATTTTCCATACATGTATCTTGGTTTTAATGGCTCTATCCTCCAGTGCTGTTGCAACACAATATTAACCTCTGTCTGGCTAGCGCTTTATCCAGCCACAATTCTCACCATTAGTTCGCAGAAGGTTTGTAAGGATTGGAGGCAAGCATTGTAAATTATCCATTACGTTTTATTTATCTAACTCGTCACCTCTCTCATCAAAAGCACCCCATAGGTCTTTTCTGAACATTTATTTAACGTAAAGGTTTTTTAGCTTCCATAATACTTTAAAATAGCAACATATTCTAACCCACGCTTATGTATTCCCTTAGCATAACTCCACCATATCATATCAATAAAGAAATCTTTTTCTACCAGAGCCCTTTCAACGAGGATCAGATATATGCTCAGCAATGTTTCTTTTTGTTTATCTTTTAGAATTGTTTTATTTGTATGTGTGTTTTGTTTGTGTGTCTGTTTTTTTTTTGTGGGGGGGGGGGGGGCTTTTTTTTTGTGTGTGTGGGGGGGGGGGGCTTTTTTTTCTTTTGGCTTTTCTATTGGCTTTTTTCCTAATCTTACATGTTATTCAAGTTAGATACGTTGTGCCTCAATACCCATTTATCTCGTAGAATCTCATTCCTTCGGAAATAAGAATGCTTCTACAGGCCATGCTTTTAACAGGTATTGATTACTTCTGCGTACAGGAACTTCATTCCATTTTTATCACTGAGATCTGCAGTATACTGCAAAGATTTATTCCCAGTTATCCTTCCTTATATTCAGGTTTATTAAGGGCTGATATGTATTTGAAATTATGTTTGGTTGTTGCTCTTTTTGAAACATATACAATATCTGTATCAGGTGTTCATTAGAAATAGCTGTTAGAGTGAACATTGTGAACAAATTGTTTGCTTGTGGTAAAATCAAAGTCGCGTGTGTTATTTCCCATAGTTGGACAGGTAATGATTTGTCGTATGAGGAGATCGTTAGTGGTGTTGAGGAGAGCATACATCTTTCTTTGGTTCAGTTATGTAGAATCAGGCCAACAGAAATTAGTAATATTTAAGTTTCTAGTTAAGAGTACATTGAACTGTAGACTAATATCATTTACGGTT
>OZ024743.1:43659648-43672148 GCA_964016885.1 Eledone cirrhosa
ATAATTGAGATGATTCTAGATGGTGTAAGTTAGCGATTTCGCAAAGTGGAGTAAACTCATTGGAGTTTTTCCGGACCATTGCATTGTGTTCTTAAATCCAGCTAAACTCAACATTGTTTTTCATCTTCTTGAGTTCGATAAAAAGAAAAATGTCCATCGGCATTCATTAGTATTCTGGCAATCCTCATGAATCCCCAAAGGAATCGTTTCTATATAGTGTGAGTTTAAACAATGTCACGTGGTAGTGGTAGTGATAGAAATTGCGACCGACAGACAACATCAGCAAGGGAAAAGCCAATAGAAATAGTGTATCCTTGTTCCGCTTTGGAGATCAGATTCTTTCCATTCTTTTTTTTTTTCTACATTGACATTTGTAATATAATTCCAGCATTAATAAGATTATTTCATTGAACGGTACACAGCATCACACACACACAAACACACACACACATATATATATATATATATATATATATATATATATATATGTGTGTGTGTGTGTGTGTGTGTACGTCATATATGTACGTCATATATGTACGTCAATACTCATCTTTTTCCATTCCTCCGAGGGTTCTTAACCCCACTATCAGGCTAAATAATTTCTTTAATTTCTTTAGTCAAAATGCGGCGATAGCTTACATTTCTAATAATTTTAAACCCACTCTCTGTTTCGAAAATGTTCTTACTTTCGAAAATATTCTTTATATATATATATATAGGAAAAGAGTCAGGACCCCGACCGTTTCGACAGCTAGATCGAAACGGCCGGCGCTCAGCCGTCGGGAACATGATTATTTTCCTATTACTCACTCTACTACCCTAAGTATCGAGTACTCTGGTGCGTTATGGTCCACCTGGTTCCTTACCACACTTTCCTTGTTATATATATATATATATATTATGTTATATATATATATGTCTATTAACAAAGCTGTTATACTTATTTCAATGACGATCTTGGTCACATGGATCGTCATTGAAAAATGAATCACAGCTTTGTTAATACAGGACTATTTATCATCCACAACCTCGCCTTTTCCTCATTCTGATTATACTCCAACATCCTTATTTTGGTGAAGAAACATGACGTCGAGTCCTTCAATTGAAATGCAGCTATGTCAACCGTATATATATATATATATATACATATATATATATATATATATATATATATATATATATATATATATATATATATATATATATATATATACGCACTAGCAAAAGGACGTATGCTTTTTCCTGCCGGCGGCATATCACAGAATCGAATTTCAGCTGAGGTTACCGTTCTCATAACAACAAATGCTTGAATTACATCTTGATTGCATGGGAGAACCCTCGAAATAATTATAATGAATAAACTATTCATGTAACAGCAGCATCTTTAATGTTAATATTAATATTATTGTATATAGGGCGGTGGATTGGCAGTATCGGTAGAGGGTCGGAGGCCATGCTTTGACGCATAGAGTTACGGTCTTTGCCATTCTGAGTTCAAATCCCGCCGAGGTTTACTTTGCCTTTCATCCTTACGGGGTCGATAAAATAATGTACCAGTAACGCACTGGGTAATTGCTGGCCTTGTGCTAAAACTAGAAACAATTATTATTATTGTATATATATATACATCTTCCTTATATGTATATATATATATATATATTAATAAGAGGAATTCCAACTTTGTCTGATTTACTCGTTTTATTTACAATCCTTTAAAATATATACAATGGTATTATAATGAAATAGTATGATAGAATATTAAATTCTAAGTGTTAATTGAACAAGTACTTTCATGCTTTCGCAATCTTCAGGTTCATGATATGTGGTGACAGTCGAGTTTGCAATTTTCAACTGTAATGAGATGGGTAAATTTCCTACCTTTTATACATTTTATACAGAGAAAAGTGGCTCCAGAATGCAAAGCCCTGTAAACTGTATTTCGACCAATCAGTGTGTAGTTTCACTGAATTACTACAGCTGATTGGTTTAAGCGTCACGGCTGGTTGAGCATGCTAACGACCAATAGTCATATCCAACGTATCAATTGTTTTGCTTTTTTGAAATGATGAAAATAGCATTTTCTATTAATCATCACCATCAACATCACTTTTATTATTATTATTATTGTTGTTGTTGTTGTTGTTAGTGGTCGTGGTCATAGTGGTAGTAGAAGTAATACCCCTAGGCGTTATTATTGTTCATTTAGCTTGGGTTTGAATTTATCAATAAAATTCTTTTCTTTGATTTTTCTCTTGATTTCACTTGGGCTGTGTAATTTGTAGAATGGGAATATTATAAATATTCCCTGACCACATGTTGCCAGGTGGCCGCTTATAATGACACACAACCCATGTCACCAGAATATCTTCAACACTGCCAAAGCAAACCTACCGATCATTGCTCAAAGTAATGAATTAAAAGGCTTAATCACAGATCGATCTTTGACTCTTAGTAAAAGACAGCCAAAAAATTTGAAGCAATTGCTAACAAAAGCAAAGTTTGACCTTAACAACAAAGACCAATCATTCACTGTATCTAAATGCAATGATAATCGATGCGGCACATGTCAATCCATACACGCCGGTCAATATATGAAAACAAAAACTGGAAAAATATTCACAAATGCAAATATGAACTGCAAAAGCAGAAATCTAATTTACTGCATTAAATGCCCGAATTGTGAAGAACTATATGTCGGTCAAACTGGAAATGCACTATCGGAACGTTCACGGGTACACCGTCAACAAATCAGAGACCCAAATGTCCGTCAGATACCCCTAAGCGGCCACCTGGCAACATGTGGTCAGGGAATATTTATAATATTCCCATTCTACAAATTACACAGCCCAAGTGAAATCAAGAGAAAAATCAAAGAAAAGAATTTTATTGATAAATTCAAACCCAAGCTAAATGAACAATAATAACGCCTAGGGGTATTACTTCTACTACCACTATGACCACGACCACTAACAACAACAACAACAACAATAATAATAATAATAAAAGTGATGTTGATGGTGATGATTAATAGAAAATGCTATTTTCATCATTTCAAAAAAGCAAAACAATTGATACGTTGGATATGACTATTGGTCGTTAGCATGCTCAACCAGCCGTGACGCTTAAACCAATCAGCTGTAGTAATTCAGTGAAACTACACACTGATTGGTCGAAATACAGTTTACAGGGCTTTGCATTCTGGAACCACTTTTCTCTGTATAAAATGTATAAAAGGTAGGAAATTTACCCATCTCATTACAGTTGAAAATTGCAAACTCGACTGTCACCACATATCATGAACCTGAAGATTGCGAAAGCATGAAAGTACTTGTTCAATTAACACTTAGAATTTAATATTCTATCATACTATTTCATTATAATACCATTGTATATATTTTAAAGGATTGTAAATAAAACGAGTAAATCAGACAAAGTTGGAATTCCTCTTATTAATATAATCTTCTATACACAATCATACACACCCGTGTATATTTACCTATCTATATCTATATATATATATATATATATATATAAGAAGAAGTGGTATCTAATTTGTTGGAAGTCCGACAAAATATATAACTGATTTAGAGCACTCACCAGTTTACTGGAGTAAATATTCAATGATATTAAATAAATGGAAACTATATTTATAAAATCATATTTATTTTATTATATATATTTCAAGGGCAACCAAGACAACACTAATACGCCTTCATCAGATAAAATACAAAGCTTGTTTTATAAATAGAGACATACCCATGAAAATCATACCTTATAGTTTGGAAATACACTGGATAGTGGAAATATATTTGGGATTATTCAAACATATGTGTGAATATGCAAATGAATATGTAAATAATTGAAAAACAACCGTTTATTTGACACTGGAGAAAGAGAGAGAGAAAAAAAATATTACAAGAGAGATAGAAAGAAGAAATTAACAAGAGAATGAATAAAACACATATAACGTAATTTTGGGGAAATATATTCAAAGTATATATCTAATGGTACATATATTTACGATTAAATTAGTTGTTAAAAGTCTGCTCTAATATAATATTTACTGTTATAAGTAGATATAAAACTAAATAGAAAAATAATAAATAGAAAAAGTAATAATAAGAAATAAATAAATAAATAGAAAATAGATAAATAAATGAATAGATGGGTATATCGTGTTATAGATAATTGTTTTAATGACTTATGAGGGATATTGGTTTTGTATTTAATGTAAGTTAAATTAAATTAAGTTAACTGTGTTAAGAATATTTATATTTATATATTTTAAAATGGGAAGATACGGAAAAAACTCCAGTTTTATTTATTTAATCGTTAGTATGTGACGATTTTGTCAAAATAAGTATAAATGTTGAAAGATATATATAGCCAGAATTAGTTAGTGGTTATAAATCTAATAAGGACGAATTTATTTAGTTCTTGTAGACATCGCCTGAATTCAACATTTAGAACTATATATAAATTATAATTACACTTATAATATTTCTACGTATTTCCATCACAATCTTACCAACTTGGTTTTAATATATTGATATCTCTAAATCATATCTATAACATTTCCTATAATTTCACTTCTTAAAGTTTCTTAAAATATATACCTATATAATTCTAATTTTTTAAATTTAAATTTTAATTTTAATTTTAATTGTAATTTTAATCTTAATAATTTTTAATTCTTTATTTTTTATTTCTTTAATTGTTTATCTATTTTTAAAAATTACTTTTTTACTTCTCTTATAAATTATTATTTTTTTTAATTTTCCCGAATTTTTAATATTTTTTCGATATCTTTTATTAGATTTATAACCACTAACTAATTCTGGCTAAATATATCTTTCAACATTTATACTTATTTTGACAAAATAGTCTCATACTAACGAATAAATAAACAAAACTTGAGTTTTTTCCGTATCTTCCCATTTTAAAATATATAAATATAAATATTCTTATTAACTCAGTTAACTTAATTTAATTTAACTTAATATTTACTTACATTAAATACAAAACCAATATCCCTTATAACTCATTAAAACAATTATCTATAACACGATATACCCATCTATTCATTTAATTATCTATTTATCTATTTATTGATTTATTTTTTTTTTTTTCTATTTTTTTTCTATTTATTGTTCTACCTATTCTTCTATCTATTTATTTTTCTATCTTCTTATAACAGTAAATATTACATAGGGCGGTAGATTGGCAGTATCGGTATAGGGTCGGCCGCCATGCTTTCCAGCATAGTTACGTCCCTTTACGATCTGAGTTCAAATCCCGCCGAGGTTGACTTTGCCTTTCATCCTTATGGGGTCGATAAAATAAAGTACCAGTAATGCACTGGTATTTGCTGGCCTTGTGCCTAAAGTAGAAACAATTATATTAGAAAATAATTTTAACATCTAATTAATCGTAAATACACATACCATTAGATATATACTTTGAATATATTTCCCCCAAATTACGTTATATGAGTTTTTTTCATCCTCTTGTTAATTTCTTCTCTCTATCTATCTCGTATTATTTTTTTTCTCTTTCTTTCTCAAGTGTCATTTAAATAAACGGTTGTTTTTCAATTATTTACATATTCATTTGCATATTCACACAAGTTTGAATAATCCCTAATATATTTCCACTATCCAGTGAATTTCCAACCGATAAGGTATGATTTTCAGGGTTATGTCTCTATTTATAAAACAAACTTTGTATTTTATCTGATGAAAGCGTACCAATGTTGTCTTGGTTGCCCTTGAAATATATATAATAAAATAAATATGATTTTATAAATATAGTTTCCATTTATTTAATATCATTGTATATATATATATATATATATATATATATATATGTGTGTGTATGTATATATGTATATACACTTAACGGGATCTATGTGTGTATATATATATATATATATGAGAGAGTATTGAAGTTTGCTTGAAGCATTGTGGAATAATAAGTAATTATCTTTAAGTCGTTTGGAAGTCTCGACAATGCAAATGGGTAAATCTCCGGGTAACAAGAGCCGGTGGTGGAGAGAGAGATGTAAGTTGGTGTACGTTGAAATGCGTGGTGTGTATAAGATGTGTAGAAGAATGAAGGGTATTCAAAACAACAAACAGCGGAGGACACGTTTCGCACCTTTCCGACAGAAACCTTTCCCCCAGCCCGGAAAAAAACCCCGGTTGATGGATGTAAATCTCTCCCAAGCTAACTCTCTCTCTCGTGTTGTTATTTATATTTTATCCTTTATACTCTTTCCTTCATTCTTCTACACATCTTATACACACCACGCATCTCAACGTACACCCACTTACATCTCTCACTCCACCACCGGATCTTGTTACCCGGAGATTTACCCATTTGCATTGTCGAGGCTTCCAAACGACTTAAAGATAATTACATATATATATATATATATATATATATATATATATATATATATATATATATATATATATATATATATATATATATATATAGTAATAATAATAAAATTGAAGACTAAAATCCAAAGAGGGCTCGATAAGGAAAATATATATCAAATATATAAGAACCGTAGAGCAAATATTTATTAAAATAACAGATTAAAGTTTAAGCAAAGAATCGCTGCTTTCACCCTTAACGGGATCTTCTGAAACTAACAAAGTCAATCTGTAAACGCAGAACTGGATATTTCAAAAAACGTTGCAACCGGAGGAAGACAGGAAGACGATACTTTGGTTCGTGCTAACGTTCGCTGGCAAGGAACGGGAAAAAACGAATAATACGTCATTAATAGGAGCGGTGAAAAACAATTACGCGCAAAGACAAAACCACGTTTATGGTATAAAAGAGGTCATAGACTAATGTTCTCTTAGATGGTGCATAGAGACGTTCTCTGGCAATGAACGAAAAAACGAAGATAATAAGTCATATGTGGAGCGTGGAGAACAATAGCACGCAAAGACAAAACCACGTAAATGGTATAGCAGAAATCGTAGACTAAAATTCTAACTAGGAGACCAAATGAATCTCCGCTACAGAGTTAAGAACAAAGTAAATAATTACAATACAGAAGTAATAGAAACAAATAAATACATACACGCAAACAGATACGTACATACACAAGCATACGCAAAACCTTACCATGGGTATACAAAACCACGCACATATAAATATGTGTGTGTGTGTATGCTTGTGTACAAATAAATAAATAATTATTTAAATTATATAAGTAAATAAATACGTATATAACAAGCGCACACGCATACCTACATATAAATACACGAATGTTCAGAGACGTAAGTCAACTAAAACAAGATGTACACATATACGCACACCCACCATACGTACGAACCTGCACACTCACGCGGACGCAAAACTCCCGTATACACATAGCCAAACCCTAAATACCAAAATATGTAAAAGTTATACGCTATAACAGTCAAATATACGTACGAGAAGGTATACATACCACCTAAGAGAACATTAGTCTACGACCTCTTTTATACCATAAACGTGGTTTTGTCTTTGCGCGTAATTGTTTTTCACCGCTCCTATTAATGACGTATTATATTCGTTTTTTCCCGATCTTTGCCAGCGAACGTTAGCACGAACCAAAGTATCGTCTTCCTGTCTTCCTCCGGTTGCAACGTTTTTTTAAATATCCAGTTCTACGTTTACAGATTGACTTTGTTAGTTTCAGAAGATCCCGTTAAGGGTGAAAGCAGCGATTCTTTGCTTAAACTTTAATCTGTTATTTTAATAAATATATATATATATATATATATATATATATATATATATATATATATATATATATATATAATGAAAATCACGTTCCGTGAACAGAATGCGTTACCCTAGGGGATGGCAAGACGGATGTTTTGAAAGAGTCGGTTCTCAAAATCTTTATATGTCCCTCCGTATACCTTCAGAGATAAACGAATCGGAGAGCAGCGAGTAGCATGGTAGTTTGGGAACTTCAGGCTATTCGGTAATTGAGATTGTATTACGGAAGGTCATATCCTACAAAAGGTTCTTACCATCACAATTGTGTGGCGAAGCCTCCAGATGTATACCATAGGTTTCAGATAAAATCAGTGAATTCATCGAGAACGTTGTTTCGTTACATATTATACGATTGTAACGGGTTGGCAGTGCTGAAATGTGTTCACCCATTAGAGTGTCACCGAATTAGAGATGAATGTACGCCGTTTTCATTAGACCAGGGATCAGGTGAGATTGCTTGCCCACTGGCAAGCAATCTTTCCACAGAAAACTAAAACTTAATATGGTGATGTTAAACTGGGCGATAGATTAAGCCCAATAGTTGTAATAAATAAACAAACAATATATGTTGAATTACTCAGGGCTGTCATCAACATTAGCATTGTTATGCGTTTTATTACCCTACGTATATCATCTCAGTGATTTGATTATTCTAAATTTACTACTTCGACAACACCGTATTTATATCTTCATTGATTATTCTTCACTCCGTCAGCCAGCAACTATGTTGAGGTATACGCCTCACTGAGAAAGTCTGGTAAGACAGAAATATGCCGGGAGATATCATCTGTAGAGTTGAAATAATTAAAATAATATAAATCATTGAGCTAATACCTTCTTCGTCTATTGCAATAATAATTATTATTTTTAATTAGATGTTTGATGGATATGCATTACATGTGTTCAACGCTTTAATATACGATCTATATTCTAGTAAAATAATTGTATGTTTGCATGATTTCGCTGTTTTCAATGACAATGGTTTGAGGCGTTATACAACTGCGGATATTTCAAATATAGATGGTGTGAAAAACGAATTAGTTCTGTCCAGTCTGGAGGTAATCAACTATGAAGAAACATTTCATAATGATTCAAATTCAGGAATGTTGCTAATGATAGATCCTGATATATATATAGAGAAAGAGAGAGTGAGAGAGAGAGGGATGTGGAGTAGCAAATGTAGCTCATATCATTCCTCGCCTTCTAAATATAGCTTTCAGTTATAATAAACGTCATAGTTATGGCCCATTACGTTCTGAGTTCAAATCCCGCCGAGGTTAACTTTACCGTTTATCCTTACGGGGTCAATAAATAAAGCGCCAGTAATGCATTGGGATAATTGCTGGCTTTGTGCCAAGAGTAGAAAACATTATTTCATCTCTCTCTCTCTCTCTCTCTCTCTCTCTCTCTCTCTCTCTCTCTCTCTCTCTGTATTTATATATATATATATATATATATATATATATATATATATATATATATATATATATATTTATATTTATATATATATATATATATATATATACAATAAAGTTAAATAAAAGTCAAATGATTAAAATTTAGCTTCGTTTATTACTGCTATATATATTTCAGTGACAGCCATCTTTGGCTGTGACCTCTTCAGGCAGTTTGAATTATTATGGTATAGACAAGTACATATGTTGTTTAGGTGTATAATATTGTCAATACTCTGAGGAACTGGAGTCATATGACTCCAGTTCCTCAGTGAATTAACAACCAAACAAGGAACTGGGCATATCAGAGTATTGACAATATTATACACCTAAACAACATATGTACTTGTCTATACCATACTAATTCAAACTGCCTGAAGAGGTCAAAGCCAAAGATGGCTGTCACAGAAATATATATAGCAGTAATAAACGAAGCTAAATTTTAATCATTTGACTCTTATTTAACTTTATTTTACACTACTCCGGAGTAACCAAACCAACCTGCGCACTTCGTCGAGTGCCCCAGCCTGCATACTGAGGTGTTGGTATACAACCAACATAAACTCAAAATCTATATATATATACATATATATATATATACTACGTATGAGACAGTTGGGTAAAGAGATCCATACATAGCATACATATTTACAACAAGACATGTTGTATTGTATTCTAGGTGATGAATTGGCAAATTCGTTACAGCATCAGTAAGAGTGATTTGAGTTATTCGTTTCCACTCACTTTTCTCTGAGTTCAAATCACGCCGAGATCAACTTCGCCTATAATCCACTCAAGGTCGATAAAAACGTATCAGTCTAGTAATGGGGTAGATTCTTTCTTTATATCTCTTTCTCAATTCCATTTTCTCACCCTCACTTTCTTTCTTTTTCTGTGTTGACGACGTGAGGCTTTACAGCCACACATATTTGTAGATATCTACCAAGGCTTGATGTTATGTTGGATATTAAAGTGCTGACATGTAAGATAAATAATTATCTAAACCAAAATAATTCACTATTCAACATAAATGTATAAATACATAAATGCATAAATGTATAAATAATGACACTAAATACATAAAAATGCCTTTGTATACGTATTTAGCGAATATTTCGTCAAATTAGCCCTATTTGTATGCACAATTTCAATATCCATTCGCTACTATTAAACTATTTGCTGGCATTGCACAGATAATTCGTTTCTGCTTATCATTTCCAGTAGAGTCTAGTAAGATTTTTCATTCTATTTTAGTATGCGAATTAATACGTAAGTAAGAAACAGGTGTACACATGTCAATGTATTTATTTACACATTTAAGCAGTTTCAGCTACGTTTTGTGCTGTTTCTGTACAAATATGTATTTATCCGGCGGTGTCTTTCGAAGGTCATATTAATATCCTTCCTGGCATTTGTTCCGATTTCTGTTTCCTAATTTCAAATTCTGCCGAAATTATCTTTGATGTTCATCCATACGACATCGATAAATATAACACCAGCTTACATCCAAGCAAAGGTCGAAATGTTACATCATATGTGATGCATTGTTCAATCGCTTTCGCCCTTTTCCTTTCTCAGTTAGCCTATGACTTCGCCGGTGCCAAAATGTATTGGTTTCACAATTTCCCTTCAAACACAACGTTATACGAGGAGGGATAAAATGCCTGCTGGTTTTTTCCTTACAACTGCTGGTCTTTTCCTCTCTAAAGAATGTCCACACCCAAATGCATGATCCGTTATGCATTCATAATCTACCATAGTGAATATGTTCCCTATTTTATGAAGGGGATAAATCGTACGGCTTAATTCGCACGGAAAATGAAATTTAGTTCAAACACCTAGAGGTTCATCCAGTCTATAACCATTTACATAGCAATGGTATTGATTCCTAATATTGACACAATGCTAAACGCTTAGATAGAAGTTATTTGGAATATATCACACCACATTATTGATCGATATTTCATGCTAGCCGCAAGGTATCTTGTGCGACGGCATTGAAGTTATTTTTATGTGACACATTGCATTATCAATATTGTTTCTAAATAGCTGCATAATGAATCTCTCTTGTACAACACTTTCTATACGTTCCTATTTACATTAAATGTCTGATACTATTTTTAAACTCTCTTTATTCAGTTAGGATACTTTTGATATAATCTGTGTTCCAAAGGTTTCTGGTTGTCGCATTAGAAATCTTTTGATGCCAGTTTTACGTTGTAAAACAGATGATAGGTATCCTTCGCATTTAAAAGAAATGCTTCATATGTATGAATTCTCTGCGTTTTATATTGTACATGAAAGATATATTATTCATTCGTCCCATCTTTTGAGGATAAGAATTGTTTCAGTAGTATAAAAAAAACAATAGTTAATATATCATATGTGATAGTCCATACACGTGCGAACAGAGACAGGGGAGAGAGAGAGTGTGTGTGTGTGAGAAAGAAACAAAGAGGGAGACAGAGAGAGAGAGAGAGAGAGAGAGAGAAAGATAGAGGAGAATACGCACATGCATACGCATGAGGAGGCGCAGACTTAGATAAAAAGGAAACCTCCAATCCTCTTTCTTGTCTAAAGTCTGAAGGATAGATCTTTAAGTATTTACTCTATTTTATGTCTTCGTTTTTAATATTCTCTCTACAATATCACAAATTAGAGTAATCTAATACAAATAGCAGGAATAGATTGACACTTAAATGCTAGAAAACTAAATAAAATGATTCAATTTATTCAGAAAAGTTTCGCTATTGAACAAGTTGCCCAACAACCGAATTAGAACGTATATTTTACTACCGGAAAAATTTGTTAATCATCATAGAGAAACAAAACAAAAAAAATCGAAACAACAACTATTACAATCGCATTGAATTGACATGATTATATTTTAAAATATCACAGCATGTAGTTATGAATGTAAAGTGGTTACTATCGACTTAAAACATCAAGCACAATTCTCTAGGAAAACATGGATAACATACGTTTGTTCGTTTTGTTTCGATTTATATTTTGCTCAACTGGTTATTTCTTTTTGTTTTGATTTTTGTTTTCCATTTCCAGTTATTCGCGCTATTGAATATATGACATTCATTTCAGTAGACAATTTACTCTTATATTCCGTTGTGGCCGTTACCTAATTCTGTTTCTTCTGAAAGCAATAAATACATTCTAGATTAGGTTATTTGCAAAGTTTCACATGGAATTTGAATTTTTGAAGGGGGTATATTCTGCATCTATTAATATAATACATTTAATATA
>OZ024743.1:43677148-43684648 GCA_964016885.1 Eledone cirrhosa
TTATATAAACGTATATAAATAAATACATACTTATATAACAAGCGCAGACATATACCTACAAATAAATACACGAATGTTCGGAGACGTAAGTCAACCAAAACATGAAGTACACAATACACACACCCTACATACGTGCGAACCTGCATACTCACACAGACGCAAAACTCCCGTATACAAACCATATGTACCAGAATATATGAAATTAAACGTCATAACAATGAAATATACGTACGAGAAGGTATACGTACCTTCATAAAACATACGGGTAATATATACTTACCTATGCAAATAAATAAATGTATAAACAATACATATACTTAGCTCCCACATCAAGACGTAAAACATCCACGTATAGATCGTACTATCCGTTAGGGTATAACGTGGGGCTGTAATACAGGAAAGTTTTGTGCAATTTATGTTTACAAGCCGAAATTGCCTCAGATTTTTTGTTTAAGATTTAGTCTGTGGCGTAGAGTATTTCCAGGGCCTCAGCGGCGCAGAGGTCACATGGTCTTTTATTTCCGTTATACGATCTAGGCCTAGCTAGGATCTCCCAGTGTAACTTATATTGGGAGTGGTTGTCTTTTAGACTCCAGATATAAGCTGAAAGTGACGTCATATTCCTTCGTAGAGGGTAACGAAAAGAATGGATGTGCATGTAAAGACGCCGCTTGAAACTATTGGCGGTTAACCCTATGTAGGCCCTACGGGACGTGGGTGTTACAACCTTACATTTGTAGACAATGTTAATAGAGAGGCATTTCCCGGATAGGGGGCAATCAACCCGATTCCTACAATTACAGTTAGTACTAACTACAGGGTTGCACGTGTTCCTACGGCTAGGCAGTTTAGCTAAATTTGGAGCTGAGATGTTATGTGCAAGGTTAGGAGTCGTAGAGTAAGACATTTTAATAGTATTTCTATTAAAAATTTCATATATTTATGTGTAGGGGGAAAATGCTTAGTAATAAGGGAAAGAAAGATCTTAGCTAATGGTGTGGCCACCTCCATATTATATGGTGGGTTATACCAACAAATGCGATGGGATCTATTTCTTCTAGGTCTATTTTCGTACTCTGTATATGCTACCTTATCGACAAATCCACTTCGAGCAAGAGTTTCATTGTAAAAAGTGGAATGGTCGTTGAAAATACGCTCGTTGGTGGAAAGACGGGAAAGCCTCAACGAAACGTTTCTTACCAGGCTCCTGGTTATGCTGGCAGGATGGTTGGAATGCTTACTTATGTAATTAAGCGTATCATTCGGCTTTCTATACGGGTAATACAACCATTCAATAAATTGATGGTAACGTCGACGTAATTAACGACCGAGAGATTGGCCTCAACCTGTATAGAGAGGTTGAAGCCTTTAAAGAAGGCTGTGAGTTCTTTTCTGAACCTGTCGCAAGCACGAGGTCCACACTTAGTCATGGTCAAAACACCATCGTCACGGTACAAACCACCGCCCGCGTTGGGGAATTCGTCCTTGATAGAGAAAAGAAGGAAAAGGCCGATAAGATCAGTAACCTCCGCAGAATCACCGGCGCCCATACTCACGTCGAATGGAGTACTATTGGATTTTTTAATCCAAATAGAGTCGTCGAAATGAATCACCGACTTTCGGGCACTGAGGATGGCATAAACTTCGAAATCCTTAACCACTGTGAGTGTTTTAGCGAAATTGATAGTTCTAAGGAGAAATTGTAAAGTGATGGAGGAGTAGTAATTATTGATGTCGAATTGGATAAAACGACAATGTTCCTTGTTACATATGCCGTTGAACCAATCAATCACCGCGAAAGAATTGGTCAACAGTGTATGAGGGGCCAAACTTCTAATTTCAGGTATAATTCTATCAAGAATCGTTTTACTAAGTCTACCTAAATAGGACTTCGTAGGGTTAATAAGCCGAATAGAGGGGTTGTTCGAAAAATTGGATTTGTGATCCTTCAGGGTAAAGTGGGGAGAAATAGGGTCCAGAGGTTCGTTCCGGTGCAGGATGTTGAGATCAGATGTGATTTTAAACCCAGCATCGTTGATTTCATTGATGACGCACCGATTAGTTTTACGGTACTCCTTAGTTACAGCATTATGTAGTAGTTGGTGGTAAGTCCTGCGCTCCACTTGATATAGGTTGCCAGTTTTGTCGGAATGGATGTGCACGGCATTAGAAGCTTTAATAGAACGAATTCTATTCTTTGTGTCTTGCTGGAAGGAATGGCTCCTATTCCGAAATTTGATACTCCGAATGAGTTCCAAGACATCATTTTCGAAGGGTAGTAATGCTGGGTTACACGGGGGGTTATTATAGGTTTTAAATCCAAATTTATCCTGATTGTTGTCTGCTCTCCGCGGATTATCGAAATAAAAGGCACGCCAACGCAACCTTTTACGGTTCTTATATATTTGATATATATTTTTCCTTATCGAGCCCTCTTTGGATTTTAGTCTTCAAATTTAATATTATTACTATATATATATATATATATATATATATATATATATATATATACACTGTATATATATACAGTATATATATATATATATATATATATATATATATATATATATACCTATATACAGTATATATATATATATATATATATATATATATATATATATACATATATACAGTGTATATATATATACATATATACAGTATATATAAATATATATATATATAGTATATATATATATATATATATATATATATATATATATATGTATATATATATACATATATACAGTCTATATATATATACATATATACAGTATATATAAATACATATATATATAGTATATATATATATATATATATATATATATATACATAAATACAGTATATATATATATATATATATATATATATATATATACATAAATACAGTATATATATATATATATATATATATATATGTATATATATATATATATATATTTATATAAATACATATATAGAGTATATATATATATATATATATATATATATATATATATATATATATATATATATATATATATATATATATAAGATCAAAAGATGGTTAAAGGAGTTCCATGTATTTTATTATGCGCATTTCAAAAACAAACATCATCATGCAATAATATTTGTGTTTTCATCAGATAAAACAGGAGAACATGATATGAAGGTTAAAAACACTTGTGGATAGTGCAGTTTTAAATCAACATATGAAATGTAGTTTTAGATTGATGTGTTATATTGGGGAAAATATTTTATTTAGAGAGGGGGGTGGGAATGATGAAAAAAGGGGAGGAGATGAGAGTGAAGGTGGAGAGGGAGAGATGGGTGATAGAGAGAAAGAGATAGTTTTTATAACTGAGAGAAGATATATTGTTTTACATAGAGAGGTTGAAAACCGTTGGAAGATAATGTATAAATTAAAAGAATTTGAAAATTAAGGAAGGGAAAAAAAATATGTACGAGGAAAGAGAGGGATTAAAAAGTTTGAAGATAGAGAGAAAAAATAATAATTGCGGATGAATATTCTAACGTCAAAAGGGTGTATGTTTATAAGTATTATGGCAATTTCAAAATTAATGAAGAGAACAAATTATTAAGGTTTGCGTGTTGAAGGATTTGAGAAAAAATAATGTGAAGTTAAAGTTTGTATATTGAAGGAATTGATAATATGTGCGAAGAAAGAGTTAATATGTATTAACAAATTATTAAGGTTTGTGTATTAGATGATTTGAGAAAAATAATGTGAAGTTAAGGTTTGTATATTGAAGGAATTGATAATATGTGCGAAGAAAGAGTTAATATGTATTAAGAATGAATATTCTAGCGTCAAAAGAAGGAGAGGGAGCTAATGTATTGATATTAAAGTTTGATGATGGAGAGAAAAAAAATAATAATTGCGGATGAATATTCTAACGTCAAAAAAACAAATGTATATGTTATGAAGGATTTTACAAGGTGAAGATAGAATATGGGTAATGAGTAAACAAGTATTATAGAGTGTATAATGCCCTTTGAAGTGAGGTAGGAAGATGGGTATAATTTAAAGAGGTGTGTGTATATGTGCCTTTGAGAAAAGATTCTAAATTGATAAAGAATTGAGTATTAGCTGTATACTTTGTGAAAAGTCCTATGGAATTTATGCAGGCAGATAGAAAACAAATCTGTACGTCTATTTATTATAGAATCTAGATTAGAGATAATGGTAAATTTTTCATTTAGGCAGAGATTACAGATTTTAGATAGAGAGCTGTTCAAGTAAGAGGACGCAGAAGAAACCTTCTTCCAAAAGATGGTATATTTAATGTTTTTGTCTTTCAACAACCACATGAATTCTGAGAGAGCCGTGTTGGTTCTTTTAAGTTTGTATTTAAAAGGTGAATGATGATTATAGAGACGAGCTTTAAAGGAGGTGGAAGTGGAGCCAAAATAGGTGAAGGAATTGGTGCTAGTTATAACTTTACATTCATAAATTAAGTTTTTATCAAGACAATGGTTGTTGAGAGGACATTTATTTTTAATGCGGCAGTTGCAATTAGAGAGATTATTAATGAGTGACCTAGTGTTATCTATAGAAGGAATTGGATTGGAGAAGTTGTTTGCGATAGGAATAATAGGAATAATAGTTTCTTGATTTAGAGTTGGATTATGAACATTTAGCGAAGTTGTGTTTGACGTTGTATTTGGGTTTACAGATGTTAGCCTAGGGTTTACAATGACGTCGGGAGTACTATTACTGTTATTATGAAATTCAATGTTGGAAGGAAGAGATTTAGTATTTAGTATTTTATTGTTGTGTTTAGAGATAATGTTGGAAATATTGGAGGATGTAGAATAAGAAAATTTGATGGTGTGTTTGTTAAATATTTTACTATAGATATGTGAGGGAGGGAAGCATTTATTTAAGGCACTAAAAAATAATTTAGGAATATTGTTATTAATAGAGATGGAGAAAGGAGCATTATACCAGATTATGTTTTTGTATCTAGGTCTTTTATTAAAGTTATTGGAATGATCATGATTAATTATTCTACTGTAAGTTTTTCTAGAATTTGTTTCTTTAATATATTTGATTTTATCTGGATAACCGGCTTTAGAAAGTGCGTTATTATAGTAATTGGCGTTAGCATCAAAGATGTTTTTATTAGAAGATATGTTGGATATTCTTTTTCCAATATTACTAACTATAGCATTCTTGATATTGGTAGGATGGTTAGATTTAAAGTTAACATAATTTAGGTTCTCATTGTTTTTATGGTAAGGGTAATATAGGCCAGTGTCAAGATTAAGAGATACATCCAAGAAATTAGTTAGTTTGATACTATTATCAAATTCAATTTTTAGGTTATGTTGGTTAAAGAGATTACGTATGTTGTTCTTAATAATATTAAGGTTAACTATATTGCAATTTAAGATAGTAAAGAGTCCATCGTCACGATAAATTCCACCGCGAAGTTGAGGAATTTTCCGACTCAAAGAGTTCAAAATTAAGATACCAATTAAATCAGTCAATTGGGATGAATCGGATGCTCCCATTGTGATGTCGAAGTTGTTAGAGGTATCGGCTCTGGTCCAATATTCGTTGTTGAACTCTAGGATGGTTTTACGTGCGGTGAGGATGATGTGAAGTTCATCTGTGGTGATGTCAGAATATTTATTTGCGAAAGATAGAGCATTATTGAGAAGTGAAGGGCGGTGGATTGGCAGTATCGGTAGAGGGTCGGACGCCATGCTTTCCAGCATAGTTACGTCCCTTTACGATCTGAGTTCAAATCCCGCCGAGGTTGACTTTGCCTTTCATCCTTACGGGGTCGATAAAATAAAGTACCAGTAATGCACTGGGTAATTACTGGCCTTGTGCCTAAAGTAGAAACAATTATTGAGAAGAGAAGGCGAAATGGAGGAATAGTAGCTGGCAATATCAAATTGAATAAATTTTAGTTTGTTTTTATTATCCAATTTGTTGAACCAGCCAATCACTTCAGAAGTACCAAACCATAAATTTAGGTTCAAAGAAGAGCAATTAGAACTGACCTGTGGGATAATTCTATCCAAGATGGCTTTACTAACAACCCCCAGATCAGATTTAGAGGGGGTGATTAATCTAACAGGTAGTTCAGTGCGAAAATTGTTTTTGTGATCCTTGAGATTTATCCTCGGAGTTCTTGGGAGGAATGGTTCGGTCTTTTTTTCAATGCCAAGTTTTGACATAATCTCAGAGGCTTCAAGGTTTATGTATTATAAATTTTCATGGTTGGTTTTACGATACTTTTTCCTAAGTTCCTTTAGGATAAGGTTGTTATAATTATCCTTGGAAATACCATATAAGTTATTGGTTTTGTCAGAGTGGACTAAAACATTTTTTGAGGAATTTAGGTTAGAAATTGTGTTCTTGAGATTTACAAGGTGCTCTTGTCCTTTGTAAGGGTATCTCTTGAATTTAAGATTTTTTATTATTTTAGTTAATTCTTCCTCGAATTGTACTAGATTTTTGTTGGAAGGAGGATTTCGTCTAGAATTAAATAGGTGATCGAGAAAGTTATGTTTTTGGTATAGAAGTTCCCTTTTAGGCGCTGGTCATAGAAATAGGCTGTCCATCTAAGTCTTCTTACGAAGGAGTCAGTTTTTTCAATAAGAAGTTTGGTGAATTCAGATTTACCAGGTATAGGAATGTCTTTAGTTGAATTGGTTATGTTGTAATAATCCATGTTGTAGAAGAAGAGGTAAAAGACCATCAAAAGGTATCCAATATGAGAGTAAGCGCTCGACCGTTAAGGATATTCATTCTTAATACATATTAACTCTTTCTTCGCAGATATTATCAATTCCTTCAATATACAAACCTTAACTTTAACCATCTTTTGATCTTATATATTATGTATACTCCAGTCCTACAAACTGTAGAGTGCTTCTTATCCGATATCTGCATTGCTTTATTGTACTACAATAAAACTCACCTCCTACATATATATATATATATATATATACATATATACAGTATATACATATATATATATATATATATATATCTTTCTTCATCACTTTCTGTTGCTTAAACCATTTTGTTTGTTTACCCTCGCGTCCCCTTTATTTACGTGTTCCAACGACGTTTTTTAGCCGTTGCTCGCACCAACCGGAGGTATATGGTCTTTAAAGCGATGAAATGCCTATGATGGTTGGAAGATCACTGATGAAGGACAAACTTTTTCATATGTAACCCATTTGCAACGCCGCAGCTCCATTATTATCATATTTATACATATATACAGTATATATATATATATATATATATATATAGTATATATATATATATATACGTATATACTGTATTTATATATATATATATGTATATACTGTATATATATATATATATATATATATGTATATACTGTATATATATACATATATATATATATTTTTTTAAGACGATCGACTTTCGTCAAATCGGTCGCAACTCCAGGTAGAAGGAGCAACGTGAAATAAAGTGTCTTGCTCAAGGACATAACGCATCGCCTGGCCCAG